>OX104113.1:84851309-85451309 GCA_944474755.1 Limnoperna fortunei | reverse complement strand
AAAATTCCTCGAACAATTCCATAAAAGCAGGTGCACAAATTTAATATCTGTGCCATCTTTCTGTAAAGTTTCAGTCTACCCGAGTGACTACACCATACTATAATCAGGTTTGCACTTTGCACAAAACAGCCAAAAATTATATGCATTAAAATTATGACTTGTGAAAATTTTGTTAAATTATGAAAACAGTATTATTTACACCTTTTTAGTTTTTAATGACTTTGAGTGAAAAAATTTCTGCTGTAATTTGTCATAAAAATTTTTTAACCTGCTAATCAACCTTCCCTTGATCTGTTATATCTCAATTGAGATAATAAGCAGTTGTCAATGAGAAGTTCAGCAAGGATAATGGAATAAACTTGTGTAAACGGACCAACAGATGCCCCTCTGACAGGTGTGTAAACACAGAAAGGTAACAAATGTGTCTAAGTGACAACATGGGAGATAATCCACCATCACCATTCCATACTAGACACCCTGTAACCCTGACAAAATAGGGAACCAGATATTTACTGTATATTATTCTGTCATCTCAGAGACATCTCTGATGAATGAAAATATCATTGTTTAAACAAAGTATAATTCATCATTACAAGATTTGACCAACATTACAGATATGTCTATCCCTTATAGACACATAACAATCCCCGGTCCTCATCATGTGGTTTGTCACTTTGAATAAAAGAATCAAAGTAAATCTGTCACACAAAATGCATAATCAAAAGCCTTAATTTTGATTCCATTGTTTGCGGAATAGTAAAAATTGATAAATGATACTGTCATTATCCAAACAACGACGTAACAGAAGATTGTCACTTTTTCTACCTAAAGTAAAAACTTTAAACACCCTGTTAATCTGAAAATGTGGTGAACTGAATATATTACAAATGAAATTATACCGATACATTTTATGGTTTTCACCGCAGCAATTTAATCCTATAGATATAACCAGACAAAAAACACAGACTGCAACCTAATCCATATCTTGAAAGGTTTTAAACCATAAAACGTTACGTTAAAAGTACAGTGTTTGCTTAAATTCTCTAAACTATATTTAATATAAACTTAAAGCACTAACAAAACCCCAGTAAATTGTATCATTACAAAAGTGCCAGAGAAAGGTAAGAGATTGAGTGTCTATTTAAAATATATTACAGATGAAATGTTAAATGAGGCAGAGCTGACATAATACAGTAAGG
The DNA here is from genome assembly GCA_944474755.1 of Limnoperna fortunei. NCBI lineage: Eukaryota > Metazoa > Mollusca > Bivalvia > Mytilida > Modiolidae > Limnoperna > Limnoperna fortunei. Next base: position 85,450,110 of record OX104113.1, on the reverse strand, counting down.
TAGATGTCCACCATATATACCTGTATGTCTGGGCTTTGTTCTCAATGAACTGAACACTGGTGCCAGTGTCAAACTATCAATACTTCAATACTTGATTTCATTTATCCTGTTTACTTTCAGTGTTATACAACATGTTTACCAAGTATCAATGTAAAAAAGGATTGCTCTTTTATTTCACCTGTAACATGATGGTACAAAATTTCCAACTTAAAACCTTACATTTTGTTCACAAACAATTTTGGTAGCTTTGTATTTTGGTCTTTTGTTTTTTTTAATTAATTTTTTGTTGTTGCTATGATAGAGTTGATATTTACTATTTAACACTTAGTATACTATCCAGTGTACACAGGGACATGCACCATATGAACAGAAATAGGTGAAAAGTGGCCAAGAATACCAGGCATAGCAGACAAGTGTACCCTATTGATATTTTTTAATGCCGATCATTGCCACTTTTGGCAATATTTCAGCTATATCATGGCATCGCATTTTTTACAGGATGAACTGGTATACACAGTAAAATCCCAAGACATTCAGCAATAAAAAAAGAATTGGAGTAGAGAGAAAAAAGCAAAACCTCAATAACTATAGTCTCTGTGGTTAGTAAACTTCATAATTTGTGTTTTGGGGATTTACTACACTTTATAGTTTATGTATTTCTGGGTATATGTGTGTACCTGAATATATATTATATATACAATGGGTAAATTTGTCACAAGTAAACTGAGCTTCAGTATACAATCTGTATAGGTGTGAATTTTAATTTAATGTCAATCTTCATCTGACAGACCAAAGAACATGCTGTGTAAAATGGTTATGACATGTACTCTATTAATAAACAAAAAGATTACAGAAAACTAATATTTTTAAATGATGTTAACCAGCAGTAGACCATCAATCAACAACCAATATAAATTAAAGAATTTCAAAACTATTTCTATTAAAATCTTGGTATTTATTATAACTGTATACAAAAGAGATTCCTGACATGGTTGCCCTAACTTGTTTATAACAGTATTGTGGTCAACAACCTGTCAGGAACAGGAAATAGCTCATTATGTTCATCTCATCTTCACATCACACCCTAGCTAAGTACTAAATCACTTTCATTAAATAATAATACTGCATTGATGATCAGCAAAGTATTTTAATGATAAGTTGCAAGTCAGATCAATTTAGCAGCTAATTTTCTCAATTTTTACAACAAATAGGTCACAATATTACATGAAGCATGTGTGTTTTATCTTCCAAGTAAATCACCAACACAAATCAATCTTTTAACAGAAAATGTTCATTAATTTGTATCATGTTATTGATAATGAAGCATAGTATATGTGATATATGCACACACCTTAAATAAACTGGAATTACAAAAAATGCACAGTTTTCATCAATTGTTATCCTATTTCATCAAATGAACCCTGTACTGCAACAATATATAGAATAACCCACAAGTTGTGATAAAATTTATCAATTTTCATTTCAGAGATGGGAAATGTGGGTGATATGTTTTCTTTTCAATCCTAGAATTATATGATTAGTGAAAAATGAAATGCAAACCCATTAATCAGATATCAGAATCTTACATATAACCATTTATCATGGTGTTTATTCACCTGTCTCCTCAGTAATTTCTTTTTTTATCAATATAAATTGATTTACATGTTTTTTCCATTGAGAGAAGATATACCCTTGTCACACAGTAAATGAATACTTTACAATAAAACATAAGATGAGAGCTTTTACCTGTCCATCAGGTGTGTTATTATCTGAATCCCATAAAATGTAGGGGCACAGGTGTCTCTGGTCAGACAATGAACTGTAGGGGGTAACTATAAAGTTAATATTTACCTTACTTAACTTTGCAGTGTCATCTTACATGTCATCTTACAATTAACATAAATATTCTATTATGTTGTACTTTTTAACTCAGCAAGAGGACTAGAAATTAAGTGTGCTTAACATAATGCAATAAAAATCGTCAGAATTGTCCAAACATGGAATATCACTATAAAATGTAACAAATTTTCAACAAAAATTAATAAATATAAGATATAATACAGTACAAGAAAAACTACTTTCATCTGATAATATATTTTTACCTAGATATGTAGAGTACAGATTAATATCAACACTTTTACCCATTGAGCTGGTTGGTGTATCAGGCATATCGGTGGCATCCCCTCATCACAGACAATGTCATCCCAGATCTCTGACAATATATCAGCCATATTGGTGGCATCCCCTACTTACAGACTATGTCATCCCATATCTCTGACAATATATCAGCCATATCTGTGGCATCCCCTACTTATAGACTATGTCATCCCAGATCTCTGACAATATATCAGTCATATCTATGGCATCCCCTACTTATAGACTATGTCATCCCAAATCTCTCACAATATATCAGCCTTATCTGTGTCATTCCCTACTTATAGACTATGTCATCCCAAATCTCTGACAATATATCAGCCATATCTGTGGCATCCCCTACTTATAGACAATGTCATCCCAGATCTCCGACAATATATCAGTCATATCTGTGGCATCCCCTACTTATAGACAATGTCATCCCATATCTCTGACAATAATATATCAGCCATATTGGTGGCATGCCTTACTTGCAGAAAATGTCATTCCAGATCTCTGAAAATATATCAGCCATATATGTGGCATCCCCTACTTACAGACTATGTCATTCCAGATCTCTGACAATATATCAGCCATATTGGTAGCATCCCCTACTTACAGACAATATCATCCCAGATCTTTGACAATAATATATCAGCCATATTGGTGGCATCCCCTACTTACAGACAATGTCATCCCAGATCTCTGACAATAATATATCAGCCATATTGGTGGCATCCCCTACTAACAGACTATATGGTCCCAGATCTCTGACAATACATCAGGCATATCTGTGGCATCCCCTACTAACAGACAATGTCATCCCAGATCTCTGACAATAATATATCAGCCATATTGGTGGCATCCCCTACTAACAGACTATATGGTCCCAGATCTCTGACAATATATCAGGCATATCTGTGGCATCCCCTACTAACAGACAATGTCATCCCATATCTCTGACAATAATATATCAGGTATATCAGTGGCATCCCCTACTTGCAGACAATGTCATCCCAGATCTCTGACAATAATATATCAGCCATATTGGTGGCATCCCCTACTAACAGACTATATGGTCCAAGATCTCTGACAATATATCAGGCATATCTGTGGCATCCCCTACTAACAGACAATGTCATCCAGATCTAGTTAACTAGCATCAATCACTAGTAACATTGATAGTGTCATTATAGCAGTAGATCATCTCGTCCCATACCACTGACTTAGAGAGTTATTTGACTTAGAAACACAAGTGCACAATTATAAACATTGCATAACAATATGTTTTGGCAACACTGACTTCAAACAGATACATATGTTTACATCAAAAACAAAACTACCTGACATTGTTTATAATTTATTATTTTTCATAATTAATGTAGTCTTATGTTTATGTTCAAGGCACACAAAATGTGGGTGGCAACATTTCTGTATTACCTAAAGTAAACTATACCATAACCTTTAGGTACCATTTTATTACCAAGAAATTGTCCCAGTACAAACTATAAGAAACCAGATACAAACCACCTAGACTTTTTTTATTACATGTAATTACAAAAACTTTGATGTTTAATGTTCAAGACTTTTCAGAAAACACACGTCTAACTCATAAAAAATTTCATTAAAACTTGGAGAAACTATTTATATAGACTTTTACATGTCAAGTTTCCTAACTGGATTTAACTTTATAATGTAAAAAAGCCAAGAGTTAAGACTTTAACATTGAAATGTTTAAAAAAAAATGTGTTTGGTATTTACTAGTTATAACAATCCATCAATATTTTGTTAATGTTTAATTTTAGTTTTTTTTTTTAATGTTTTTAGACAATTTTGTAAAGTAAAGGTCTTGACAAATAACATAGAAAAATTGATTACAAAAGCAATCAACAGAAATATATCAAATGAATAGTTTCTGAAAATTAGGAGGCTCAACCATAAAGTCATGTTTTAACATCTTGTGATCAAAAACAAGTTAAGCATTTGCATGACAAGTCATGTACTGAATGTTTAAACCAGTTGGAACTTTGCAAAGGTTCAGAGCTCCTACTAGACAGATCAAAAGTCAATATCAAATAGAAGCTTGTAAAGAGATGTCTTCATAAATCACTAAACAAACAGCAGGCTAAGAAACAGAAGTTTCAATAGGAATCAAACTGATTTGACTACATCAAGCAAACTGACAGGAATTTATAAATTATTTGCTTTTTACAACTTTGGTCATCTGTTTCAGATAGAATTTACACAGAACTGGACATAGGAAACCCTTGATTATATATCATATTTTATAAATACATTTGTGCAACACTTGTTTCCAGGTATATGATTTAATAGAAGAGTACTTTGGAGGTATAATCTATCTACAATTTAGGTCAAAGATCTCTGTTATAAATAATTATGAATTTACAATATCCTACAATCAGAAAGTTTAAATTGTATTCAATTATGAATTTGCGAAAAATATTACCGATAAACTGGAGCACCCTCCAAATAGTGCCATTCATATCAAACAAGTGAGGATATGATTGCTCAGGCAATACTAAGTCCACTACCGGCAAATACAATTTTCTAAGTCCAGGGCCATAATTTCATCAAAAATAATTGTAACTCATCTTGGCTGACTCACATACCTAATATCAGCAAAGCCAGAAGGGGACTAATAATCTGCAACAGTATGATCCTAGAATATGTCCACTGCCACTCTTAAGACACTGCAAATGTGCCAAAATTCTGCAGCAGCTGCATTATTATGGTGTTTTAGCAATTTCTATAAATTTAATGTAAGTTATAAATCAAATTTAGTGTGAACATTTTATGGATGGCTATATGGTAGATACTCCATTTTTTAATCTAATATCTGTACATTGTAATGGCTGATATCATAGATGGCCAGTATATTGACAGATGATTTTTGCTGGAAAGACCATTTGCTTCTGATAACACTAGACAAACAAACAGGACTGTTTGCTTCTAAGAATAGACAACAAACATAGATGTTTGCTTCCAAGAATAATAGACAACTAACAGAACCATTTGCTTCTGAGAACAGTAGACAACAAACAGGGATGTATGCTTCTGAGAACAACAGCAAACAGGACCAACTGCTTCAAAGAACTGCAGACAACGAACAGGACCATTGCTTCCAAGACTGGTAGACAACACCAAATGAAAGTCTAGTTTACATTTTGTCTTCCAATGTAATGGAATAGATATCAATCAGGGTAGAAGACTCAGCAACTATCAACTTTCTGTAGATTATGTAGATTATGTCTTGTTAGATTCAGGAAAGAAAACATAATCAAGCTTCCCCTATCAATAAAGGTGTGGACAGACAAGTAAAGTAATGAAGCAATAGCCTAGCCATTGACTGATAATACGACTCAACACCACAAACCATTGACAAACTAACAAAATAACATTATATGATTGGAAGCCAAATATTTTCCCACATTTCCCATTATCTGCCAGGAATCAGGCATCATTTTCCCAGACACATTGCCATTTCAAAAGATAAATTGTCAAATGTCAATTGTTTTTACAATCAATTTCTTTTTAAATTTTTTAAAATATCTTCCATAAATCATATTTAAAATCAATTTTCATGACAATTCATAATGCAAATCAAAAATGTTTCTTTTTTAAAAATGTATAATTGTAAAGAATACAAAATGGTCCATTAGGTTTTCCTGTTGATGAGATCAATAAAAGGAGATAATATATGATCTGACCCCATGACCAGTTGGACTGTCATATCAGTTAGTAATCTTACAAACTTCGCTACAGTTCATTGAAGGTTTATACAGGAATCTAATAAATTCTGTTTTAATCCTCCTTGCAATATCAATATTTGTTTTCTTGGCTGGATTTATAATTCCCAGAGTCTTGAAATATCTGTCTTAATATCTGGATACATTAGTAAATATTTTGGCATGCATAAATTACTCTGTAGACTTCTTGTTACACCTCAGTACTGTGTAACAAGAAAATACAAAATAACAAAAATGTGTTAACAAAAATTTAAATGGAAAACAAAATTTGAAATCACTTTAAATGCATACAGTTCTGTTTATATTCATGCTAAAACAAACAAAGGTATATTAGGAGAAAAAAAGGACAGTTTAAAAGACTACTGTGGACAAAAAAGGAGGTGGATGGACCCCAAGTGATATATAAAGTTCATATGGCCTTTGGTCAGATATAAAAGAATGCCAAATTTAACTGGAACAAGTGTGGACTGTGAGCACCCTCACAAAGGGATACCCCCACCCCCCCCCCCCCCCCCCGCTTCTCTTTCAAGTCCAATTATTTCCCCTTAAGGATATTTCATTAAATTTCATCAAGCGGGTAAGGAGGAGTTGCACTTACAAGGGATGTGGACAGAGCGACAGACAGACAGACAGGGTGATTCCTATATACCCCCCTCCCCCGGGGTATAAAAATCATTTATCTTCTTAAGAACAGTAACACACAAGACTATCATCTTGCTTTGACAGAACTTGTATCATTTGCATTTATTAAATTTAAAAAGTTGATTTTGGCAAGTTGAAAAAAAATTATATTCCTTTCCTCCGAACACATGCAACAATATAGTCAGCACTGTCAATATGATGCCAACTTAAAAATAGCATCAACGGAAATCGAATCTGTTAAAGTAGCAGATTTATTTAATCATTTTTAGATAAATAATGATCAGAGCAAGAAATATGGCCAAATTATTATGAAATCTTACTCATTAGCAAGATGGCACAAACATATGTTTTTAAAAAGCTGCAGCAACTGTATAGCCTAGGGTTAAGTGTGGCACTTCAGACAACTCATATAACATGCATACACCTCAAGTTTGTTACTGAAGATGAGAAACCTAGATCAAAGTAACTGGTACTTGGGTGGAAGTAAAATACTTAGACATCAGCGTAATGTGTATGATATATATACAGTAAAAATGTTTAGGCTTTGTTCAGATTCTTTTTTATTTTATAAGAACAAATTATATGACCTGGCTAGTGCCTCTTCCTTCCTAAGGTTTAATTCAACAACTATTACTTCAACATCACATACACAGCAATCGTTTGAATGTCTAAATTGTTTCTGGACTTGAATAGCTACAAAAACCCATTAGAATGAAAAAAGGAATAAAGGGCAGCAGAAATGGTCTAGAATGTTTTTAAAAAAAAATACAAATTAGAAATTAAATTAAATTAATGTACAAAAACCGTATTTCAATGACAGACTTAAAATAAAATGTCAGTGATTTAAATAAATTTTACTTAACCATGTGATTTATAATGAACAATTAAAAGTGCAAAATAATGAAGCTATTACTATCATACTACATTAAAATGGTCCATTACATACATAATTAATATTCATCATTTAAGAATGCACAATTCCACATGGTAAAAATTGCTCAAAAGTGACCTTTCTTTCATCATTCATGAAATATCATCCTCCTTAAATAATGAAAATCTGGATGAGGAGATGTGTTTGTAATTAGCAGAAATCAAGTCAAAAGTTGAAAGACAGGATGAAGCATAAAACATGTGCAGCAAATTGCACAAGCTCATTTTAAGTTAATTTTACAAGGCTAATGAATTTTCTCCATGATTTTAAACACAAGTTCTACACTAGTGTAAACAATTATATGTTATTAATATCTCTTAAATGGAAAGTAAAAGAGAAAAAAAAACATTTAAAAGAAAGACACTTATGGGGGATCATTTTTCCAGTCATACTATCAAATGAAATTAAGATGTAATATTTTCTGGTTTTGCATGGCTAGTGTTTATTGTCATAAAAATGTCATAATAACAGCAAGCTTCCACCCTATAAAGTTATACAAAATTAATAACAAAGGATCTGCACATATTGACAACATATGCTCATGACTGGTCAACTACATAAATTTACAAATATCAAAGAAAATTAGGAGTCATTCAAAGACAAACTTATAGGTTCTGTCTAATTAAGCAAGAGTGTTAATCGTTTTGCTTTGTTCTTGGTCAAATTATTCTGAGGAACTGATGAATTGCATATGAAATCGACCATCAAATGCAGGCAGTGATGTAAATTTAATGAGAGAAACTGACATCTTATTTAAAAGACAAGAATATCAAAATAAACACAGAGGAAACCAGGAAAATGATAAAGGATCTTATTTATTCAGTACAGAGATCAAACTAAAACAATAGCATAAACAATGTACCTCCCATAAACCTGATGGAATTGTACTGAAAACTAGAAAATGCCTTCTTTACTGTGACATTTGTATTAAGCTATTTTGTCAGCTAAATGTCTACTGAAGCACTGCAAAAGCTGCATTTAAAGTTTCACCTAAAGTGATTAACTGGATTATGGTCTTCCTATATATCACTAAGTAAACTAATAATTGTTCACAAATGTTTCAGTGTGTTATAAACATGTCCATAGAACATAATGCAATAATAAATTTGAACTGAAAACTGAGTAATAGTTTGAAACCAAACAGAAATATGAACCATAGCATATGGTAAGATCTATAATGGACAGAATACTCTGTAATGCCAAACAAATGTTCTGAAAATGTATTGAAGTGTCTAATAAAAACACTTTAATCAGAAAATCCAACACATTTCTCTCCATAAACTGTCAACAGAGATTTGAAATCAAGAGAAAATCTGACAAGAAATATAAATATACTTTAAAATAATGCAACTCAAATGTAAATATGCACAAGTTTTCTTTTTATTATAAACTTCCAAGATCAAGAACATATGTTTAACTGTCTTTTTTTTGTTAATTTTCTGTTGGTACATGTACATGCACCAATTTCAAACAATTGAAATCAGGGACCATATGACACTATATATAATTTATTTTGGTTCAGGATTTTCAGTCCTATTGTTCAGTACTGATTACACTGATATTATTTTTCTTATGAAAAAATTAAAAGATAGTATTAAAAAAAATTAAAAATAACAAGAATAGTCCTGAATACTTTCAAATTTTTTTTCCATTCCAAAATGACAAAAATTACATAAAAGCATAAAATTAAAACTGTCCATTTCTACTCATAAAAAGTTAAAATCAATAGCCTTAGACAGAGATGTATGATTCTGTTTCTAAAGCTTTGGTTTGTGATAGACCATAAATCAGAAATCTGTATAAAACAAACATCCAACTTAGAGGAGAATCCTTTTCATAGCTGATACAAAATCAATTTAAATGACTGATTTGGTTCTAATACTTTCATGATAACATCTATCTCACAGACCAATAAAATTAACATTTATCAGGGGAAGAGGTTGTATTTTGTCACCTAAATACAGATTATTTTGACAGGAACCCTTTCAACTGCTAATTGCTACCATTTTTTATGAGATTTTTTGTTGACTTCCATTTTTCCAGTTCACCAATAATAGCATATTTATGTTTGAATTGTATTTTATTCAAACTGTCTCTGGAGATGTCCTGAGAAAACTGTGTTTTAAGTGAGGTTAAAAACAGTTGGGAAAAATCCATTAATCTTAATTATATATAATCATTAAATGTATCTTCTGTTTAAATTTCCTCATATATTACAGCTTTAATGTTTGAATGCTGGAATTATAGGATGATACATAGCCATCTTTAATTTATGTAATATAGCATTACAATAATACCAACAAGCTTGAAGACAGCAAAATTAGGCGAATTAAAAAAAGTGATGATTATGTTATTTAAAACAGCAAAATTCACACAGAATAAGTACATTGTTGTTAACAAGCAAATTACATAATCAAATGACAGCAGGCCATCCCTTACAAGACTGGTCAATTTCTAAGTCATATCATTACACCCTGTTGTGAAATACAGTACATGTAAGTCACACAGTGCAAAATATACCAAAGTATACAGTTTCTCCATGGAAAAGTTTATCATTAACATAATAATATCTTTACAAGCTATAATAATGAATGTAAAGAAGTTGTTCTTAAGACAAGTAATTGAGGAAATACTCCAACTAAAGGATTTTTAATTAGATCTTATGTCGTTTAAATCTAGGACACATTTGATAGTAATATAGGTCTTCATAAAATGCATGTCAAATGTCAAGAGAAGCTGATGGTCTATGATCTAGTATCACACTTGTACCACTTACAGTCTTACTTGTATATTACAGTGTACTATTGTTTTGAATACAGAATGCTCTATGAGATTATGATTCTTTTCAATTGCACTACAAGAGTTGTAGTTCAAAAGCTGGGATGTAAACAAGAGCAACATTTGAATTTGTTTGAATAAGGTTTGAGACCTTTTAACCATCATGGCGTACAATGTGGTTTTTTAGGTAGGGGAAGCCAGATTTCCAAGTAAAACCCTAACCTTCAGAAGGAAAAAGTGTTACGCAATTATCAAAATATGTTTGCAAACATTTAAGCTTGCCTATTCAGAATAAAAGTCAGAGATAAATTTCAAATTACATAATTCGTTCACTGTGTTTGAAGCTCTCAAACAAAATATTCAACTTTAAGTATTGCTGGCCAATTTACATAACTTTGGTGTAAGACATTTTCTTATTTCACCTATTAAATTTGTAATGTTGAAAACAGTGCAATCAATACGGTCTCTGTTACTGCTTAAATAACATTCCCATGAAGCTAATTTCCTTTGTACAAGAAATGTTAGCTTGAAATGGACTTTCACCCTTTTCCAATTATAATCCAATTAAACACCAAATTAAAATTCTTGAACATGGAAAATAAAATTCTTAAATAAGATGCAAAGGTAAATTCTTTGTCCAACATCTCAAATTTCTAGACTAAAGTTTAGACAAAACTTGGTCCTTGTTCCCCAGAGGATGTATATATAATATTTTCTTTGTTATACCCATGTAACAAGATTCCCCTTGTTTAATACCATTATCATGTAACAGTTTAGTACACTTCAGTGACATAATTATAGTGATAATTATTGTAATTTTTTTGTGCTTGTGAATAAATCAGTTTTCTCAAAATTAGAGATTCTCATTACTTGTCATATTCTTTGCAGTTGACAAGGTGTAAAACAATTATTGCACCATATAACAATGTTAATACTTTATTACAGGTAAAACCACACCTTGTTTGCCATAGTTTTTATTTTAAATTCCACCTAAAATCTTTTGAAAGGAACAACAAGTGCATAATTGGGTAATAAAACTATGAATTCCTTATATAATTTTTTTTACATCTAACTGACTCCAAAATATTTAGATTTATTTTCAGTGGTCGACTTATAGTAAAAATATTTAAGCTACCTTACAACTTCATATCAAGATAAAATTTGTCCCCATAGAAATCATAAAACCATACCAAGCATTGTTTTAGCAGTATAAAATTAAATGTAGAATGATCACTATTTTTAGAATTTAAAAGCAGAAAAAGACAAATTTAAACCAGAAACTATCAGTTTTTATTACTTACAACATAAATGAACTTTTTTGTTTAGCCAAGAAAATCATACAATTCATAATATTAATTTATTAGCCTTTTTAGTGTTTCTGTGTCATTATCATATGTCTCTCCGATTTTTGTTTCATTAAGGGAATTATAATTTTGTCAAATTTATTATCTTGTCTCCATTCTTAGCCAACAATTTCATTTAGTTGTATGAATCATTCCAATCATACAGAAGATTGTGTTTCCCTAGCTAATCCTGTATGTAATTAAACACTCTGATGACAAGTCTTGCTGATGGTGGCACTACAATTTTGTTGCATGTTTTGCATTACATTTATGGATGAAATTCATTACAATAAAAGCTTTATGAAATACAATTTATGTCCAAACTGAGGAATTCAATAAGCAGAAACCAGAATTACTCATTCAAAGTATTATGTTCTAATTTTGTACAGGATTTTGACATGTAAATGATTAGTTTCCAGACAATAAGTTCTAATTTTTCTATGTTACGATTTTTCTTAGATTTATTACGGACATTAAGTGGAACTACAGACCAATTTAATCCCAAATTATTCCATGTACCACATTACCATAATTGTCATGTTCAGATGTGTGGAAAAAGCTTTTTTGGTATAACACAAGTTATAACTGAACATGACAAAAGTCAAATAAAAACAACAGATATGGTACATTCTTCTTATACAGTATCAAAAATAGTTATGAACAACTGATACTGTAGTACAAAAATATGGCTATACACTCAGCACATCTGTTCTTGTAAGGTATTTGTTATAGGTTAAGGAGCTTTTATATCAGAAGCTCCAAGTTAGCTAGAAGTAGTCTGAATGAATACAAACCAACACTGCAACTTTAGTAAAAAAAATCAATAACCACCGGAGATAAAACAAGTTACCAGTGTCACAATGATAAATGTAACTAATAATGGTGTCTGTGTCTCGTAATACATTATTACCTTTCCAGTGACAAATATTTTTTTCTAATTGTCACTTGAACTCGATTTGAGATCAAATCATGGAATCTTGGAAAACAAAAAATAATGTAATGTGTGCATGTTTAACCCAACAAATTAAGATTTAATTGGAAAGATTTACAATACATTTTTTACAGCTTGCATTATTGTAGCCAATTTACTAAAACATTTAATAACAATGACATCCAATAAATCTATAGAGAACAAAAACTTAACAGTCATTCTTCAAAATTATCACTGTAAGAGATTTCATCTTAAATTAAAAACCATCATCTTTTTCTATTCAAGTTTTTATATTATGTTTCTATTTTCTATAAAAGAATAAAACAAAAATTCTGTCAAAGCAATTTCTTTAATCACAGAACACCTGTCACAAGAACAGCACACCTGTGCAAGGAAGTATTTGTCAATGCTAAAGTAATAATTATATAAATTTTGTACAAAAGGAGAATTTCATATCATTATAGATGATAAATTTGTTCTGCTTAAAATTGTTAACAGTATACAATAAGCAATCTATTCAATGCCACCTGAAAGACATTTTTCATCTATTTAATCACAAGTCAGCTTTTAACCAATTTTTATCCACAATAGAAAATATAAAAATTCATGCATCTCAATTTTTTTAAAAGATTAAAATAGTAAATGTTAGTTTTATTTTATGAATGACTTAGAAAATTTAAAAAGTGTAAGCTGATAAATAAAGCTGCCATTTCTATTCATTTCCAAAAAGGTCGCTAAATTACTGGTTTAAATAATGATAAAGTATCCTCCCCTTTAAGAATAAAGGATCGTTTTCTGACACAAAAGACCATACACAATATTTACTACTCTACTTTAATTATACAGTAAGACTGTGAAGCACCACTTTCACATTATTTAAAGTGCGATAAACAATTCCAAAGGAATTAATCACACATTATTGTCGTCAATTTCAGAAATTTCACACTATTTCTTCTTTTATTATATTGCCCTTATGATTCCATGAAAAAATGTTGAATGATTGTATTTCAACAAATATAAATACACATGCAGCTTTTATCTTTAACATGTAAGAACTGCATGCATTATAAAGAATCTTTCTATTCAAATTACAGCATTTACAATTTCCATTACATGACTTAATGACATATGATACATGCAAAGTCATGATGAATATACAAAATCTTATAATAAAACTGCAGGTAATACATGTAATTAGAAAGATAATACAACTGTATGGATACACATCATTGTAATGCAAGGGAAATAACTCTATAATTTCCAAATCATTCTTGGTCTGTATTACCCTGAAGAATTCCATGCTATACTTTATTTTTATACAAGAAATAACAAAGTAGAGATTTTTTATACTCGAAGGAGAAATAAATAAAAAGTTTTTAAATAATTATTTTAAGCTGTTCATTCTGTACAAAAAAACCTATAATGACAAGGTTTATCATATAATCTTATTTAAAGCTATGTGTAATACATTTAGCATAAGAAGTTTTTTCAATTCAACATTCTACACAATACTTTGGCAGGGAGTAACAACTTACCTTATTCCAGCTGAACGATGTAAAGGGTCTTAAACACTAAACAAACACATTTGAGTAATTTCGTGTAAATCGTAAAGCATGCTCTGATTGACAGAAGACTATAAAATTAATAGCTGAAATATTTATACTATATACAATAAATACTTTTAATGGATCTACCTAGGGAAATTTATGCATTTTTTAAATTGTCATTTTGAGCTTAAATATAACAAATTTACACCCTTGAACAATGTGTTTACTGTCCTACCATTTTTTTTCAAAAGAGTCAAAATTTGAGTAAAGTTCAAGAAATAGTTATTTTTGTTATTAATAAAAATTATCTAACAAATCCCGATGGACTATTTTTCTGTAGAAAGGCCAGGTTTCCACCAGTTACCATGACAATAATTCAGTACTTACCCTTCTTACAACCAGGGTATCATCATCTTCCTTTGTTCTGGTGTGTTCTTGATTTCTGATGTTTGGATTATTGCTGGTTTTAGGGTCGACTACAAATATATATAATTATATTGGAATTTTGCTCAAACATTCTGAAATAGTTGTAATTCTTTTTAAAATGTTTGTGAAAAGAATTAATACAGTTAAAAACTTCACATAAGAAATGAAATTCAAAAGAACAAGCCATTCAATGTTTACCTTTTGACCATCGGTTACACTGATCCATGCACTGAACAATAAACTGCTGTCAGTTTAGTTCTCAACTTGACACAAATTTCTATGAAGCTAAAGTTCTAACTGAGGATGTAAAACTAAACAAGTGAAAATAGCAACAAAACATTACTAAAATAAACACCACACTGATAAGTGTAAGAAAGTCTGCAAACATTACACAAAAATTAATCCAAAGAATATGCTGTTTAAAACAGGATATTGTCATGAAATAGAATGGTTAATTATCAAATTATCATTCTGATTCCACAAGGGAAATAATTTAGCAATGATTGTCAAAGTGTGGATCCTGATATATGGTTTGTTACGATATTCATGTGACTTAACAAAAATGCTGCACATTCAGCCTAAATGTATCAATAGCCAAAAAAACAAAAACAAAATATGTTTAAATCTAAATTGAAAATTCTTCGAAAGAATTAGTCTTATCAAAATTCAGTTTTAGATATATACAATTGGTGAACAGGAAAAAATTAGCCCTTACTTTACCTCAAGGAATCATAAAAAGATATGAACTATTTGTTGATAAACTAAAAAAAACTCATTGAATGACAAATAAAATGAAAAAGATATCATCAAAGTTTGATAAACACAAATTAAAAAATTGAGCTGAGACAAATAGACGACACTGAAAGAATTAAACCGTAATATAAACCCAAAATTTTTTGCAGTTGTATAAAGGTCAATTATATTAAATAGAAAATGTTTATTTTTGCAGTTAGAAATTTGTAATGACATTACAGAAGTGTGGATCAACATTTACAACATAAGTGCAATAGACAGATTTTAGATGGTTGGAAGCATAATGCTTTTGCTAATGAGTTATGTCTGGATTATAACTTCTTCAGTAATCATATATTATAATTCTGAAAGCAATGATTCTTTGTCATAAAGTATTAATTTACAACAAATAAGTTCATATAAACAGTAGTTAAAACTTCCATCCATATTTGATTGTTCAGCTCCTTTGGGGCATCTTAATTGACAAATAAAATTATCTTATCTTAATTAAAAGTGGAAGGGACCTAAAACAAAAATATTTTGAGAGAAACTCGTGTTTTCACTGAGGTAATCAGTGGGGTATAATACTCACTTGTTTTGCGAATAAGATAATCTGATCAGCCTGGGTGAGTATTATATATAGTTAACAGGGGTCACCACACTCTAAAAAAGTAGGGAGAAGTGACTTCTCCCTGGCAGCCACACAGTTTATAGGGAGACTTCAGGAGATATTAGGGAGAAGTCAGTGGGAACGTACAAATAATTAATTTTCGCAGTAGTTACATTTTTCATTATTAACATCATTTTTTATACTTGTGGATTTCCAGGATTATTTCTCTTGTGTTTTTAAATCATAACACATTTCGATTCAGTTTGTTTTCCTTTTTTTTTCATTATTATTAATGGTATGCAATGTCAAATAGGACATAAACTTTATTATTATAAAATCAATGAAAAAAAGCAGCAGATATAGCGACTATTTTTCTATCAACTTCAGTACTTGTAGCCATACAAGGTATTCACAAATAAAAATAGATCAACTAAAAATATTTGTATAGGTGTAGACATAAACATCATTCATGAAGTTCTTGTATACATCATAATATTTCTAACAGTTTGTTATGAACATGTCATGTTTATCTGAGCTAAATTTTCAAAGAAAATAGATAAACTAACATAACAATTAACCCAGAAATAATTCTTATGTTCAGCACACTTCCACTTGGACAAAATTTTGCTGATCAAAATTGCTTCATGGGACACCCACCTACAGAACTTTTCATGATGTCAATAATTACTATACATCTTTATTCTTTCAAGTGCAGCTCATATGTTTATCAAAGAAAATTGTTAAAATACAATACGCTTTGAAAGAACTGAAGTTTGAAACCAATTAAAAGTGTTTGTTTATCAAACGAATTACGATTTTTCAGTATGGGCTGTTGAACGTTACTTTTCTTCGTTGTTTTACTTCCGGTAATTAGTCACATCCGGTAAATAAACAAATGGCGCGTTATCCAGTTGAAAGACGTTGTAAATCCTTTGAAAATATTGTTTGCCGTTTTTATTGAAATTACACATTTACTGGTAAATTAGTAGTCTGGGTGAGTTATTTGGACCTGATCATATGCAAGTTTCTACTGTGAACCATCGGGTGACTTTAGGGAAATAACAGGGCGACTAGACTTCTCTTTTGAGGTGCTGTAGGGCGACTGCAGGTCCCAGTAGGGCGACTTTTTCGCCCACTTCGCCCAGTGTGGTGAGCCCTGAGTTAATAGGTTAAATTTAATTGCATCTTGTTGCAAGATTCAAGAATCTTTATTTCTCATAAACCATTGCATAATAAATTGCTATAGAGATTGAGAACATTGGGTGGGTATAACATATTACCATAATGTAGAAATTATTCTGGCAAAAGTTGTGGGACAGAAAAATTAATTTAATATAACCCACTTTACAACTTTCATATGAGGTAGAACTACCTTGTAGAACCTGACAAACTAAAAGAAAGCAAGTAACAAATAGACAAGACAATGTAAAAAAAGAAAAAGAAATATTTAAAAGAGACTGCAGAACAACTAGGACTTCCCAATAATTAATAGATTCAATAAGAAATTCAAATGGGTAAAACACCACAATGGTTAACATCTTGAATTAAATCTGTTCAGGGACAAAAGAAACCTCTGCTCATTATCAAGATTAAATGAACAAAATAATTGTAAAGAGAAAAAAAATGACAAGATTATACATTTACAACACTTAACATTGGATCTACAAAGCACATTATAATCAGAAATAAAATATAGTTTGAAAGGAAACACAAGTAAAATATGCTGAAATGTGAAATGAAACGTAACTAACAGTAAATTAAACCATAATATATTTAATTTGATTTAAAAACATTTTCTAATCTGAATAATTCTAATTACAGAATAATTATCGTAATTAATTCTACCAAACTTTTACTGTTTCCAAACTGTACATGAACATGCATATTAGAGAACATATCATGTGGTTAAATATCGGATATAAATAAATATTTATCTTGCATATTCCAAGTGAATTCATGTAGCAGAAATCTATCATGATATTTTACAATGGAGAGAACTTCTGGTTTGAGTTGCTTGCAGTTGTAGCATTATCAGGTCTGTGAAACAATAGCTTTTGAATTTCTGCGTGAATGTTATTGAGTGCAATACTTTGAATAACACAAGACACCAAAAAATATTTACAAAAAAAAGGCAGAATTATTGTACAACATTCTTGTCAATTTGTGTCACACTCCATACATCAGGCAACAATAATCATCTGTACATACTTTATTTAAAAAACCCCAAAATTCATTTCTCTGTCTTTTCAATATTTTAAATGTCTCATGCATATTTTTATCAAAATTTAGCATCATTTCTAATCAGTGGTAGTTTATAAGAGTATGGATATTTTAATACTTTATACATAAAATATAAATTCCACATTGGCTTGCTGCAATTTCACTAATTAAACTGGATAAAGTAAAAATTTCTAAATGAAATTTCCTGATACTGATTTTCTATCAATTTGATTTTCTATCAATTTAAATTTGATTTTACAAGTTTTCTTTTCAATTAAAAATATTTAAATTGTTAAAATTTACAGTTCACTGTAAATAGATTAGTGTGTGTTTTAAACAATACCAGACCCAGCTCTATCTCCCATCAATGCTAAAAGCTATGGCTTTTTGTCAAAAATACTAGAGTCATGCACAAATATTTTCTTTATAAAGCCCCTTAAACATCAGCTTAATAACAGAAACACTCTTATCTGTATAATGACTGTTGCTGCCTGCTGTATATTTACTTACCATCATGTATAATCATAGATTGCAAAGTGTCTACAATCAACAGAAAATCTCTTAGTGCTTACTTTGTTTGTGTAATTTCAGTAACTGTTGTCACTGGATATTACATTACATATTCTTACATAAATAATTTTTTTGAAAGTTTCAAATACAGTATAGCAAAAAATATACTTGACAATATAAAATTATTTCAATGATAACAGTGTATTTCATTCTAAATTTTAAAAAATACATACCATCTTGTCCTACTATATTGGATAGCTCTTCTAATGTATCCTTGCCATAATTTCCAGGGGGTCTACAACATTTAACAAGATTATTACAATGTATGATTTAAGAAATAATTCACGGAGGCTGTGGTTTATCATTGTTTTACCACGGGGTGACCATTTATGTCGTATTATTTTATCCCGAGCGACAGTGAGGGATAAAATAATGACATAAATGGTCATCCCGTGGTAAAACAATGATAAATCACAGCCTCCGTGAATTATTTCTATTCTAATAAGACAATTAGAGTACATTTATAATATTTTCGTACCTATAGAAAACATCATTTCCGCCATAAACTGGCTGTTCCGTCAATGTAACACACAATATACTGCAACGGATAATTATAGCGCGTGTCGCTATTTATAAGATTTATACGTCATATGCAATAGCTTTCCGGTGGGAGTTACAGTTTTGTAATTGGAACAGCCATTTAAAACACGCCCTTCTCAGCGCGTGTTGCTCATAGATAAATCATTTTTTTACCACAGTTGTGGTCTCAAAGCCTTTAAAGAACGTCATATTAGAATTGACAATAAAACATTTGTTGTTTACAATAGGATGTTTCTGTATTAAAAAAAGAATATTTTGATAAATTAATCAAGCTCCCAGTATGAGCAAATAATCACAAGGGTGTTATACATTAACTTCATTATTTAGATATGTATACAATATTGACGATTTCGAAATCCCAAACTCTCGCAAACGAGATTCCCTCACAATGAGGCGTGGGGGAGCAGGAGTAAAAGATATTGCTGTGATGTAATTGTATTTTAAATGTGCCTTGTTTATTACCTAACACTTTACATTGATGAAAGGTAAAAATGAAAGACAAATTAAAGACCAACATAATAAGCCACTAAAATGTAAATTAGATATTTATTTTTATAAGAAAATTAGATTTTAAAAACATGTATGTTATCAAAAAAAGACGTCTAAATCAGTAAAAAACAGTGGTAAAAATCCAAGAGCAAACAGAAGGAAAATAAACATCTATAATAAGAGAAAGTCACAACAGATATTGATTTTTATTTATTTTTAGATTTAAAATTCTGATTTATAACTATTTAAAAAATTGAAGAATGTGTCCATGGGACACAGATGCCCCAGCTAAATAAAGTCCCAAACATGAAGTAGTTGTTCAACAGGTCTGAAAGTTGCTTAGTACATACAACTTGTGATACTGAACCACCCTGTCAAATTTCAAATTGTTCTCATGTTCGGTTTCTTCTGAGAAAAGCTTGATGAAAATTCGTACATACAGATGGACATATTTACGTACAAATGAAGTCCCAAACAAGTCCAACAGGTCTGAAAGTCGCTTAGGACGTAAAACTTGTGATACTGAACCACCCTGCCCACTTTCAAATTATTCTCATGTACGGTTTCTGAGAAAAGCTTGACAGAAATTCGTTCGGACGTACATACAAACAGACGGACGGACGGATATGAGTAAAACTTAATGCCCCCCAACATGTCATCCAGGGCATAAAAATGCAAGTTATATTTGGATACTTATACTTGAATGAAATAAAACATACCTAGGACCATATATGAAGTCCTTAAAAATAACATGATAAATTTAAAAAGCTAAACGAAATATTGGAAAATGTTATAATACAATAAAAAATAATACAGTTTAAATGAAGCAGCAGTTTATACAGTTAAAAAAAAAAGCAAAAAATTTTATTATTTCATAAATTGTTTTGCAAATATATGGGTCTTTCTCTAAAAAAATTTTTTTTGGTTTATTTTTTAAAAATTCTGAAAATATTAAGTTCTTAACAATGTTTATGGGTAATTTAAATTCTTTTGAAAAAATTTAATTATGGTAAAAATAGTTCAATGGAAATTGTAATTTGTCGGCATTTTTTTCTTTGATATTAAGCCGATGCTCAACGGAAAGACATGATACCTGTCGATCTTAAACCCTCCCCGATCCCACCCAACAGAACCACGTTACTATGGGATTTCGAAAAGGTCAATGAGCTTAATAAGTAAAATGTAAAGAAAACCAATAAGCAGTGATAGAATACACAGTAAAGGAAGCAAAAAATAGATTAGCTAATTTCATATTCTCCTCTTGAACTGAAAGTGGGTATAACAAGTAGCTTATGTTTGTTTGTTTGAATAATGTTTAACACAACTTTCACAGCTATATCATGGTGTCCAATCCTTATCAATTAAGATTTTAGTTGAGAACACCCTTCCTGCAGTGAGACTCAAACCCGGAAACCTCAGTGTTGACACACCAAGTGATTAATAGTAGACCAACTACCTTAACCACACAACACAGAGGCCACCAAGTAGTTTATGACATTTTTTTTCTGTTTTTCATTTTGATCTCCCTTTTATATGCAGTGTGTTATCATGTTTGATTACTTACAGAGGTCTGGCTGGTTCTGAAGCTGGCAAGGTGCCGTCATGGTTCACTACCTCTTCTTCTTCTTCCTCATCATCATCATCTGATTTGTCATCCTCAATCAGAACTGTTGTGGTTGGTTTGTCATCAGCTCCTAACTCATTTAGATGGGCAGCTAAAACATCTAAATCCTGCAATTAAACAACAGGTAAGTAACTCAATCCTAAACATAACACCAAACTAATTCAAGTCCAAATTGTACACCTAACTAATTCAAGTCTAAACAGTAACTGGGCTTTTCCATGGCCATTTAGGAATTGCCATTTGGGGTAAATTGGGAAATTTTATCAATGTTTAATTTTCTGTGAAAATTATCAAAAAAATGTTGGAACATTTAGTGATTGTTACTACTTTTATGATTATCTAAAGAAAACGAGTAGCAATTTGAGACACAAAGTACATAATGCATCATGAGTTGAAATAAAAAGATTGTGTTCAGTTGTCTCATTTACAATTTAGTAAAGAACACAACTTTCATATCCAACTTTAGCGGCTTGGCCTGTGGTTTCAATACTACTTATAAAAGGATAAGGAGTAAGACTGTTAGAAGAAGCACAGCAATTTAAGTTTCCCATAAAAATTAAGTTATATAAATTGGAATGACAACCATCCTCCATGCTGGAGAGGACACTCAAGGTCTCAAAGTACTGCCATCAGACTCATTTACTAGTACATTGTTCATAGCCTTCTTTTTCTCGTCCACAAGTTTCATACTTTTGGTGAATTAAATATTATAATTCATTGAATTCACTTGTTTTACAATCTTGGAATACTATTTTCTGTTATGAGACACCATTCTAAAAATTAAAACTTTAATTCAAAGAACTAATTCCTGGATCAATAAAGCACATTGAAGACAAACACATAGTTATTTAATTCTAAATAAAAGGAGGATCGGTTTTTTGCTGATTTAGGAAATAAGAATGAATTTCTAAACCAGACATAAACTTTTTACAGTTGTGAATATCAGTTTTACTTTTTTGCCAGTTAAAAATCATTAGTAATAGTACATTTATTAACTGTGCAATTATTCAAAGCAAAAAAAGGTTACTGGTAACTAGAGCCAGTTTTTATCATTATCAATTATAACTGTGATAAATCAACACATTCAAGGGTAATTCTTATATGGCGTCCTTCAAATGCTTTGAAAACAAACCTCTATTTAAATATTCAATAAAATATGGCTGTTCCAGCCATTTCAAAATTCACACCCCTGTGTGCTCATGTTTTTGCTCACATTTTTTGGTATTCCATATTGTACCTTTGTATTATGAAATTCAAACAGAAAACATTTTTTTCACGATAACATGTCCATATTCTTTTTGATGTCTTTATTGTTTACATGTCACAAATTGACTTTTGCTACATTGTGTTTTCATGGGACCTTCAATGCAAACCGTGAGACTTTTCCCGCCTCCACAGCAAATGAATGTATTGTATCAAAATGAAAACACAACCGAATTTCAAAATGTTAATTAATTGTGGAAAATAATTGTTGATTAAAATGTGTACCATTTTGGATCTAGAACATAAGCATAAACTCGATCAAATGTGGTAAGCTGACTTGCTAATGCTCATGGCAAAATATTCATGAATGTAATGTCAACCCATATTTAAGTAATCCATAAAATTGGGGCAGCCATGAATTATTTCTTAAACACAACATTATAATGTTTTAAAAGAAAGGGATGAATCTGATTTCTTACTTCTGGTTTTTTAACATGACCTCTGTACATAGCATTTCTTGGGTCTCCTTGACCAGTTGGTTTTTGTCCAGCACTTAGTGGTCTCTGGTCTGGAAGGAGAATATGTTTAATATGTTAAATCACAAATTGTAATCAGCTGCAGTTATTTGTTAATTTTTATATATTCAAAACACATTGTTGTACATGCATTAATACTGCTTGTATTTGTGTAACAGGAAATTCAAATTGTATATAGCTGCATCTTTATGCCTAAATACTTCATCATACAATAAACAGTTGCAATTGTATTTTACATGTGAATATATATATATATATATATATATACATTTTAGGAGGTCTTGTTGCTAATGTTTTTGAATTATTTATAAGAAAATGTCTACATGGATATATAACATTGCAATAATAAATAGTTCATTGTCATATTTCTGTATAAAAACATGCATACATATTTTCTAAGCCGAGGTTTTCATGCAACAACCATTAATACTTAGATCTCAGATTAAAGTGGGTTTTCACAAGTTATTCTAACACTGTGTAGTGCGGGTAGGTAGGTACAAATGCAGCCATAGTGGATGCTTATAGAAATTTCTCAATTCTATATGAAGGGATTACATATGTAAAACTTTGATCTAGCATAAATTACATATCCCATTCATTTGGAACAATATGTACAGGAGCAAGACAACAGTCCTGTTTATATATACATATCTTCCCTTTATATAGAGGGTATTTCCAAGCTTCTTTTATAAAAAAAAAAAAATAGAAACTAGACAAATATCTGCTGTTGAACCAACTTGAAGAACACTTTTTGTTTGCAGCAGTTCAAATAACTATGATCTGTTTTTTTTAGCCTTTTGACAAAATATTACATGAATATTTATACTGATGCAATCTATATAGCATGATTTATGTATGTATATACATGTATGTGCTGATGGAAACTGTAATTAAGATAAGTCAAAAGAAAAGTTACAATATGCTCAAAGATATCACAATTCAAGCCGACTCTGACATTTTTGTAGCTTCAAATATTAGAATGAAAATTAAGTTCTTGAAATATTGTACAAGATTTTAAAATACTATATTTGCTGTAAAAAATTATTTCTAGTTTGCATGCAAGGCTATTCCACAAATATATGTATGGAGGTCAAAGGTCATTTCAATTAAAATTTAATGAAGTTTTGTCCAGACTAATAAAAAACCTTCAAGTTCTGTGCATGGTGTCTTTCAACCACCTCCTTACACCCCCTACAATTATTTCTGAAACAGCCCTGATTCTATGACAATAGTTTTGAAATAAATTTTATATAATAGCAAGGTTACATAATATCTGATGTTACTTTCTATAAATTCTGATTACAATACATTACCTAACATTAAAAGGAAGCTATTTTTGTTACCAAGCATATTCTCTCAAAAATATATTAGTTTCTTATTAGTGAGTTTTGGGAGTTTTAAAGGATCCACCTAATTTATTACCCGTTTTTCATAATTCAGTTCTTTTTAAGATATGTTATAATAATTAACAATATGTATGAAAATGATAACACAGAATTTATTTTTAAAATGTAAAAATTACAAACTAAAAATTAGATGAAATTCCCCACCCATTTATATCTCAGTCCCCCCAAGTCAAAATGTAAATAATAACTGTGACAGGAATGTTAACTAAAACAAATTATAGTTTGTAATTCAAACAGAAGAGTTTATCAAAAGGAGGCACAGCAAAAAAAAAGCACTCAAAATAAAAAACTGCAAAGGGAGGTAACCTGATTCTGGTTCCTCGATTTCCTCATCTTCCTCCTCTACAAGGTAAAGACAACAGCACAGGATTAGAAACCAGTAAAGCAACATTTAAAAAATATGCAAGCTATATATTATCTACAAATCATTAAATCAAAAAATTTAAAAAGCAAAGCTATTATACACAACAGACAATGACCACATATAAAAATAAGCATTAAAATGGCTAAATAGATTAAAAACTAAACCAGAGGCTCTTAAGAGCCTGTATCGCTCACCTGATTTTATAGGCAATGAAGATGGCATTTCCCTGATGTTAAAGTAAGTCCTGTAATTTTCAATAAACTTTAAATAGGACCATCCAAACAATATTACTAGAAAGCTTTGTTTCATTGGTTAACCAGTTGTATAGAGATTTTTTTTATTTGCCCATAGAATCCTATGTTAAACTAAGTCCTGCGGGGGAGTTGGCCATTTTGAATTTCCAATTGCCTTAAAAAACATAAACTTTATAAAGGACCATCCAAACAATATTGCTAGTAAGTTTTTGTTTCCATTGATTAACCGGTTTCGGAGAAGAAGCCTTTAAAAACTTTTTCCCATAGGGTCGTATGTTAAACAAAGTCCTGCGGTAGCGGCCATTTTGAATTTCCAATTGCCATAAAAAACATAAACTTTATAGAGGACCATCCAAACAATATTGCTAGTAAGTTTTTGTTTCCATTGATTAACCGGTTTCAGAGAAGAAGCCTTTAAAAACTTTTTCCCATAGGGTCCTATGTTAAACTAAGTCCTGCGGTAGTGGCCATTTTGAATTTCCAGTTGGCATAAAAATCATAAACTTTATAAAGGACCACCCAAACAATATTGCTAGTAAGTTTTGTTTTGATTGGTTAACCGGTTTCAGAGAAGCCCTTTTTAACATTTTTCCCATAGGGTCCAATGTTAAACTAAGTCCTGCGGTGGTGGCCATTTTGAATATCAGATTGGGATAAAAAAACATTAACTTTATAGAGGACCATCCAAACAATATTGCTAGTAAGTTTTGTTTCCATTGGTTGGCCGGTTTCAGAAAAGAAGCCTTTCAAACTTTTTCCCATAGGGTCCTATGTTAAATTAAGTCCTGCGGTGGCAGCCATTTTGAATTTCCAATTGCCATAAAAAACACAAACTTTATAGAGGACCATCCAAACAATATTGCTAGTAAGTTTTGTTTTGATTGGTTAACCGGTTTCAGAGAAGAAGCCCTTTTTAACATTTTTCCCATAGGGTCCAATGTTAAACTAAGTCCTGCGGTGGCGGCCATTTTGAATATCAGATTGGGATAAAAAACATTAACTTTATAGAGGACCATCCAAACAATATTGCTAGTAAGTTTTGTTTCCATTGGTTGGCCGGTTTCAGAAAAGAAGCCTTTCAAACTTTTTCCCATAGGGTCCTATGTTAAATTAAGTCCTGCGGTGGCAGCCATTTTGAATTTCCAATTGCCATAAAAAACACTAACTTTATAGAGGACCATCCAAACAATATTGCTAGTAAGTTTTTGTTTCCATTGATTAACCGGTTTCAGAGAAGAAGCCTTTAAAAACTTTTTCCCATAGGGTTCTATGTTAAACTAAGTCCTGCAGTAGCGGCCATTTTGAATTTCCAATTCCCATCTAAAACACAAACTTTATAGAGGACCATCTAAACAATATTGCTAGTAAGTTTTGTTTTGATTGGTTGAACGGTTTCAGAGAAGAAGCCCTTTTTAACTTTTTTCCCGTAGGGTCCTATGTTAAACTAAGTCTTGAGGTGGCGGCCATATTGGTTTACCAATCAAAATAAAAAACACAAACTTTGTAAAGGTCCATCCAATGAACATTATGGCCAAGTTTGGTTTCAATTGGCCAAGTGGTTTCAGAGAAGAAGATTAAAATGTAAAAAGTTTACAGACGCCGACGACGACGACGACGACGACGACGACGACGCCGACGACGACGACGACGACGACGCCGACGGACGCAAAGTGATAACAATAGCTCACATGACCCTTTGGGTCAGGTGAGCTAAAAATGCAGAAACTTGCATATTCTGAAATCATTTATGTGTCCAGTTATGTAAACAGCTAGGAATGCTAAATCAATGTACATTGTGTTATATTATTTTAATGTAATTTGAACCAAACATTTACTCTGTGAAAAACTCTGTGGAGCTGGTGTTTATTATTTGTTGTACCTCATACATGTATATCAACTTTAAATAAAATTTATTTTTATTATTACTCTAATAGATAGTATAATTCTTTAAAAAAAAATGTATATGCTTTTTACAAATTTATTAAAAGATAACTATGTAACTGAGAAAGACTTTATGGCAGGCATTTCATAAAAACAGTTCCTAACAAAAAAATCAATAGAAAAATTATATTACCGATGTTATGATAAATTAAGAAGAGGTTAAATTTTGATTACTCATTTATAAGCCTTTGTTGAATGTATAACCTTGACATCATGCAACTTGTTCAGCTTAGTTTAGGAATTTGTTTAATACATTACATATTTTTTGCAATTTTAAATGTCACCATTCCAACTGTAAAACTAAATAATGCATTCCAATAACTACTTTGACATTCCAAATCATAATATAAGGGGACAAACTACAAGACATTTCTAATAATCAAAGAAAGAGGAAAAACCAGTGTCCTTTGGGATTTCACTTCTCATGCAAAAGAAACACACACACACCCACTTGTGTCTTTAGGAGTATTATATATTAAAGATAAGCTAATCATAGTTTTAAAACAAAAAGAAGTTAAGATTAGAAGCACCACTCATTTAGTTTTATAGGAAGAATTTCATGTTTACCTATATATCTGCCTGTAATTTATAGATCCATATTTAATATAATATTGAATTTTCTTACTGTCCATATTCAAAGTCATTATACAGTAGGCAAAAGTAAAAAAAAAAGGCTTTTGTATATAAATATCATTTCATACAAATTAATTTCTCTTTAATGTTTTTTTATTTGTGGGACATTTAAAGCCATTCTAATTGTTCTTAACTCCAAAGAACTAATGAGCATTATTTCTCACAAAAATTTAATATTAAAACATAACAACTTGATAAAAATAAACCTCATCCAAAATAAGAAACTGTAAACTAGTAACAAAATAAAACTATTAAATATATAACTTAAACTTTTGAAAAAAAAAACATTTAACCCTTTTTCCTCTATATATATTATATGTTTCCCAAACATACCAATAATTTGGGACTGACGAGGGACTTGTTTCTGGGGTGGTTGAACAGGCTGTGCCTGGAAATGACTAGATACAGGCCAGCCCTGATGTGAAGATGGTGGTCTATGTCCACCCTGGTCTCGATGCTGGTCTCTTTGGTGACCTTGTTGTGGTGGTCTTTGACCTCGCTGTTGTTGGTTGTGAGATTGCTGGGGTGGGGCTGAGGGTTTAGCCTGGTTTCCATCTCTCTGTAGAATTTGGAAGTTTCTTTTTAATGTGGATTCACCTGGTATTTGTAAGATTGAACTGCAATAATACATGTACAAGTTTATTAAGATAACATCAAGAACTAAAGGTAACAATTTATTTATTTGAAGGAATTAAACAAAAAAATCAATAATTATATAATCACAGCATGGGGCTGTACCTATAAATATGATTGTACAAGTCAACAAAATGTTATAGCACTGCAAGTCAAAATAAGTATAGATCATGATTTATTGTTTTAATTGGATTTTAACAGCAATTTTTAGCTATATCATAAATTCCATTTTTCATGTGGGGGGAAAAAGCATCAAAAACCCCAACTTAAGTAGGAGAACTGACAATCCTGGAGTCAAATGTTTTACTGAACACAGTAAAGGTCACAATCGCTATTTTCCTTTGAACTATGTGGGATATCATCCCATCTCACTCTACTAGCATGAGATGGCCCATTTCACCTCACTGTCAAGACATCATTAAGTAAACACAGTGACCTCACAATGTTACAAAAAGTGATAAACAGATAACTTACGGTTTTTAAAACAAGATGCATTTTCTTCTCAGTATCTCATCAAAGGGTGACTTTGACAATGCATCTCATTTAAAAAATGTAAGTGATCTATAAAGCCTGAAACCTAAGTATTGACAAGCATGTGATCAATGGTAGATGCCTAACGACCTTAACCACCCTGCCACTTAGTCTTCTTCATATTGATATATGGTTTGTCACTACATTCAAATGGAAATAACAAAAGGGCTGCCTATTCAGCCCAAATATTTTAATAGCCAACAGACAGAGACCACTAATATCTTAAGAACTGTGATATGAAAAAAACGTTGACATACTACCAAATCCCATAAACAAGGATTCCAATTAACAAAAAATTGTATACAAAATCATACATTACAGAATTAAGTATAGAAGGACCTCACTGTATCGATCTATACATTGTATCGATCTATTTATGAATCACTTATTTTCGTCAACCATAAAACAACATAAATAAAAAATTGAAGAGTGTGTCCATGGGACACGGATGCCCCCGCTAAATGAAGTCCCAAACAGGAAGTAGTTGTCCGACAGGTCTGAAAGTCGCTTAGGACGTACAACTTGTGATACTGAACCACCCTGCCAAATTTCAAATTGTGCTGATGTACGGTTTCTGAGAAAAGCTTGACGGAAATTTTCATACTCATGTTAACACATTTTCATATCGGCCCAGTCGCAAACAGGAAGTAGTTGTCCGACAGGTCTGAAAGTCGCTTAGGACGTACAACTTGTGATACTGAACCACCCTGCCAAATTTCAAATTGTTCTGATGTACGGTTTCTGAGAAAAGCTTGACGGAAATTTTCATTCTCATGTTAACACATTTTCATATCGGCCCAGTCGCAAACAGGAAGTAGTTGTCCGACAGGTCTGAAAGTCGCTTAGGACGTACAACTTGTGATAGTGAACCACCCTGCCAAATTTCAAATTGTTCTGATGTACGGTTTCTGAGAAAAGCTTGACGGAAATTTTCATACTCATGTTAACACATTTTCATATCGGCCCAGTCGGAAACAGGAAGTAGTTGTCCGACAGGTCTGAAAGTCGCTTAGGACGTACAACTTGTGATACTGAACCACACTGCCAAATTTCAAATTGTTCTGATGTACGGTTTCTGAGAAAAGCTTGACGGAAATTTTCATACTCATGTTAACACATTTTCATATCGGCCCAGTCGCAAACAGGAAGTAGTTGTGCGACAGGTCTGAAAGTCGCTTAGGACGTACAACTTGTGATACTGAACCACACTGCCAAATTTCAAATTGTTCTCATGTACGGTTTCTGAGAAAAGCTTGACGGAAATTTGTACATACAGACGGACGTATTTACGTACAAATGAAGTCCCAAACAGGAAGTAGTTGTCCGACAGGTCTGAAATTCGCTTAGGACGTACAACTTGTGATACTGAACCACTCTGCCAAATTTAAAATTGTTCTCATGTACGGTTTCTGAGAAAAGCTTGACGGAAATTTGTTCGGACGTACGTACGTACGGACGGACGGACGGACGGACGGACACGAGTAAAACTTAATGCCCCCCGACATGTCGTCGCGGGGGCATAAAAACTTATCTCGGTCTCCTTCTTTGTTATATCCACTGATATTACTAGTCTCTCTATCTTACCAATTCTGATTGTTTTCATGTTTTACCATGTTTTTAAAATTCACATTTTTTCGGCCATGTTAAAATTAAGTAGATCGATACAACGAGGTTCCTATATACATGTACTGCTTTTGGTCAATATCAAGAAAAATTGTACCCGAAGACTTGTACTAGAGGTGACCTGACCTGACCAAGACCAACAAGAGTCATGTCAAAGGGGTTTATTATTTCCTACTATTGACCAATAAAGCAGTGATCAATTAATAAAATAATTTCATAATTTGTAGTAATTAAGACAAATTCATAGGTAGGCAATTTATGATAAAACAATAGAGAGCGACAGTTCATCAATAAACACATATTTTAATTTCCTTTAAATACTCAATAGCTGAGCAACATTCGTATAACCTAACTTGTATTTCAGCACCTAAATGATTGTTGACGTCATAATTATATGTATTGATGATGTTGACTACACATGAATTCGTCCGCAAAAAAAGCAAGTGACGACACTAAAAAGTGTGAATTACAATTATTATTTGACTAATTGTGAACTAGTGTTTTTGTTACTTCTTTTCAAAATATTGAATTTATTGGTTAGATTAGTAGATATAGATAAATTCGGGTGAGTTTACTCTGTACATGAACTGCTTCACATGTTCAAATAGAACCAATAGAAACTGAC
The DNA here is from genome assembly GCA_944474755.1 of Limnoperna fortunei. NCBI lineage: Eukaryota > Metazoa > Mollusca > Bivalvia > Mytilida > Modiolidae > Limnoperna > Limnoperna fortunei. The sequence goes on along the minus strand of OX104113.1, from coordinate 85,419,078 downwards.
TTACTGTAAATAATATACATTATGTATTATCAAATAAAACTTTGACCTAAACACTGTCACAAGAGAGAAAAGATTCTGTAGTGAATAATTTAAAGCTCATAAAACATGGAATCCATTACAAGAATACCATCAAAATCTGACATAAAAAGGATTTATCAAAAATGTTAAAGACAACATGAATGTGCACCAAGTCGTGCTAAGTATACCCCCAATGGACCATTTTTTGGCCCTGAAAACAGGAAGTAGATAACTGACTGACCTGGAAAGGGGAGGCACGGTACAACTCATCATGCTAAAGCTGTGCACCAAATTTGAAATCAATCACTTTAGTAGAAGCAGAGAAAATTTGCACCAGACAGACAGACGGACGGACAGATAGACAAGGTGATTGCAATATAGCCCCATCTCTTACGAGTGGGGGTACATCCTCACAAGTCAGGGTTTCTGTGTCCACGAAACCCTGACAAAATTAGCTAGGAAATTCCCGGGCTAGAAGATTTTCATATGACATCAAATCTTCAAAAAAATCAACCAATGAAATTGATTGAAAGAAGCAAGTGTTTGGCAGTAGTCATTTTTACTCATTCTTGAGTGGGAAGAAAACGTAACGCAAGTAATAAATAACTAGATACTAACAAACTATTAACACTACTGTACAAAATACACTGATTTTCACATAGTCTATGCAACACATACGTTTGCTTTATTTACAATAGACATCGGGATATCCCCTAACCAGTGGTCTGGAAGTTTTCCCTGCCCATTTCGGTCATTTTTCCCCCGAAGAAATTACAAATTCCATGGTAGTGAATATTGGTCTCTGGTCGTTTCCTACCGAAACTTGTTTGCACGTCGGGTCGATTCGCCACGATAATGTGAATAAGCGGGTTGTACCATGGAATTTGGGATGGCTCCTACGATCTATGCATCATGTGAAAAAGAAAATATGTGTAGTGATATATTCCCCTGCCAAAAAAGTCTTTATTGGAAAATGATGTTGTCTATGAAACAAAATAATGGGAAACAGCATTATTTAGATTAATATTCAGGCGAGTTTTTCATTAACCGGAAATAGGAAGTTGTCACCTAATTGCCACAAGTTCGGACCTGAATTGAATTTATACGTCATTCAGCGATGGATGCTCTTTAAAAGTTTTTATTATTAAATGAAATAATCATTTTTGTTCTCATTATTTTCAATGAAATTTTATTCAAATTGGTTTTTTCTTGATTTATGTAACGTTTAGTAACATTGGCGCTTGCGTAGTGTACAATTGTTACTGCACGTGTTTTCATTTAAGTTGCACATGTACTGTAAAGTTGTCTTATTTTCTTAGCAATGTGATATAGAAACTATATCACATTGATCTATTATATTAAATCTCTGTTGCTTCAAAATGTTGTTGCAATAGTATGTTTACGATATGGATGAAACAGATCTGTCACCTGTTGACCTTATTACGTAATCACCGGTCGGTGGTCAATAAACACATGTCAGCGACAGGAAATAACCTTAGGGTTGATTTATAATACAAATTGAAGGGATTAAATCTAACAAATGATTATTGCATGTAAAATATTACTTTTTAGATGTCCGATTTGAGCAAATCTTAGTCGGTCATTTAAGTGTAAATTTCGGTCATGTCCGGCAAATATGACCGGTTCTAGACCCATGCCCCTAACCAAGTCGTGAATGAGAGTGGGCTTTTGATTGGCTATATTAAGGTATGATGTAGCCAATCAAAATAGTGACTTCTAGCCAGGGAATTTCCTAGCTGAGTTTTTTCAGGGTTTCGTGGACACAGAAACCCTGACTTGTGAGGATGGAGGGGGTATTACTACAGACCTTTTTTTATGCACACCTAGTATTTGGAAACCATCAAAGATAGAACATTTTTTAAGATAAACGACTAAAAGTTTATTCAATGAGAAATTTAATACAAAAAAATCGAAGAATGTGTCCATGGGACACAGATGCCCCTGCTAAATGAAGTCCCAAACAGGAAGTAGTTGTCCGACAGGTCTGAAAGTCGCTTAGGACATACAACTTGTGATACTGAACCACCCTGCCAAATTTCAAATTGTTCTCATGTACGGTTTCTGAAAAAAGCTTGACGGAAATTCGTAAGGACGTACATACGTACGGACATACGAACATGAGTAAAACTTAATGCCCCCCGACATGTCGTCACGGGGGCATAAAAATCCTACAAATAAGGATTAGAAATAATTTTCCCAAAGACAAGTGATTGTTACTTCACTTTCAATTTCCCCTTATAACAACCATTTTCAATAATAGTTTATGATAAATCAGCCCTTCTTACCTTCAAAATCAGCTGCAATCTAATTAAACAATACATAGCCTACTTTGCAGAGGAATCTACTGTGTGTTGTAACAATGTAAATACATTCCATTTCAATCTTTACCTGGATACTCAAACCTTTACTTAATTTAGGACACCTAACATAAATTAAGCCATACCTAGGTTCACCAGGTACTACGTTCTCTTCCTCCTCCTCATTATCACTACCCTCATATTCATATTCAGTGTCATGGTCATCTCCTGTAACACAATCAATTTTAAGTTGTACTTCACAAATTGAAAAAATGGTTTCATTAAGTCAGTCAAATATTTTCAAAACAATTATAAACTTCTTTGTCCAATAAAACCCAATAGTGTATACAAAAGTTACCTTGTCTGTGCAGAGATTTTCTGTCTGACAAATGAGAACTGCTTACCGTGTTTGGTCAAGTTTATATTCCTTTTTTCCAACAATTATTTTGCACATGCAATCGACATTTTGAAAGACGGCAGATTTTTCATTTTGATAGGGCAATTTTACATAGTTAGTCAGCCATTTTATTTTCTCAAGGGGTGTAATGTTGTTTACAAACATTTGTATGCTCCGACAAACCACGAGACTTTTCCCGCCTCAACTGCAGATGACATTACCCGAAAAAAGACACTGTAACTTTTAGTATACATGTTTATCTTAGGATGACATGTATTATCAGATACATGTCATCTTACATACTTCCTTTCATAAAATGTACCAGCATATTTTGCCTTGACATTCAAATGGATATTAGAAGCCAAAAATTTTTTTATTATCATTGAGATACTGGTAGGACAGTATAAATTCATTTTTGGTATATTGGTACAATCTATTCTGTGCATTCTGAGATTAAAAGTGGTTAATTTCCCAGCATTACATGCGTCATTGCAACTATTAAAATAATGAAAAAATGTAAAACATGTCTAAATGTCAGAAATTTGACCTTGCCAGTAATATATATGGATTTTATGTCAGAATTTCAAAACCTGATGAAGATCAAAATCCTTTATCTTCTTTTGACTTTATAAAGAACTTATCTTCTTAGCATACATACCTCTTTTGTTCTTTTTATGTCTGTCTATATGATCTTTAAGTTGTATCCTAACTTGTCTTTCTGTGGGCTGATCCCTGATATATGCATGCTTCAGCAGTTGTTCTGTGTTAGGTCTTTGTGTATAGTCCTTTATTAAACAGGTTTCTACGAAATTCTGAAATCTTGAAGTCCTGAAAAGATGTTAAAAAATATATTGAAATGCAACACTGACATAACATTGATTCTGGTTGGACATCAAGTTGCATAACCTATGAACCTTCTGCTTAAATACTATGATACAAATGTACAGGATGTAAAAAAAAAATCTAAAAAAACTGCTGCCTCGATAACCTTAATCTTGCTGTCAAAAATGCACATCTTACCTGCATAGAGTAACCATTAAAGATTAATTTGCTGCAATAAAACTGCCCAAAATAATGAAGGCAACTATTCATTGTGCAAATTAGAGTTTATTACAATACTATTATACAGTATAAGAAATACATACAACAAACATGAGGACCCTACCATGCAGTTTTTGTTGTCCTCTGTGAAAATGATAACCCAAATAATTTTGTTGATTTTATAAATACAGTTTACGTCAAAATCAAATTTTTTAATCTATATCATGTCACCAAGTTTAAATTGGTGAGAACCCCAGACCTTTAGCGGAAATATAACATCCAGTAAAAATATAGTACAGACAAACATATTTTTATTCTAGATGATAATTATTTTCTAAATTAAGAAAAGTACATGTTTCAAAGTATAAAACACTTGTTCCTCACCATTTTGAAGATTTTAATCTTGGTGGTTGGTTTCTAGGAATTAAAAATAAGGCTCTCATTGGATGCATATCACAGAGTGCTGAAATGTAACAATATTAAATGTACTAAAAAAAGGTAAGTTAAAAAATCATTTTAAATAAATGGGATTTGTGTTTTCTTTTTTAATGTTGTTTTAACAGGGAAGATAAAAGATAATCTGATAAAGACAGATTTACAAATATCAATATATCTAAAACAAAAAACAGAAATATGTAATTGTTTCAAAATAAACAAAAATTGATTGTCACGGGTCTCTTGACATACTTACGTGGCTTTCCTTCAGCCATTTCTATTGCAGTTATCCCTAATGACCATAAATCACTCTGGAATATATTGAATATATCTAAGTTCAATATACATGTTGTTTATGTGTTTAAAGTGTACTACATCACATTAGTAAAACTTTAGTACATGTAAAATATTTATCAACAAAATCTTCACAAGTACATGTATCACTGTAAGCTTATTCTCCCCGATGATACCCCCCGCTCTGTAACTTCTTATCTAAATGGCTTGATCATACCCAGCTATTGACAACATTTCAGCATTGTATTATTTTTCATTGCTTAGAAAAATATAATAACAAGTGGTGACAGACCGACACACCCAGATCAATAAAATATTCCCCCATCTATTTTGGCTGCAGTTGTATAACAAAGACATAGTCAAATTGCCCCGTCAAAAAGGCCCCATGTAAAGCAAAAATCACACCCACCATAAAATCACCTCTTGTAAAAACTCCCTCACCAAAGGGATAATTAATTGCTTTAATTATTACAATTATCATTATTACCCTAATGATTTTCATTAAGAACTATATCAGTAATAATGATATATAAACATGTTCTTTCGTGAATTGTTATAACACGCATTGGCTAGTAACTATAAAATGTTGGCATACCATCCTTACAAGAGGTCCTCAAATACGAGAATTGTGAAAAAAGGAAGAAACAAAGATTGATCACAGATTTATGATTAATCTTAAATATGCTCAGAACAGACAATCAAGTAAGGATAAGAAGTATGATTTTATACTATATTCCAATTTTTGTAAGTGAAGCCATTTTGTGGGGGAGTTTTTGATAAGGAATGATTTTAAGTGGGGAGATTTTGTCCAGGGTGGGCGTTTTTTAAAGGGGCATATTTGCAAAAAGGGGGTGTGTTTTTGAGGAGAGCAGTTTTTCCATGGGGCCACTTGACTTGTATCTATATATATTTGTCTGATATTCCAGATTTCTGTTTGTATGATGAATGTAATTTCATGCAGAGACATCTGATATTGTTTCATGACAACATTGATTTAATAGAGAATTTATTGGTTTTTCTATGTCAGGCAGACAAATTAATGTTTAACTTAACAGATCAATGTCCTAACACAGAAATAAAAAAAAATTAGGACATGAATTTAATGTAAACTTTTCCTAACACCCCCTCCAGTCTTCACAATTAGACTATTCAGAAGCCAAAGTTTGTATTGTTTTGTTTTGACAAACAGCTGCTATGTGGGATCTTCAATAGTAATTCCCAGAAGCCCACAACAATTCTTATGACATATCATGGTCTACTGATATGATACTGAAATGCAGTTATGACATCTGCATGCTTTATATCATGTGTGTTCTATTAGGTAGTTATGGTTTGGCAAAACATAGTAAGATAACAAACACGTAATGCTGATTTCTCTTTCATATTTATACTCACTCTATTGTCGTATGTAGCTTCAGAGTTTTCATCACAGGCTATTACCTCTGGAGCCATCCTGAAATATTTAGTTTATGTAATAATGAAACACTTGAAGGTACAATCAACTATTTATGTCCAGTTGCAGAACTTTCATTGAATACTTCTTTTTATATCTTGTTCACTCAAAGTTTTGTTAATAGCATGGAAAATTGTGAAATGCTAGCCCTGAATAAAAGCACTTGTAGTAAAGTCATAGTATCTGTGTTGAGGTTTTCTGTGTGACAAATGAAAACTGCTTACCACATTTTATCAAACTTTTGCTCCAACCATAGATTCGAAAATATGTAAATTGAATTCAACGATTTATTTGCACAGAAAATCAGTGTTTTAAAATGTGGCAGTTATTCATTTTGCTAAGGCGACTATCCATTGTAAATTTTGACATATATTTAGAACAAAGGTGTAAGATACAAGCATGCTATTATTGTGTTTTCAGAACCTTTCGGGAAGTGTTGTTTGCGGTTAAGGCTATAAAAATTCTTGTGGTTTGTCTGATTACCATTGAAAATAATGACAGCAGACAAACTTTTTTACACTACATTGTCCCTCTAGAAACAAAAATATCTGACTTACAATGTTAAATACCGATAGCTCAAGTCAAGAATGATTTGTGACGTGTAAACAAGAGAGGCATGGTATGAAATATGGACAGGTTATAGTGATTATATTTTTTTTTTTTGGGGGGGGGGGGGGGGGAGGGGGGAATTTAATAATACAAAGGTACAATATTGAATTAAAAAAATGCAAGGGAAAAACTAAGTGCAATTTGACTATGACTTATAGTATACATACTAACAATTTCACAACTTATTAAATGTTTACGCTATTTGCAGATCAACCACTATTTCTTCACATGGATTTCCACTTCCAAGAGACAAAGATTACAGATTGGAGGAAAATTTATACTGAATGACAATATACCAGCAGAACTTTTTTTAAAACAAATTGAACAAATCTTACCAATATGGAGTTCCAATAAATGTGTTTCTTCTACCAATGGTTTTATCTAACTGAGCACTAACACCAAAGTCAACTAAAATTATAAAATGTTTATTGATTTCATGAAGAAAAAAATGTTCAAGTTTTAATGTCAGCATAAATTTACACTGTATTCTTACAAATGTAGTCAAATCAGGAATAACAGAAAACAATACATACAACATGTATAACAATTTTCTGGTTTTTTGTTGTTGCTGAAGATTTTTTTTATTCAGATGATGTCTTTCTTCGTACTTTATTTACTGTAAACTTGTTGAATTTTGATGACTGTTGATGAAATATTGCCTATTAATTTTCAACATACATTGACAATTTTACCCAAGTGTTTATGTTTGTTTGTTTGAATGGTGTTTTAACGCCACTTTCATCAATATTTTAGCTATTTCATGGCGTCCAGTTTTTATTGTGGGAGGAAGCCAGAGTACCCAGAGAGAACCCCCAACCTGCGGTAGGAAAACTGGCAATCCTTGTAAATTAGGATTGGAGTCGAGTACACCCTGCCTGCAGAATCGAACCCCCAATCTCAGTGTTGACAGACCACGTGATCAATAGTAGACGAACTACCTTGACCACTCTGCCACCGAGGGCCCCCCCCCCCCCCCAGTGTTTATGTAGTTGATTACTTCAACTGCAGTCGAACATCACAGTGCAAACTAAAAATAATCAAAACTGAATTGATCAGTTGAATCAAATCTTACCAAGCTTTACTTCAGCATTATCCGTCAACAAGACATTTTGTCCTTTAATATCACGGTGGATCACTTTGTTCTGATGTAAATGTGCTAAACCCTAAAAAATTAAAATAGACCATTCAATGGGACATGAAATGATACCAGGCCACATTGCATTGTTTTTAATTTTCATGAACACATTTTACTGAATTTCATATCAGCCTACAAGAAAAGCTGAGCATGATAACTGTCCATCTCAGAAGACAATTTTTATTGTGACCCTGGACCTATAAAAATTATTTCAAATTGGCACAACTCAAAAACTACATACAGGATAGTGCTGAAAATTCAACCTTGTCTTCATTTTATAGTACTTAACAGCTGTGCAAAGTTTAAAAAAAAATCTGTTTGACACGTTCTGAAGTTATTATCTGGAAACTGCCAATTTTTGACAAAAAAAACCCCCTTGAATTGGCTACAAATTGGATTGTGCTGAACATTGAACTTGATCTTTGTTTTATAGTATTTAATAGCTGTGCAAAGTTTAAATAAAATCTGATGAAGGCTTTTCAAGTTATCATCTCTAAACCACCAACTGTTGGCCAAAAAATAACTTGAATTGGCCTAAGTAGAAAACTATAAATTGGATTGTGCTGAAATTGACGGGTTTTCATCACTATATACACCCTTAGCGGGTCTATAATAAATAATTTGCTATTGATGTAAGATAAATGATAAACCAGAGGCTCTTAAGAGGCTGTATCGCTCACCAGATTTTATAGGCAATGAAGATGCCATTTCCCTGATGTTAAAGTAAGTCCTGTAATTTTCAATAAACTTTAAATAGGACCATTCAAACAATAATACTAAAAAGCTTTGTTTCCATTGGTTAACCGGTTGTATAGAGAAGATTTTTTTTATTTGCCCATAGGGTCCTATGTTAACCTAAGTCCTGCGGCGGTGGTGGCCATTTTGAATTTCCAATTGCCATAAAAAACATAAACTTTATAGAGGACCATCCAAACAATATTGCTATTAAGTTTTTGTTTCCATTGAATAACCGGTTGCAGAGAAGAAGCCTTTAAAAACTTTTTCCCATAGGGTCCCATGTTAAACTAAGTCCTGTGGTAGTGGCCATTTTGAATTTTCAATTGCCATAAAAAACACAAACTTTATAGAGGACCATCCAAACAATATTGTTGGTAAGTTTTGTTTTGATTAGTTTAACAGTTTCAGAGAAAGAGCCCTTTTAAACTTTTTTCTCATAGGGTCCAATGTTAAACCAAGTCCTGCTGTGGCGGCCATTTTGAATTTCTGATTGGGATAAAAAACATGAACTTTATAGAGGACCATCCAAACAATATTGCTATTAAGTTTTGTTTCGATTGGTTAACACATTTCAGAGAAGAAGCCTTTTTAACTTTTTTCCCATAAGGTCCTATGTTAAACTACGTCCTGCGTTGGTGGCCATTTTGAATTTTCAATTTTCATAAAAAACATAAACTTTATAGAGGATCATCCAAACAATATTGGTAGTAAGTATTGTTTACATTGGTTAACCGGTTTCAGAGGAGACGCCTTTTTTAACTTTTCCCCATAGGGTCCTATGTTAAACTAAGTCCTTCGGTGGCATCCATTTTGATTTTCCAATAGGCATAAAAAACATTAACTTTTTAAAGGACCATCCAAACAATATTGGTAGTAAAATTTGATTCAATTGGTGAACTGGTTTCAGAGAAGAAGCCATTTTAAACTTTTTTCCCATAGGGTTCAATGTTAAACAAAGTATTGCGGTGGTGGCCATTTTGAATTTCTTATAGGGATAAAAAACACAAACTTTATAGAGGACCATCCAAACAATATTGCTAGTAAGTTTTGTTTCCATTTTATTTACCGGTTTCAGAGAAGAAGCCTTTTAAAACTTTTCCCATAGGGTCCTATGTTAAACTAAGTTTGTTTGTTTGTTTGAATGCGGTGGCGGCCATTTTGAATTTCCAAAAACAAAAACTTTATAGAGCACCATCCAAACAATATTGCTAGTAAGTTTTGTTCTGATTGGTTAAACGGTTTCAGAGAAGAAGCCCTTCTAAACTTTTTTCCCATAGGGTCCTATGTTAAACTAAGTCTTGAGGTGGTGGGCATATTGGTTTACCAATCAAAAAAAAAACCCAAAAACTTTGTAAAGGTCCATCCAATGAACATTATGGTCAAGTTTGGTTTCAATAGGACAAGTGGTTTCAGAGAAGAAGATTAAAATGTAAACTAGAGGCTCCCAGGAGCCTGTATCGCTCACCTGAACCTGAAACCAAACAACCCTTTTTTATCCAGCTTTTCTTTGCTATAAGGAATTGCCCAACACTTCTGCAAAAATCATTAATTTTGACCTTTTAAGGGAAATAACTCCTATAAGGAGGATCTTTTGATGGTTAGAGGGAGAAGGGAGGTTCACTTCAAATTTGCTGTACCTGTTATACTTTTTTAACTATCAGTCGAAAACTCTCTCGACCCCCCCCCCCTTTTTTCATTTTTTCTATTTTAATCAAACGTAGCTATGTTGGTAGTCAGGTGTCATGATTTGCACAATTTTGGTAGAGGACATCCTAAAGATGATGTGTGCAATGTTTTAAAGCAGTCCTTTCATTGGTTTAAGAGGAGAAGATTGTTTAAAATCAAGTAAAATTGATTAAAAAAATGTTCAAGGAGAATAATTCCTAAACAGTTCATCAGACAATCTTGACCCTAAAGTCATTTTTGTAGCCCTCACAGAGCAGAACAATTAAGCAATGCTAACTTTTTCTCTAGTTCTAATAATTTTCAAGATTTTGAGGCAAAAATGTCAAAAATAATCAATTTCGACAATTAAAGGGCAATAACTCCTATAAGGAGTCATCATACAACTTCAACCCAATGAAGTGTTTCGTAGAGCTTTTGATGCAGATGAAGGCATGTCTCTTCGGTTTTCCTGTATCTGTTACACTTTTTTAAATATAAGCCAAAAACTGTATTTTACCGCCCCCCCCCCCCATCCTATTTTTAGCCATGGTGGCCATGTTGGTTAATCTGCAGCCATGGTTGGTGCAAACTTGGTTGAGGACATTTGACAGATGATGTGTACAAAGTTTCAAAGCAGTACTTTCAGTTGTTTCAGAGGAGAAGATTTTAAACAAGTGTGGACACAGAAAAACGTCTCGCCTGTATTCCGCATCAGTAACAAAAATAAATTTCGTCATAAGCATTACGTTAATAGCATTTAATATCAGCAGCGGCCTGTATACAAAATATTGTCACCATACCCTGCATAGTTACAGGGGAAGAGCCGTAACCCAAAAACTTTAACGTAGTTGCTGGACCGTGAAATTGAGGTCAAGGTCAGGTGGAACCTACCAGACAGTCATGTACTATTCATCAGCAACCTATATACCAAATATTGTCATCCTACCATGCGTAGTTACAGAGGAACTGTCGTAACCCTATAACGTAGTCGCTGGACCGTGAAATTGAGGTCAAGGTCAGGTGACTGACTGGCAAGTACTCATCATAAGCTACCTCTGGACCAAATTTGATGGACCTAGGGCTTGGGCTTACAAAGATATGAAGCAAGATGTCAAGTGTTTACGCCGCCGCCGCCGCCGGATTCCCATACATATGTCTCGCCTCCACTTTCGTCGCAGGCGAGACAAAAATCAATTAAAACCGATTAAAAAAAACAGTTCAAGGGGAATAACTCTTAAACGGTTAATCAGACAATCTTGACCTTTTAAGTCATTTTTGTAGCCCTCATAGAGCAGAACAATTAAGCAATGCTAACTTTTTCTCTAGTTCTAATAATTTTCAAGATTTTGAGGCAAAAATGGCAAAAATCATCAATTTTGACAATTAAAGGGCAATAACTCCTACAAGGAGTCATCATACAACTTTGACCCAATAGAGTGTCTTGTAGAGCTTTAGATGCTGAAGAAGGAAGGTCTCTTCGGTTTTCCTGTATCTGTTATACTTTTTGAACTATAAGCAAAAAACTTTATTTTGACCCCTCTGTTCTATTTTTAGCCATGGTGGCCATGTTGGTTGGTGTGAGGCCATGATTTGTGCAAACTTGGTAGAGGGCATTTTACTGATGATGTATGCAAAGTTTCAAAGCAATCCCTTCAGTGGTTTTGGAGGAGAAGATTTTTGAAGAAAAGTTAACGACGACGACGACGACGGACGCCAAGTGATGGCAATAGCTCACATGACCCTTCAGGTCAGGTGAGCTAAAAAAGTTTACAGACGAAGACGAGGACAATGCAGACGGACGCAAAGTGATAACAATAGCTCACCTGACCCTTTGAGCTAAAAAGGCAGCATCAATTTGTTGTAACTGGCATTAACATGAATAGATCATTTTCAAGCATATAGTACAGACTTTATAGAACTATTACTTTTTTCTTTTCTATAAACTGTTTACTTTACAAGAAAGTCACTGTACAGGTACACAAATAATTATACAATAGTTGCTTATATAGAGGGCATTGTCATGATATCTTGACTGCACAAGGGAGAGTGGTATTGCCTGAAACATTGATAATGCCCGAGCCAAAGGCGAGGCTCTATCAATGTTGAAGGCAATACCATTGTCCCGAGTGCTGTCAAGTATCATGACAATGCCAGCTATATATTTTAATGTTTGGCCTAATGATATATCATTGTTTGGCATTTTTAGGCTATACACAGTTATAGTTTTCTAAACTTTATGACATTTTTTCCTTATTTTTGTTGTACATGTACATATAATTTTTTATATTACCATGACGTGATAACGCCCATGGGCGTGGCGTTATCACGGCGTAATCATTCCCTCATGTCAAATTACTGCAAATTAATTAATACCAGCTGACCTTGTTTTATCCAATTGAAACAAACATAATTTTATTGATATGAAATAATTTCTATTAATTGAAGTGGTCATAACAATATAATTTCTTAAATTCTCACCAAACCACATTCATTCTATAAAAGAGCATGAAGAGATAATTCTTGCCTTACCCTGAGTATTTCCCTTGCTATGTAGGCTATCCACTCCTCTCGTAATGTGTTACCCTTTGTAGCTATAAATACAAAAAAGGAATTTTTATGCTATTAATCAATTACATCTTTGTGTAAACAAGTGTGAATAGTATTGACCAGGCAATAAAAAAGTACAATCATGTGACTACAATGACATTTAAACTTTGTCTTTAACTTATGATGGTTGACTAGCATACCAAATATCAGCCACCATTTAGGTCAAAAGTCTGGAAAACTGTTATTGTTGAGAAATTTTCTAAAGGTAATAATTTTGTCTAAAATCATCAGAGCAGAACAAAATTCAAACTTGAACTGTCCCTTATGACTGTTGACTCTCATATATATAATAGACTGGCCTCATTTGTTTGCTACCACAGTAATTGTTACAATCTTTTCTGTTTATTTTTGTAAATCTTCAGTATACAAACTTTGTGTCAAGGCTGATAATATGGTCCTTGTCAGTTTGTCTTATTGTGGTATAAAATTAAAGAAATGCACGGACTTATTGTGGTATAAAATTAAACAAATGCTTAAAACAAGTGTGGACACAGAAAAATGTCTGTCCTCCATTCTGCATCAGTAACGAAAAAAAGTAATGTTACTGGCATTACATAAATAGCATTAAATTGTTATCATTTAAAATATACAATGCATGGTTACTGAGAAATGGACCTAATCCAAAAACTTGACTTAGTCACTGGACGATAAAATTAAAGGTCATGGTCAGTTGAAACCTACGAGACACTTGTGTACTAATCATTAGCAATCTATATACCAAACACTGTCATCCTACCATACATGGTTACAGAGGAAGTGTCCTAATCCAAAAACTTTAACATAGTCGCTGGACTGTTAAATTGAGGTAAAGTCTGGTAACACTTGCCAGACAGCCAGGTACTCTTTATCAGCAACCTTTATACCAAATATTGTCAACCTACCATGCATAGCTACAGTGGAACTGCCATAAAAAAAAACTTTAATGTAGTCACTGAACCATGAAATTGAGATCAAGTTCAGGTGACACCTTCCAGACAGTCATGTACTATTCATCAGCAACCTATATACCAAATATTATCATCCTACCATGCATGGTAACAGAGAAACTGCAGTAACCCAAAAACTTGAACTAGTCGCTGGAGCATGAAATTGAGGTCAAGGTCAGTTGATACCTACCAGACAATCATGTTCTATTCATCAGCAACCTATACACCAAATATTGTCATCCTACCATGCATGGTTAGAGAGACTAACTGCTGTAACCCAAAAACTTTAACGTAGTCGCTGGACCATGAAATAGAGGTCAGATGACACTTACCAGACAGTCATGTACTATTCATCAGCAACCTATATACCAAATATTGTCATCCTTCCATGCGTGGTTACAGATGAACTGCTGTAACACAAAAACGTTAATGTAGTTGCTGGACTGTGAAATTGAGGTCAAGGAAAGGTGACAGGTAACTGGAAGTACTCATCGTAAGCTACCACTGGACTAAATTTGATGGACCTAGGGCTTGGGCTTACAAAGATATGAAGAACGTTGTCAAAGTGTTAACGCCACAGCCGCCGGATTCTTTTACATTTGTCTCGCCTTCAGCCACTATCGTCGCAGGCAATAAAAAAATTTCATCCCAAAATGCTGTATGTTTTGCATTTATTATTTTCTTTCATAAAAGACAGTATTTTATTTTCCTACCTTTGACCAAATCTGTGACTGATCCTGCACCACAGAACTCCATGACAAGCTAAACAGAAAATGTTAAAGATTTTCAACAAAACACTTATTACCAATTAACATACATAACATAAAAATGTAAGTTGAACTTTATTGTAAGTTGAACTTTATTAAAAGATTACTAAACTATTTATTAAGGGAAAATGGCATAAAGTTAGTTCCATCTGCATGTGTTAAAAACCATAACGTTAACCTAAATTGAGAACAGATAAGTATTTTATCAAATAACAGTACATTTACTTTTGTTTACTGTTTGAAATATTTTGATAAGCTTGTAATTCAGGAGATGAAGAACATTTTAGAAGGTATTTTTAGCACAATCATCACAATTTTTGTACGAGTTTTGTTAGAATTCTGTCGTGGCTTTTGCATAAGTATATGGGAGGGTAAAAGGGATTTTTTTTAATTTTGGGACATGACTTGTGGTTCATCAGTAAACATAAGCCCATTAGAAAAAAACATACATTTAAAAAAATAAAAGGTAAAGGACCCTTCCCTATCTAATTAATACATGTGCCTGTTCATTTTCCCCCACTGAACATAAAACTGAAATAGTTCCTAATGGACAAGAAGCTTACATCAGTAAACAATATTGCCCTACTTACCCACAACTGGTCATCTTTTCCAGGTGGACTTTTCTTAATAAAAGCTCCATAATATGTAGCTATATTTCTGTGATTAGAATACTGAAAGCATAAAAAATATATAATTTAATTTGATTTATTTAAAAAGTGTAGACAGACAAATGTCTTGCCTGCATTCCCCATCAGTGGCGAAAAAAGCATATGCAAGTTTAGAGGAAGTGCCCTAATCTAAAAACTTTAAGGTAGTCACTGGACCATAAAATTGAGGTCAAGGTCAGATGACAAGTGACTGACTGGCAATGAATACTATATTTAAAAAGTCTAAGTCCAATTATCTCCCCTGAATAATAACAGTGACCAAAATTCTTCATGTACATCTACCTATGATGTACTTCCTTCATGTAAAGTGTCATCAAAATTTCATCAGTTTAGTAGGAGAAGCGCTTACAAGGGATATGGACAAACAGACAGGGAGATTCCTATATACCCCCAAAGAAGTTTGCGGGGGGAGGGGGGGGGTGTAAAAAAATTTCTTGAAAAATTTTGATTAAGCGCAATAACAGTGTCACCAACTCCTATTAGGTGCCATCCGACAATTTCTGAAAATAATTAAATCATTTCAGGTTAACTTAATAATTTACAGTTTTACTCTAGAATTTATGATACAAAAACTGATTATTCCAAATTTGTTATTAAAGGGCAAAAACTCCTATAGAGTGATATGACAATTTTGAACTAAGTTAATTAGCTATTTGTAGGCCTTGCCTTGCTGATCATTTTTGACATTTACAGTTTCTCTCTTGCTGTTATGGTATTGGAGTTACAGATCTAAAAATACAAATTTCACCAAAAATTGTTATTAAAGGGCAAGCACTCATTTAAGGAGTCATCTGAAAATTTTAAAACAATAAAAAGATTTGTAGGCCTTGTTCTACTGATTATTTTTGCTATTTACAGTTTTTAATTTCTAAGGCAAAAACTGGTTACTTTGTACCGAATTATCCTTAAAGGGCAACAACTCCTATAAGGAGTCATCTGATAATTTCAGATCATTAAAGTAAATTGTTAAACTTGTATTGATCATATTTGCAATTAACAGTTTCAATTTTGAAAATTTTGTCTAAAAATCGTAATTTAAGGGCAATAACTCCTACACTACAGAAGTAAGGGAATTTTTTTGCACTGGCCACTTTCGTCATTGACGAAATCATTTGAAAATTGACGATAGATTTCTAAATCAATTTCGTCACCTGATTTCCAACAAGTACTAAAATTTTTCGTTACAAATTCATTCTACCAATTGTAAAACAACATATTTATGACCCCGAAGCCAATTAACAGGAAATTTAATTATGTCACCTCGATAGTTTTAAAAAGCAGGTGTCAATCGCCGAATCGATGTTTTTACAGGTAATCCGATTAACGTGATAAAGTGGTGCTCCTGGTCAATATACGCAAACAAAAGTGTCGTAGATCGTACTGATGCGCACAGACTTCCACCTTTTGATAAAATATGTAATGCAAATAAAAATTGCAAAGATTTTGCGTATTTCACTCATTTTTCGTATGTTTTGCTGGTTTCAAATGGATTACGCGCCATTTGTGCACATCTGAGATACGTCTAAATACCGTTGGCTACCACTTAGAAAACGAAGAGTACAATGGCCCTTAATGAAAATTGTTACCGATTGATATACAAACACTTTTTAAATAAGTTTTAAAATTAAAATTCTTTGAAAATTTATAAACATTTTGTTATAATCATTTTTTAAAACAATTTATACACTGCAATTGAAAGAATACAGATTTTTTTACTACGATATTTCACCAGTACAATGAATGCATGCTTCTGAGCAGATGCTTATACGGCTCATCCGCTAAAGTGACTAAAGCCCTCAAAATCCTAAAAAATTCCCTGCTGAAGTCATTAAACAACTTTGGAATAATAGTTATATTTGTAGAGTTTAATTTGCTGATCAATTTGAGGAAACAGTTTTCTCTATAGCCATTTTAATTTTTAAGATATTGACCAAATATTTGTGTAGACAACAAATGTTCTTATTTTGGTAACAATTGTCATCTTTGTCAATTGATCAACACCCTTGTTATATATTTGAAACTAGATACCCTAAGAATTATCGTGGCTAAATTTTAAAAAAATTGCCATTTGGTTTCAAAGAAGATTTTTAAAAAGTTTACAATGGACAACAGATGACAGAAAAAAAGCTCACTTTTGGTCCAGGTGCTATAAAAACCATTTAAAACGCTATTTTACCTTGAAAAGCTTCTATTTACCTTCTTTAAAACATTTATTTCCAACTTTATTTCTTCCTCTTCATCCTAAAAAAAGAAATAATTAAATATGCATTCTCAAAAACATTTGTATATGTTGAGCAGTGTTTGAACTTTTTAATATATATACACAACCTGGACCCCTCCTAACAGAAACGCTCAAATATTACACTCAAAGTTTAAAAAGTTATAATGTAAGAAGAATTTTTACAATTCATATAAATAAAAAGCATGATTTTTATATGTATTCAATACTGGACTGGAGAAAAGAAAGTTTAATGCATCTGTGTCTACTCTTGAGCACCACCTATGATCAAATTAACTTATTAATGCCAAATACATTGTATTTTCATTTCACTGGTTATACCGACTGCAAGAAGCAGCTGTAAGCTGTATGTGTATGTACCACATTAGTATGCACATGTATTAGGAATCCACAAATTCTATTTCAGTGCAAAAGGATTACAGCATCTTAAACAAAACCAATTTTCAAGGCAAAAAATATGGACTAAAAGGCAAAAGTAGACATGTACATAAACAAATGTATGAACATGGTATATAAATGTATTTTCCTCTAACTAATAAATTCAATATCAATGAATGTTCACACCACAAATGCATTTAAGGTGTATTCCAAATACAAAACAATTGAATGTTGATTTTTATTATTGATTATTTTTAGACAATGCTCAGATTTTGGTTTTCTAGAAGTTAGTTTTGATCTGGAAAAACAAACACTTCTGTGTCAGAAATATAATTATAAAATCTTTCCAATAACTGACATTAGATGCAGAATATAAATCAATGACAATGATTAACTTTGGCTAGCTGCACCATCAAATGCATTGTAAAGAGAGCCTTTCTATCTTTAAGTACAGCCACATGGCTAACACAGACAAAATTCTGTTTAACAGACAAATTTTATTACAAAATTCTGTTGCTAATTAACCTGGTGATTATATTCATTTAATTCCACCACATAAAGATCCATATATCAATCCATTATCATAAAATATCTTTCATCTTTAATTCTGATCCTGACATGTAAAAGTACAATATGTTCACCTACATACCAAATTTATACTGTGAATGTTTGTTTGGTGGTGTTTGACGCCACTTTCAGCAATTTTTCAGCTATATCATGGCGTCCAGTTTTATTGGGGGAGGAAGCCGGAGTACCCGGAGAAAACCCCCAACCTGCGGTAGGAAAATACAGTGAATGAAAATTTACAATGTACATAGTCTATATAGAAGATACATTCTATATTGATTGATTGGATGTTTGCACTTGCTTCATGTACAGTGAGCAGTTTTTTTCAGCAATATGCAGGTAGAAACATTATATTTTTACTGATATATTTTATCTGATTATCTACTTAACATCCCCAGTCAAGTTAACATTTCTATGCAGTATAAGTAAGACTGTCAAGGTTACATTGTACATGTATTTCTATCACAAACTATGTCCTGCATATGTTCTGCAGATGTAACATTACCTCATTCACATTCATAACCTTGATGGCTGCTAGCTGTCCTGTTTTGGTGTGTCTGCCCTAAAACAAAAATGAAATCAGTAAAATGACCACCACTGTATCTCAAATATAAATAACCACTCAATAAAATAATTGGTACTCTAGGTCATTTACACAGATGCATGAAAGCAGAGATAACAATTTTGTTGTTATTAAATTTTGACTAGAAACAAGTACATAAGTGGATAGTATAGGAAATGCTAAATGATAAAAATGTTACTCTTTAAAAAATTCCAAGGGACTTGTGGCAAGTCTATACAGACATACATGTATATGTGTACACTGTACTTTTTCATTTTTTATGTAAAATATCACTTTTTTGACATTTGAAAACATTTATGCCATACCTACACTGCAGTGGATAAATGTTTACATTCTGTCAACCAGAATATAAGTTTTACACAAGTATACGCACTATGTATAATACAAAATTTAACCATCCCTGATCATCCTAACTTTTCCTCATTTAAACCAACATACATAATTATAAAAAACTGATCCTTTTTCCTTACAATATAAAACCCCATGACTTCCCATTGACAAGATATTCTGACAGGTCACAATCTTTAAACCCCAAAATTTATTTGCTTCTAGCCAAATTCACACCTTTCCCTTTTAATGGACAAAAATATGCCTGTATTTCCCAGAGCAATACATTGCAAGTAGTATATAAGCTGATGGTTACAGACAACCACACAATTTAACCTCAAGGTCACATTTTTGTGGAATGATCTTTGATGACTAATGGATCTTTATAAGTGATATTACAGACAGACTTCCTCAAAAGCAGTCGTATAGAAACCACTTTCAAAAATACTTTCAGTGTAACAGTAATGATACTAAGTTTGTAAAAGGTATAAAGGGTAGATGTATTTTGTGACTACTTTGCTCCTAAATAACATTTATGACTGTTCTTGGAACCAATACATTCCCTTAAAGTCCTAGACTTTCTAAAAAATTCAACAATGAGATTTATTTATGGTACATGTACATTGTACATATAGTCATAGGTTCCCGGGCTAAAGGTTATAGTCACACCTAACAGTGTTTACAAATTACTTCCTTATCTTGACCTAGATGTGAAATGTCAAAATAATACAGGAAGGAAATCTATAATGCCAATCACCAGTACACTTAACATTAATGAGTTCATGAAATTGTATGTGCATGTATATGTGTGCTTTGTATCTTACTCAATACAACTCTCACTGTACAGATATCTGACAACAACATGTACTAAACTCTAATTCAATCAGTACTTCCCAGTTATTATACACAGACAAATCCCAAACTCATGAGACACGTGAGACAGTTCTGGTCTGGTGAGAATTCTATAATTACTGTAATCAAGAAATCAGACATCAAGCTATAGCTAACTATTATTATTTATACAGTCAATTACAAGGGGATACAGCGGCCTCGGTGGCCAAGTGGTCAAGGTAGTTTGTCTACTATTGATCACGTGGTCTGTCAACACTGAGATTGCGGGTTCGATTCTCACTGCAGGCAGGGTGTACTCGACTTCGATCTTAATTGACAAGGATTGCCAGTTTTCCTACCGCAGGTCTGGGGTTTTTCCGGGTACTCCGGCTTACTCCCCCAATAAAAACTGGACGCCATGACATAGCTGAAAAATTGCTGAAAGTGGCATTAAACACCATCAAACAAACAAACAAAACAAGGGGATACAGAAATATATGAAGAGCAAAAAAAAATATTGTACGAGAATTTTGTCATGTATTCCATGGTAATTGTAAGAAAGAGGGATATAAGTCATGACAGGATGCACACATATATTACAGGGTTGGTGTAGGTACTGTGATTTCACAGAGGCAGCATACAATGATAGTTAAAGGCACATTGTAGCCAATCAAAGACAGTCTGGGTAATATTCATGACATTCATGTTTTGTATACTTTCTGAAGTTAGAGTTCTGCATGTTAACAGTGGGAAAAATGAAAAGAAATTTCATTGAATTAAGTCTCCTTAATCCTACTAATCTTTTTTGGAGTCCAAAGTTTAGTAGCATCCTATCTTTAGAAAGTAGAGATTTTCTTTAGAGGTACAACATTTCTTTGCACTCATTGTATTTCATTATCAGAATTAAACTTGTAACTACATGTAGACCTGATTAACTTAAGTCCTCACAACTGATATATGTGAAGACCTTAACTGACAGTTCCATCCTCCACATCCAATTATTTTCCCACACATTTTTTACAACATAATCTGTATGTAACTTCATTTAAACTGCATTGGTTTTTCTTAATTATAAAATGCCAGTGATATTAGAAAATGAAGCTTATTCTGTCTGGGCTGCAGATATCAACTGCAGAAAAAATCTAATGCTGTTATTGATCAGTTAATTACAGTGCATGTTCTAATCTGTAACATAACATGTAATCACAGACTGTTGTTAAAAGCCATATGGATATAAAGGAAATGCAGTCAGAGAAAATATGGATATTTATAAATGTGTACATATTATAACTGTACTGTCAAGATGTTGTTTAATTTTTATTTTTGTATGGAATTTATACAAACTTTTCTTGAAACAGTCAACAGTTTCACATAAACAACTTATCTTAAGTATGTATATCAGCTTGTGAAGGATATTTATCATGTTTATATACATGTGGTACATGTACAAGTACATTTGGTCATCTCTTGTGATCTCTTGTTTTAGGAGTTGGTACATACTTACATTACTTCCAGCAAAGCTCTCTTTTACTTGTCAATAAATAGTATGTGTCCAGTAGATGTTACATTAGAACATGCTGAGACCTTATATTTATCTTCATTGTATACCTCAATATCACTTATAAAATATGGACAAATAAATAAAATAAATACATGTATAAGACCTAACCATGTTTTAATTTGCATAGAGCCTGTGTACAATAATCTATTTCTTTTATATAAATCAATCAAAGCATATACTACTACATGTAATAATAGAGTTTACTAATAAGAATTAGTATCTACACAGATGTACTTAGCATACATGTACTAGTAGAAGGAACTAAACTCAAAAGGCCGTACATGGACTTTTTTTAAAGTATAGTGAACAATAAAATACAACTGCACATACTTGTATCTTAACACCAATTCTCCATAAGGATCAAAGGATATCCATATAGGGTGAGACATGACATGTCTCAGATTTAGCTGATTTTCATTTTATAAGTTGAAATTGACCATTGGACCACAAAATAATTATTGTTTGTTATGATTTGACTTCGGTTGCCATGGTAACGGAGGCGGCCATTTTGGGCCGATTAAAATACAGTGAAAAGGGCAATATTCAAATCCCAATTTTTCAGAGGAAAATCGATTCATATTCAATAGAATTTCTTTATTTGCTTAATTCAATATCTCATTGACAATATTCAAAACAGTTACAACACTTTAAGTTTATGTGTGATCAGACTGAGACTATTGAACATGTAAAGAAATAGTGCATTATTCTCTATAATTTTTGGTAAAAAATATTACCATTTTTGACACTTTTCTGATTCCATTTTCAGAAAATGCACCAATCACAAATAATCATCCTGAATATAATTACATAGATTGATGATTAATATTCAAAAATTTTTAAAATCTCAATGGGGTAAGAAAAAATGTCTTTAAAAAACACTGTTAAAGTTGGTTACCATGGTAATAAAACAAAAACGGCAATTTTTCGATATTTAAATACATGTATGACCATACTTCTAATATGAGCCAAGATAACAATTGTTGTCATCATATGTACCTAAAAGGATCTTTTCAACATAGTATGACCTTAGAAAACTTTCAAGGTCACTTGTGTTGTTCCCAAGGTCACTTAAAATTGATTTTGCTTCGAGAGTTTCATATTTGAAAGTTCAATTTTTAGTTGACCTTGACATTGAGACACTGTACCCTGAAATGATTTCAATGTCATTTTAAGTTTATAGTATGTCTGTTAAAAATAATAATTAAGGATGATTTAATTTATTACTAAGAGAAACAGTAGTTTCATGGAAATATTGAACAATACAAAAATGGCTTTTTTTCACAAGTTACCATGGTAACCATCTTTGACAGTGTTTTATATAGACATCTTTTGTTACCCCATTGAGATTTTTATAAATTTTGAATATTAATCATCAATTTATGTAATTATATTCATGATGAGTATTTGTGATTGGTGCATTTTCTGAGTCAGTAAAGTGGCAAAAATGGTAATTTTTTAGTAGTAAAATTCCAGAAAAAATGCATGATTTCTTGACATATTGGATAAACTCGTTCTGACTACACATTTATGTTTAGTCTTGAAACTGTTTTGAATATTGTCAATGAGGTATTGAATTAAGCAAATAAAACATAATATTGAATATGCATTGATTTTTGAATAACAAATTGGGAATTGAATATTGGCTATTTCGCAGTATGAGAAATGATAAAAAATGACCACCTCAGTTACCATGGCAACCGTGGTCAATCATAACAAACAGTCATCATTTTTATGATCCAATGGTCAATTGCAACTTATGAAATTAAAATCAGCAAAATCTGAGACATATCATGTCCCAGTTATTTTGGTGCTTATGGATAATTGGTCTTAAAATGTGTGACTTTGATTCAGGCCATTCATACATTTTGATTAGATTTACATTCAGTACAAAACAAACTATCATACAATATATTTAAAATGGGCCTAATGACTAAATCAGATAACCAAAACTTTGTGTTCTTTTGTAAAAGCTGATGTGATTAAATCTGGCAAAGTTGAATTACACAACAAAATGTGTACTGCAGACAGCAAACAATGCAAGACAGACTGCTTATGACCTTGAATTTGAACAGTCGATTTAAATAATATACAGATGCATATTTTCTGGGCCAGACATAACACATGCATGGTTTTAGGGCCAGACCAAATAAATGCTTGTTTTCTGGGCCAGACGGAAAACATACATGGTTTCCAGGCCAGATGGAACATATACATGTACATGTTGACTGCATACTTCCTACCTAACTATCTGATGACAACAGGATATGTTGAAACAATTACAAGGACTTCCTATAGCTATGTTTTGATCTCTCTAATCTTAATCTTTAATTGAACATTCATAATCTCATAGTTGAAATCCTTATAGTTGTATAAACATAAATTTACTGCATGTACATATAGGAAGTACCTGTGGCTACACAATTTTAATAAAAACAGATGTATCATGAAGGCAATAACAAATTAAATCGATCCAAAGGAGTTATATGTACATACAACGTAACATTATAAATCTTGTGTGTAACCACTAATGAACTTTCATCCATATATTGATATATTTTATTACTGAATCATATTCGTTTTCAACATTTATGAAAAACCACAAAGCCCTTAAGCAGATATTTAGCCAAGAATTTAATTTATATACCCCTATTCAAGTCCACCCCACCCAACTCCTTTTAGCACCCTCAACATATGTTATCAAAAAAACATGACTCCAAAAAAAACAAGTGAGATACACCCACTTCCCTTTCAAGTCCAATTATCTCTCCTTAATGATATCTGAGGTCAATAAAAATCCTTCATGCACATCTACATATAATGTACTTCCTTTATGCTAAGTTTCATTATATTTCATCAAGCTGTTTAGGAGGAGTTGGGCTTACAAGGGATGTGGACAGACGGATAGACAGGGTGATTCCTATATACCCCCTTATACAAGTTTGGGGGGGTTTATAAATATGTCATCAATGAGCATTGTTTTCACCTTAAACATGATAACTTTTATTTTCACATATTATGCATCTGTTGAGATTTTCAGACAAAATAACAGTCATTATCAAGTTTATATAGTACAGCCTAGAGGTAGCCAGTGAACCAGACACTTTATTTTGACACCTGTATTACCAGATTTTACACCTGATCAGTTCAACATAACCTAAACAGATCCCATAACCAATCAATGATTAGATCTTGAGAGTTACTCTATATTCATTCTTACAGCAAATTCATATTCATTCAAACTGTACAAACCAGTCTAGACAAAACTGAACATAAGAATGAATGTAGTGTAACACTACCTCTGTTGTTTGTTGTTTTTATGAATTTTTCAGTCATCACAATCTGGACTTTTACATACATGTAAACTGTATATCTATTTACATTACATGTGCACTGCATTTTAAATTGAAAGGATGGTTTGACATGTATTTCCATGAAGTACATTTGTTAAATTATACAGTATCTTTAAATTATTGTACTTACAAAACACAAATTAATTATATACTTTATGTCAATAAAAAAACTAAACCAGAGGCTCTCAAGATCCTGTATGGCTTACTTTATTTAGATAGGCAATGCAGATGGCTTTTTTGATCCCAATATTAAATAAATCCTGTAATTTACTATTTCTCACTTGCATAAACACTTTGTATACAACCATCCAATAATTATTTTCAACTGGTTTATTGAATTAACATGCACATAAAATATGGCTTCAAGTAGCTTTGCAGTTCGTGAAAAAAGAGCATTTGAAATTTCTTTTTATAGGGACCTACTCGCATATGTTTAACAAAGTCCCAAATGGTGGACATTTTAAATACTGATTGGCATAAAAAATATATACTAGTACATGTAACTTTAGAGAGGACATTTAAACAATTTTGCTGATAAGTTACATTTCAATTGGTTCATAAATTTCAAACTCGAAGCATTTTTAAACATTTTCCCATTTAGGGTGCTGTGTATAAACTAAGTTTAAAGTTGTCTGGTGGCACCCATTCTGGATTTCCGGTCATAACAAAAAATTGTTTCAATTGCTCACTTGTTTTTTAAGACAACATAGAACAACACAAAGTAATGACAAAACTTGCATGACCGTTTGAGACAGTTAAACTAAAAATCTCATGGCAGAATTGTTTATTGCTTTGGTCTAATACTTTAAACTGCAAGCACATGAACATGTATGTCCACATATACATGTGGGCTTTGTGCAAATGATAACTGCATTTTGTTAATAATATTACAGTACATCAAAATATTTAGAGTTATTCTAATGAACATAAATGTGAAATATATTTTTTATTATGTGATCATTCTTTCAAAATGAGAGATGTAGCTTTATATATGTTATGTAGTAACATACTAGTACTAGCACTCCTAAGCAGCATGTACATGTACTAGTAGATGTACATGCACAACTTAGAGTACTACATATAAGCTTAAGTACATGTATGTCTATTAACTGCTTTGTACAAGTACTAGTACTCCTTCTCAAGCAACACGTTATTAACATTTATAAATACATCGATATGCAGTCTGTTAGTGTAGTGTAATTATTGTTTACCCAATATATAGATCAACACCATTAACTAATGAAAATATGACAAATAAAATTAAATGATCCCAATATACCAGTAATGCTGAAATCAATAATTAGGTAATTAATTTAAAGGTGATTTATTTTTATCACATCATCAATTAACACAAATTTATGACTATTTGTGTCAGGCCATCTATTCGAAATTTTGATTCGCTGTCTCCTTACTGACTCAAAAAATATGAGAAATAAAATATAAGTAAAATTATAAAATTCAATTTCTAACACCTTAAATTTGTTTATATGTACACTGTCATAAATTATATACACTGTATATAATTAAAATTCATAAAGTTTAGTTCTTCTTTGAGATGAAGATGTCACCAGGGTACAGTTGAAATGACTTCAATATCTATGTAAAACCGTCACTGTTGGTGTTATTCATATAACCCATCCTTATAACTGTACTAAGATACACCGCTATGCACATGACACATGTCTAAGTGTATACTGTATATATGTTCATCACTTGATGCAAAGCAGGTGTTCAAAACTACTATTTACAGTCTAAATGTACATGTATGGAAATTGATTTCATTTAAGAAACTTTTTAGAACTTTTCTAGATATAATTGTATTTTTAAAACTGGAGCTTAAATGAATTTTTTTATTTTTCTAAAAATGTGTACATTTTAATCTCCCTTATGTACATCTACAGAAGACAGCACAATGCATGAAATGCTTTGCAATTACAAAAATTCAATTCAATGACCAAAATATTCAGTACTGTGAGGCCTTTGACTTTAAGTAAATGTACAATCATTTCCATTTTTTTCTATGTAATTTAAATATTCAAGTACAATAACACATGTATTGAAAAGGTTAGTACTTTAAAAGAGTACTATTATTATTCTTTAACAGAAATGTGTACTGTAGTAATTAACACTGTATACATAGAATAAAAGAGAAAAGTGGTAGAGGTCAATAAATTAAAAAGTCACAAAATGCAAACAGTAAAAGTTAAAATGAATTTATCTAAAAAGGAAAGAAAATATTAGTCATTTATCAAAAACAAGAGGGAGGACATATATGTAAATGTTGGGTTAATTGTTAATGTACAACTGATAATTACAGAATACAATTTGTAGTTTTGTTGTACAAAAAAATGAAGCATGTCAGAGTAAAATATGTCATTTAAAAGCTGACATGCATAAAACTTATAAAAGTTTTAATAAAATCTGATAATTTGAGTAGTAATTACAGCCATGTTGATTTAAGACTTCATCATAATTTCTATTCAATTTTCCATTTCATTTTACTACCATTTATATTGATCATAGTGAATTCAAACTATCAGTGTAGACAAACAGAATGTTTGGTTTGGTTTGAATGTGGTTGAACGTCACTTTCAGCAATTTTTCAGCTATATGATCATGATGGCATCAAGTTTTTATTGGGGAGGATGTCGGAGTACCTGGAGAAAACCCCTCAGAACTGACAATAGCTAGTCAATTAAAATTGGAGCAAACCCAGCCACAGTGGGTCTCAAACCCGAAATTTTAGTGTTGACAGACCATGTGATTATAAGCAGAAAACTACCTTAACAACTCTGCCATCTACTAGTAGGTCCCTCCCGACAGAAGGTTCAAGAAGTAATTTAAAATCTGCATCAAAGATACAGTGCAGGCACATTACATACAATTCTACACTAACAAAAGAATTTAACCAGTTGTTTCTGGACAAAACATTATTTTTAAGCAATGAAAAAAAGACTACAGATCTAAAGGAAAACCAATCCTTTATACATACCTTGTACACTTGTCCATATGTTCCATTACCAACTACCTCCACCAGGTCAAATATTCCTGCTGGATCCTGTCAAAATTTACATAGGATATTACATTATTTTTTGGAAGTTAAGATTTTGAAAGTTACATTTTACATCTTCCTTCTTATCAATGTAAAGAATTTCATTCCTTTCTTATTTTTGTGCTCTTTTAAGTACAAATTGTAAAAAGTTTTTACTGCCAACAAATCCCTATCCCCCCACAGTGATACTTGTTGTAGGATTTTTTTATGCCGAGTCCTGGACTCATCACTTTTGAAAATGATGAGTCCCAAAAAATATGTTCACGAGTCCCACGTATTGCTGATGAGTCCAGGTAAACACTTGCATACAATCATTTTCTTTGATGACAGACCCATTAAATTTCTTTTTATAAAAAGAAATATTATGGCTTACTAGTATGTTCATGCCATGCTATTTTATATTAGTAGTACATGTAGTTGAGTTTGGCAGTCTACTGGAGTATGATTGAACTGCAATTATTACTTGAAACATTCTGGAGTTTGCCCATTAAAAAGAGACTTGTGTATGTCTTATCTGGCTCATTTTGGAACTGATGCCTACATTAATATTTCTTCCAAACAACACATTACCCCCCCCCCCCCCCCCCCCACACACACACACACTTTTTATTTAGATCCTAGTCCATAGCCGATTATCTTAGACTTACTAAAAAAAATTTTAAGTTTAGATTACTATAATCTAATGTTCATATTGATGATATCTTGTACCATCCGAGAATTCTTACTTTAAAAAAAAATCGTAAGGAGTGTACTTGCAAGGATTCCACTGTGCATTGAAATTTGAAACCACAAGTGTATCATCAGGGATTTTCCTACCTTTTTTCAAATAGGGCCTGGGCCCCTGTTTATTGGGAAAATTACGACGTAAATTCCACAATTGGGAAAAGTCTTAAATATGAATAAAGTAAAAACATTGATTTTGAACATCAATGTTTTTAACGAAAATGTTTCTTGTATGTAATTAGTCATGAATGACAAGATGGAATCTACTAGTATAAGCATGACCTGAAAACTGACAAATTCAAATCAGTTTTCATAAATATTTTGGTAAAAGTTATCAAAATTTACATATGTAGCCAACTGTGCTGACATCATACTCAAAGAGAAAAATTTCCATGAATCTTGTTGGAATTATATAGAAACTTAGTTGCAAACATCAGATTTTACTTTCACTCTCGTTTGTTCTGGGGTCTTAATAAATGACTGGATAAGAACTAAATCAGATATACAAAACTCTAAAAATGTGCATTGCGTTGGCATTTTAGTTTACCCTGATTCGTATGCTAGTGTCAGTAGAGAAGGTTCGGTTGAATGCCGATAATGGAAGGGTCTAGAGTTGAAAGAAAACTAATTATTTTCTATTCACAAAGGCTCTGGTCAATATTTAACTTCGTAAAAACAAAATTTCCTAGTTTTGATACAATACAAAGGCTCTGGTCAATATTTAACTTCGTAAAAACAAAATTTCCTAGTTTTGATACAATAGGTCATCGTTCCACTTCGGTAGTATTCGCGTTGAAAAATGCCATTTTTGAACATTAATGCAGGGTCACGCTTCATTCCAAATGTATTCCTCCGACTTATTCTTTTCTAGACAAAGCTATTTGAATCAAAAAAACAGCCCACATTACTGTACATCGTAAAAATAACGTAATTTGTCTTATATGTGGCATACAATTATCTTTCATATTATTGAACAAAGTTCCGCGACTTCTCAGGTTTTTTATATCATACCGGAATCTGCGTTTGGTATAAAACAAGCAAGCTCTAATATAAAACTGGTTGCTGTTATGACTAAAGATACTGGGAACAGTAATTATAAACCAATGTTCGCGAAGTAATCAGATTTTGATTTTGTTTGTAATATTAAGGCTTAGCATGATTGAAATTATTTTTAGAAACCGGATTTACAAAACCTCCGGGATTTTCATTTTCCTAATTGGGAAAAAATAAGGGTTTTTGCCGTTGGGAATGGGGCCGAATATCGCCCCAAAATAAAGACCGGAAAATCCCTGATCATCAATGCTTATTTTTACCATAAAGAGATAATGTCAACACTGCAGGCTTATTGTTTAATAAACATCTTAATAAAGCATATTTGCCTCCCGAGTGATTACTACCTGCTGAGAATCGGACGAAACAGGTAAATATCGTTCGCCATTTGAAAGAATATGTAATCCCGCAATGGAGAAGGAATTGACATGCTGGAAATTTGTACATGTCCGACAACTGACACGGACGTGTACGATGTTGAAAAGGCGCGTCCGTAACTGAAGAGACGTGTACAATACACATCTAAACGAGGATCCCTGCCCCCATCTTTTAACAAACAAACTTATTTTTGGTTAGAAGACAATGAAATCTATCCAACTATCCAAAGCCTTTGACATTGATTTTAATGGGATAGTAATGACACAATCAGCAAATTGGTGAAAGCTGCTTCTGTCATTTGTAATGGTGAGAACTACTCTCTGACACATACATGTACATTTAGTCTTGCACCGTGCCGGTGTGCACCCCCATAAAAGTATTCCCAAGTTCCTTACAGTAAGGTTCAATATTTTCAAACGAAAGGTATTCTATAAATGGTTAAGCTAATATACATAAAAATAGTAATGATAAGTAATGAAGTAAAGCCTAAGGTCAAAATAATATTTATAAAGACAATGTTCCTACAATTTCAACATGTTCAAATAATCAGCAAGATCTGACAAGAAAAAATACCCATCTGAACACTATCTATTATTTAGAAGCTATCTCTTCAGAGCTTGTAGTTCCTCTAACTAAAATTCCTGTATCCACATATTTTAAAAACTGATGATCATGCACATTCCCAGATGCAGGGGGCTGGCCCCCTTAATAAGCAACATCTATAAATGTGTACATTTGTACATAAGGAATCCGGATTATTTCGGTCCGAATCCATTTCGCCTCTGGGTCGTTTCGCCTGAATCCTGTTCACACCGAGTCGTTTCACCCCGATTCCCGTTCGCCCTGGGTCGTTTCGTCTGTTCTTTATATACTGATACATCATTGTCTATTACGTGTGTTTCTGTTATAGTTTCTGTAATAATTTACACTTTTTTGTTGAAGTGTACATTTTTACTCTTTGACATATAAGGGATCTAAATTATTATAGATGTACAGAAAAAAAAAATTTTAAAATATATATTCATTTTATTAAGTCAGTTTAACGAAAACAACAACAAAGCATACAAAGCATAAACAGCACACTAATACAGCACAGAGTTATTGTCACTATTGATCATCAATGGTGACCCGTGTACACAGAACTGTTGGTTGATCTTTAAAGGAGTTTCTGCTTCGGGAGAAGAAACTGTTGGTCTTGCGATCATATGTGTCACAAGTGATTGCATGCTGCTTTGGTTGAACAGGATCATTACAATGAATGCAAAGAATACAGTAGACATCGTGAAGGTTGAGTATGAACTGATTGCCACTGGTGTGGCTCATATTTTATAGATTCTGGTGAGTTTTACAGCTTATGTTTTAACTAATCAAACATTTTACAAATTACTTTGAACTTTTAATTAACCGACAAGTGGCAAAAGCTGTAAAGCTCTAGATCAAATGCGTTTCTTAACATGCTTAATTTGATTGAATTTTATTTAATCATAACATTAACATAATTGACGACTTTCCAATTTAAAAAACGCCACCTAGTGTCCATTTCCGGTACTAAAAACTGCAGCTATAGCCGCAGTTGGTCCTGTTGAAACCTTTTGAAATGGACAATTGTCTTTCATAAATTTTCACGCTTCAGTTGAATGACAGGTGTCAATATCTGAGTGAGGAAGGTTATTAAAACCGCCTGCTGTGTAAACATAATCGTTAATTAATTAATCTATGTTCATTATCCTATTTACCTGATGTTAATTGGAGGTAGAACCCCAGCTGTTTTATAGCTTAAATAAACAAGGTTATCAGTGACATCTGTGTTGTATTCAAACTCACCTGTTGCCTATGGCTATAGTAACATCTACTTATAAGGTTAATTAGATGAAAAATTTAATTGGCATAGACAAACAATATTAAAACAATCCAAAATCTTTATTTCAATATCATAGTCTTTTAGTAATGATAGCCTTAGTTTTTTTAACAGGAAGTAAAAGGGGAGATAAATCATGTAAAACTGGAAATGGGTCAATTAATTTCTTTAAAATCACATTAAAAAAATGATAATTGGTATTTGACACTGATAAACAAATTAATTGAATTATTTTGATGAAGTAATTATCAACTGAAATTATAATAGCTATAATTTTTATACACATTTTATTAATTAAAGTTCATCCTGCTCTAACACTCAAAATACGCTTTATTGTTTACAGAGTAGCGAAAAGACCCAGGGAGAAACGACTCACTTGATAGGTATGAAACGACCCGAACGAATCGACTCAGGGCGAACAGGTAGTCGGGGAGAAACGACCTGTGATCCAAAAAATTTGTCCCAAAAGGGGCACCGTGTGTCAAATCCTGGATCAGACACCGATTCAATCCATGCAAATAAAAAAGGTAAAACATGGGTTTAGTTGAATAATTTTTACAAATTATGTTTAAGACAGAGTAAGATACGACTTTTATCCTTAACTCGCACAGACTTGTTAACCTATTGATGTTTTTGCTTTGTTTACAAACAACGAATGAAAATCAACAGGACATCCAGTTTCTTTGTTAAAGAACTTTACCATTTTAGTAAAAATATATGGAACAAACACCTGTATACGATTGTAAACTAACTGAAACATAAATGTATATGTACTAAGTTCTTACCCGTAGACTGGACAAGTCTATATCGTCGAGACTAACGTTCACACTTTGCGAGGCCATCCTTCACGAAAAGTGACAATCCTCATCAGCAGACAAGTGAGGAAAATATTTGAACTGGCTATTTCTAGTAATGCTATGTTACATTTTCTGATAAGTTAAACTTCAATAGCAGTCAGTTTAACAAATCTACCGTGCACATTATTATATAAATGCATACTTTTACTTAAATTTACAAAATTTATGATTACAAACGAGGATGACAGTACAGTTGAATTATGGGTAACAATCGGTGAGTCAGGGGAGAGCATTTCCGGTTTTTTTAATTTTTAAATTAATTTTTTAGTGCAACTTAAGAGCAAATATTTTTCGTAGAACATTTAACTTATATGTTTTAGTGCTTTAAGTTTTTGTCCATCTGTCTATAAATACTACTCGACTCCACTTTCGGGTATTACTAGCAGGTTTTTACATATTGAAATATGTATAAGTTTATTTAATACATTAAACGATAATAGAAAGTGATCAGAAAGTAACGGAATTAAATTTAAACTATCAAAATGAACCAAAAAGCATTACTCGGAAAGAAAATCCGATAATCCAAGAGCTATAAATGTAAGATTATATTTCTCTAATTTTAAAAAGTGGTTTTTGCAAAATCGAATACAAGTTCTCCATACCACTTTTCGTTTATAAATGACGACGTTATAATTTTTGTTTATTATAGGTTTCATAATTAGTGAGTATTGTATATCGCTAAATAACGAGAGATGATATCAAGCGATTTTGTGAAACCTATTATGATTAAACGAAAATTGTAATCTGCGTGGCTAATTTTGTAGCGCGGAAACGGGGCATCGTTGATTTTTTACATGTCATACGCAGATATATTCTCGCTGAACACCACAATGCATTTTTCATATCTCTAGTTCGCATCACATCGTTGCCCATAGTATGCGACCTTTTCCAAGTCGCAGCGAGAAATACATAAATAAGAACAATCATAAGAGGAAAAGCGATATACAATACTCACTTATCGTGAAACCTATAATTCCAAGTCGCGCGAGAAATAGATAAATTTGGAGAAATGACGTTATAAGCGAGCATCGCAGATGCGAGCTATACGGTTACAAGCATGTGTGTAAAAAAAAAGGTCTCGTGACCCATATGAAACAAATCCATTTCAGAAGGTAGCTGAGCTATCACAAGAAAATAATTTTGACATGGATAAAATTGAAGTGCGAGTTTTTTAAATAACAACAAAAATGTCAGACATATTTTCATTGCAATTTGAGAAGCGCCGTTTTATTTATTTTTTTTTTTCATTTTTGTGACGTCATCAACACATTAAAGAAAAACGTCACGTCATTAATGGAATGCAGAGGCACTATCGGAGTGCTCAGAAGTATTTAGAAGCATTAAGACTGTGCCTATATTCATATTATTTTAAGCCAATCAAAAATTAGTCACGAGAACTATATTGTCCCCCCCGGTTAAAAAGCACATGTCTAACAGTTGAAATATTTGTTAAAATTAGAGAATATCTAACTCGCCCCATTGATGCTTAAATTGCTGCCGCTAAGTTCTCAACTTCCCACAAAGATTTCATTTATGCAGTTATTCAATAGCCTGGGACTTGTGTAACTATACATGTTTTACGTCCCTGATAAAGCCAATAAAACTAACGGTAGAGCATATAAAAATACTAGGGCACCTCCAGGGATCGAACCCGGAATGTCTTTATTGCCAGCCATCTAACCAAGTTAGCTCAGTCGATTTTGACTAGCTATATGCCTACTACCTTCTAGAAACGCTGCTAGGCTGTTACACTCATGATGATTTACAACTCATCATACTCATGATGATTCACACCAAACCTGACATATCCTCCATATGGTTTTTTAGTTGAGCATCAATGTAACGATAGAGCACGAAATAACACTACCGCCCGGGATCGAACCCGTAATGTCAGTATTGCCAGCCTGCCCTCTAGCCAAGTGAGCTAAAGAAGTACTCCGTTAGCTCATTCAATTTTGACTGTCTATATACGTATCACGGCCGGGGTGGGTGGGGGGGGGGTAAACTAAGAATACTTTTAGGTACAGGTCTGCGGAGGGAGATTTGAAAACCCACCCTATTCATAAATTTTCGGATGATTTAAACGGGAACCAATCAGATATTGAATTAATAAATCAGACCTATTCATATATTTTATTATTGCACATCCCCATTGACTAAATAGTCAATTCACTACCAAAATGATCAAGTGATGTTAATGGAACACTTTCTTTGTGAAATAAATATGGTTTACATACGCTTAACATGCTCAAGATGAGAATTGAGGCGTGGATATATTTAGATAACTATACCCAATGATATATTTTTCAATGAAAAAAGCTACCATTTCATATATTTTGGAGAGGTAAAAAAGTGATCCATTCGGGCCGCACATCCGTATTACCCTATATATACCCAGCCCCCCCCCCCCCCCCCCCGTGATACGTATTGGACTAATATTAGACTGCCATTCGTTTAAATTTGTATACCAAACAAAAAAATGCATTGTTGGGCACAATGAAACATTATTTTAACCAAAAACTCATTATTTTATTTACATATCATTTCATCAAAATATGGGCGGTCTTTGCTCTTTCACGTAGTCTTTAAAAAGTTTTGATTGATCACGTGGTCTGTCAACACTGAGATTGCAGGTTCGATTCTCACTGCAGGCAGGGTGTACTCGACTCCAATCTTAATTGACAAGGATTGCCAGTTTTCCTACTGCAGGTCGGGGGTTATCTCCCCCAATAAAAACTGGACGCCATGAAATAGCTGAAAAATTGCTGAAAGTGGCGTTAAAACACCATTCAAACAAACAAAACAAAATTAAAAGATTTGTCACCGAAAGCTCCAAACTGTTATGTAATTGTCCAATCACACTTGAAAACGTCAATCGTAAACACCAAATTGATAAATAGCTGTCGAAGGGTCAATAACGGGTATATCAACCGTTAGCATGAATGACTGCTGCAACCCTGCGTCGCATAATGCCAGTATGGCGACTATAATTTGTTGTAGCGATATGTGCCGCCATTCCCGGTGTAATTGAGCTTCTAAATGTCGCAAGTTCTTTGGAAAAGGTTCCAGAGCTTGTAATCGCCTGCCTAATTGATTCCATAGATGCTCTATTGGGTTGAGATCTGGACTTCTTGCAGGCCACGGAACAGTGGTCACAGCTTCGTTCTACAGATATGCCATTACTGCCCTGGAACGATAAGGTCTAACGTTGTCATACAGGTCTTTATACTAACGTGTGGTTTTCAAAATGGGGCACTACTACAGGTGTTAGTACGTCGCGGGTGTACTTTTTGTCATAAAGAGTGCGTGGCAGCGTGTTTTATGTCCACACGATGAAGGGAGCAAGCTAGCTTGGACAGAAAACCGCGCTTGATTAAAATTTTTACACCTGAACGCCCACACCTTTTAATTATACATTAAAGAATTAATACTGACCAAAATCATCAAATTAAACTTTATTTACAATAAACGAAAAACAAAAATATTCCGGGTGCTTAAATTTTTTATATATATTAGAACATAAGCTACAGTTCAGATTTTTATATCAAGAAAACAAGCAAGTGCGGACTGGTTCCTAGTTACTTACTTCAATTAATGTGCCCCGGTATACACTTATTTAAAAACAAATATTGTTGAAAGCCCTGTTAGACAGCAGACTGTGCAATCGGTGGCATCAGTACCAATAGATCTTATGCAATATAATTGTATGTAATATTTAAATTACACTGTAAACGGCTTCTTAAGACCATAACATTTTGTAAAGTCACTGTGTGTATGCAATACTATAGTATAGACTGTCACTGGTTTATATTACCATTTAACTTGTTCAGTTTACTGAAAATGTCCACTGTTTCCGTATTTTCTTGAATAGATGCTTGTAGAAAAGTTGATTTAAACAACAGACAGAACTTAAGTGTTGCCATGCAAAGAGATATAACTCTTGTATTATACCAACCAGTACTCGATATTTGTCCAATCTAATTAAAATTAAATCTTTCACTAGCTCCCCCTTCATGTTATTGTCGCTGTAAGCTACAATAATAAAAGGGGGAGCTAGTGAAAAATTTAATTTTAATTATATTGATATTTTTTTTTCGGAATTCTGATCAGATTCTTTTCATGTTTGTCTTGTCGGTTCATCCACCCTACTCCTGCCCCATTTACTTTTACTCATTAACTGTTACTGGGTATAAGATGACACATTAAGTTTTAGTGGATGATATCATGACGACAAAGTTTAATCTATTTTTATTGTAAACAAATATAACCAATAGTGAATAAACATACGTAAACGTCAGCAGTTAAATTTTAAAAAGTTATTTAAATCTACATGCTTAAAATAAGTCGAAATACTATTGGTTAGTTAAAATTATCGCCGAAGTTAGTTCAATATAATGACACCTAATACATTACATATCTTTATTGTTAGATATTCCAGGCAGCTGGAACCAAATGAGTTCCCATTATGAAATTCGTGTCGTGGTTCGAAACACACAATTGAATTTAAAATGTTCAAAAAGTGACTATATATATACAATAAACGAACAGATTGGAAATACAGAAGGTATCCCATCTTTTCGGGTCCGAACATTGCTGAATGGACAGATTCTTGATAAAACTAAAACTTTAGAGCACTATGGGATAACTTCAAATTGCATGCTTGTGGCCGAGATACTTACCGCAAAAGAAATAAACGTTCAAATAAATTTAAGAAATGATTTGTACAAAGGTAAAAGTATATCTCTAAAGGTTAAAAATACATGTATGCTGAGTGAAATTAAAGTGAATGTGGCAAAATCCATAGGAATTGCACCTTTTAGACAAATTCTGTCACACAACGGACATTTATACTCCTCTGGAAGTTTGTGTTTGTTTGAGACTAATATAACAGATGGCAGTATTATAGATATAGATGTTTGTTCTGTTACTCAATACTGTGGGCAATTTACAATGGATAATCTGCTTCCTACGTCAACAGCTATACCACAGAAACCTATCGAAATTGCGTTTACATTAGATTTCTCGGAATTTTCAGAATTAAGTAGTCATTTCGTTCAATTACAAATTTTAAAAATATGTGAAAGACTTATAAATGAAATAGCAGGCATCAGGATTGCTTTGATAGTCCATGGTTACTTTAATGACACCAAGAATTGCGCGCTTGGTACAACCGGCTTCACTGAAAACATTGCCAAACTGAACGGCTTTCTTCATGACATGCAGACGCGCAAACAACCAGATGAAACAACGCCTGAGTGGATTCTGATTACGATGCAAAGCCTGGACTGGTCCTTGAATTCGTGCAAAGCTTTATTTGTTATTGGCGATTGTGAACCACACCTACCTTCACTGATACACAATGGTTTAGATTGGCATTCCGGAATAGACTACTTGCAGAGAATGAATATAACAGTATTTTGCACATTAACCGAAAATTTTGTTGGATCAGTGGTATATGAATTTTATCCAGAATTGTGCAAGAAGACGAATGGCTGTCTAATAAAATGTGAACAATTGATAACCACAATAGAGCAATTTATTTTAAATTGCAGTGAAGTAAAGGAAGAAATTAATTTCAAGCCTAGTGGTTGCTCCGAAAGACTAGTAAAGGATGAAATTATTTTCAAATCTAATGGTTGCTCCGAAACACTCAGTGAGTGTGCTCTTTTAACACCAAACATTACACCTAGCGAAATCTGTGACAATGAAATTGACGTAAACAACAACACAAGCTGTATCTGCTACAAACAACGCAACACAAAACTAGACGAAAAATCACCACAACAAATGTACTATTCTGATAAAGAGAACAAAAGAATATGTCTCAATGAGCTTGGACGTAAAACGTCGTTACGTAAAAGCAATATAAAACATGGTAAGGGTTTCCACAAACAAAAGCTAAAACAACAAAACGGCTGTACAATAATGTAGAGATCTAACCAGAAATAAAACAAAAACCGTTTTGGTTCATATTGCAACATAGCCATTTTTACGAGAAAAACACATGTAATATTAAAGAGTAGAATAATGTTTTTATGATTAAAATACATGTAAAATAAATTTAGAGTCTGTTGATTTATATATTGATGAAGATAATTACAAAATATCAAACACCAAGGAAACTGCAGAGACAATCCACAAATCAGTCCTAGAAACTGGCAACTTACAAAAACAGCAACAAAAAAGGTAGCAATGGTCCTGACTTCAGGCATTTCAAAACCAGGTATT
Organism: Limnoperna fortunei; assembly: GCA_944474755.1. Taxonomy (NCBI): domain Eukaryota; kingdom Metazoa; phylum Mollusca; class Bivalvia; order Mytilida; family Modiolidae; genus Limnoperna; species Limnoperna fortunei. The sequence goes on along the minus strand of OX104113.1, from coordinate 85,380,025 downwards.
ATGGCATGCCAAATCTCCCGCTTTCATTACTGTAGTATACGAGTTGTTTTGTTGATGAAAATGTATGGGTATCATATACCACTAATTAGTGATAGGTTTATCCAATAATCATCGCAGCACAATCCCTTGTGTACTGAATTCAAATATCGGGAAAACTATCTGCAATCAACACGGAAAAGGCATCTAGAGTAAAACTAATAAAGGGCGCAGACGAGTTGTTTTTCCTTGTAACCTTGGTTTTTAAGCTTATCCCACAAAAAATGTGTGACGTTTGCAAAAATCAGTTTACAAGCTGCAAGTTCTTGCATATCTGATTAATTGAGAAACATAGACACCGTATGCAGGAGAAGCTGAAATATTGGTGCGTAAGTGAGAAAAATTTATAACTTTGAAATAAAAATCGTCTCGTTTGTCGTAAATTCTTGTGCTAAGGTGATAGTTGATGTCATATTCGAGGTGTAAGACTAAAATGATGCAGATGAAGCTGTTTCTGAGGCTTCTTCAGTTTTCACTTCTGCAGGATATTGAGCAAATTCAGGGTTGTTAATTGAAAGGACATCATCAATATATCTATATATGAAATTAAAGGACATAACCTCTGCTATCTTCTTGTCTTAAATAAGACATTAAAGAAAAAACAACAACAGGAAAATCTCGGGAAGGAGTTACAAATATGTTATCGATTAGATAATCTAACATAGTGTAAAACTGTACTTTTCTGTAGCATAATTTGCCTTTCAGTTCTTTTGTAGAAAAAAACATTGGTGTATCACAAATCTACATTTTTGTAGGCATATGTGGATTTTAGTTTCTTTTGAGACAAGGTGGTATAAAGAGTTGAATAATCAAGGGTTCTAACAGATGAATTTTAGATATCGGTCTTGATTTTAAATTGTCCAAAAGTTCTTCAGAATTTTAAAGAATCCACATATGATTAATATTACTTCGCGAATAAACAGTTTCACAGTTATTTTGCTGCCCTACTTTCACTACAGACATAATTTGAATTAACCGTCTTGACAACTCTTTGGTAAACACGTAGCCGGGTATTTACCTTTCCTTGTAAGAATTTGTATGTAACTTTGGAATCCAATACAAGAATAGTAAGTCTTCAGACTCTTTGTCGTAATTAGTATTCAAAGAAGTCACGAAGGACTTATGTTTAGACAGGATTTCTTCTTAGTCAAATGTGGTACATCTGTATGTGGAATAACCAAAGTTATCCTTGATGCCTGGTTCTTTAGTAGTGCATTCATAAGTAATGTTACTAACATACAAACACAATGTTGTCAGAAGCTTTGTCTGCAGGGACAGCAAAATATTTTTCACGGAGGGAAGTGAGGCGCCTCATAGCATCCTCATCATTGAATGGATATAGGTCGATCATTAATGAAATGTCTAAGATTCTTAATAGGACGCTGTACCAAAGACTTTATTGTTCTTACCCAGTTAAAAAGTGCATCTAGTTCTGGGTCTGCACCATACTAATTGAATTTTAAATTCCAGCCTACTGTTTGAGGTTCTCTAAATTTTGGACCACGAGAAATAATGTTTCTGAGATTTTCGTGAATAAATGATTTTCTGATCACAAGAGGGATTGTATATGAAAGGAGAATGAGAACAAGTGCATTTGGTAGGTTGCTTAAGGTATATTTGAATGTCTAGGTCCTGCTATGCTTGTTTGTAACTGAAGATTTTACGTGCACTGGTGTTGGTATATTTATTGAGAAGATTGATTTTTGAAATATAAAGGGATTTTACCTTTAATTTTTTACTGAGAATATTGCTGATGTTAACTCCATCAATTCCTTTATTTCTGAATTTCATGTAAAGGAATTTTCTATTCTTATCAAGAAGAGGCTCTGTCCGCACAGGTTTGAAAAGATGCTTGTCAATCGATATTTAGATGTAAATGGATCTACTAGTATTCCTCAAACATCAAGTGCATAATCCATTAGAAGTTTTATACAAGAAAAAAAAGAATGTAATGCAAACATTGTACTGTTCATAATGACAAAGAGGGTCATTATATCTATCGAAGGAAGATGTACACTCCGAATTTATTTTGGTGGTTGACGTTTGTTTTTTGTATGACCATGACTTCTTTTGTACATATAATTGATGATAAACAGACTCATTACATTCACTGCATTGCATGCTGGACTGGATAAATTACCAACACCTTTGTTTTTATCGTTGCAACTATAAGGCATTGCAGTACCTAGTTTCCTGACTCTCTGTTTGCGAAACGGTGTGCTGAGTACGGGACTGTTAGTATGATGGTAAATGATTTTTATGATGCGTAGGAATTGATGATAGCGTTAAGGATAGGGGAATACCACTATTTTGACTATACTTAACTACATTTATTTCCAATTAAACTATGGCCTCATTAGCCAAGTGGTTAAGTTGTTATCTACCATTAATCACGTTCCTGTAAAACTGAGGTTGCTAGTTCAATTATGACTGCGGGCAGTTTGTGTTTGACTACAATCATAATTGACAAGGATCGACAGTTTTCCTGCCGCAGGCAGAGGGTTTTCTCTGCCAACTCCGGCTTCCTCTCCCAATGAAAACTGCACGCCATGATACAGCTGAAAAATTGCTGAAAGTAGCCTTAAACCCCATTCAATCAAACAAACCAGTAAATCAACATTCGGGCTGATTTCATCATAATATCAACCTCTTCGAAACTTTTTAAAAAGAACAATTTATGAAATCTAGTAAAGTGCCTAACGTTGTAATATTCTTTTGTTTATTATTACATTAAATTTATAATTATAATTGTGTGCTATGCAACACAACTTGACCATTAAAGATTTATTACAAATATATATGAAAAATAGCAAGAAAACCGGCCGAACAACAAGAGCCAAAAGTCAAAGGACAAGATAACGACAAAAGAAACACAAAAATAGAGTAACCCAAACACAATAACAACCATGTGTGCACACAGGTACTCCGGACGATTAAGAAGTGACTACCTCTTATTACACACCTGTCGAGTTACTCCTTGTCTTGTCTAGGGAAAATTCAAATTCAGGAATAGGAAACACTACCTATGACTCAGCGAAAATGTCAGATATTATTTGAGACACTGACTTCCCATAACGATCAATGAAGTCATGGTGACGACCATAGAACTTCTGGAGAGATAACATCAACATAGGTATAACAAACTCTTGTTTGAGTAGTTTAGCAGTCAACAGCAGTGATCGGTATAGAAAACCGATCGCAGGTCTAGAATAACGTATAAGTTTTGAAATGTACACACCATACGCTGAAGATTTTGGAATGTTGCTGTCGATGAACGGAAAGTTGACAATTGTAAAGTTGAAGTCATCATGTTTGTCGTTTTGTTGTTTGTAGTTTGTAGTTTGTAGTTTTCCTGGGTCTATTTCTAGATGTAGGTCTAAGTGCCATAAAATTCAATATTCTTAAGTTTACGAATATTCTGAATCAGAATAACAAAAGCAATCTAGAGTTTTGATGTGTTGAAGTTCAAAATAACAAAGTTTTCACCAAAAAAAATTAAACACTGGGTGCAAGAAAAAAATACACAAAAACGCTGGTATAAAAACTAAATTACATCACAAAAAAGTATCATCGTCGTTAATGAATGAGAATATCCAGTTAATTCTGACTGTCTCGTATTCTTTTTCTTTAAAAAACTGGATGCCATAATATAATTACAATATAATCTCTTAACTTGGCGTAAAACTCCATTAAAAAAATACAACATCTCATAAAGTTTTTTTCCGTTGTCTTCAGAAGTAAAATTCAATGATGGCACACGAAGGTATCGTTCAATTTACACATGTGCATCTGTTTGCATGCCCAGTAAATGACAATATATGTTTGTGTTAAAGCATCAGATTAAAACAGCCTTGACAAGTATATATCGTTAAATTCTAATCACTTAAATGTTTCACTTATTTCCAGTAAAGTTACCCAGGTATCTAGTCGACTTAAAATCTTATCCCATTATCCAGCCAGCCATTGGATTTTGTCCAGCTGACTGCAAAAATGGATTATGATTCCAAAAATTGCTGTGACCAAAACCATTTGACATTCCATTTATTTCAGGCAAAAACTGTCCAGAAAGTATATTTGATTGATCACCATTTGATAGAGGAATAATCTCACCCCCGGGACCATGTGTGTGATCAGCAGGTATGATAAACGGTTGGCTAAAACTACGCCCACTTGCAAAAGCTTGAGGTGGCAAATCTATAGGGTTCTGGTTGTTTGAAACAACTCTGTCGACAAGTTTGTCAACAAAGTTAGATACAACTGTTTTAGTTATTTCCTGTAAGATCCCGTTTAAGTTAATTGTGTTTGAGATTGACGCACTCTGCTGTTTATCAGATATAGGGTCAATTTTCACTAGATTTACAGATTCCGTTTTAACACCAGGTGGCTTGTTTATAGTTCCATTATTTCTTAGGTCCTGAATAGAGTTATGCCCTTGTGTGTTTTGATGTTCATTGTGTACAGCTGCCATATTAGTTGTATGTGCTAATGGTCTGGCTACAGGTATTCCAAACTTTAAATCAGGCATTCCTCCCATTCCTCCATTAAATCCAAACTGATGTCTTCGCCAAAATGGACGTCGTCGTCTCCATAGCCGTTGTGAAAATGGGTGTGTTGGATCGAAGTCGATTGGTTGTGCTTCAGGACTTTCTGTAAGCGTTTTTACTTCGGAAGGGTCAACTACTCCTACTGTTTTTACTACTGAGGGATCTGCGAGAGCCAAAAACGGATTGTTGTCGAAAGTTCCATCCGGAAAAGGACTATGCGGTGGATTAGAAGGCAAAGCTTTGTTATCTTTTGTCTGTGGCGTTTCCCAAGGTAATCTAATATGCTTCTCTAAAAAAACAAAATTAAAAATTAGAACACCATATAAAAGTTATTTCTTTGTATTTTCATTCGCTTTTTCATCGTTCTTTTCCTTTTTTAATAAAAGGTTTAAAAAATAATTATTGCTTTTCAGAGTACATATGTAAATAAAACAGTCAACTATTGATCTATTTATTACATTTTTAGCCATAGCTATGAACAGAATTTCTTTATAAATTTGGTTTAACATACCTGTCGCTGTTACTTCTTTAGTGTCATGTGCAAGCTGTATGAATGGAATTTGAAAAAAGAAAACCAGTATCTTGATTTGAAATCGCATGGCTTTCACAGTTCACGTATAACGTATCTATGAAAAAGAGGACGTAAATTTTATGCATTTTGATTTGGGAGGATATCAAACACGGAAAACTGAAAGAACAATTACAAAATAGACAACGTGCGAGTGTATTAATAAATGATTTTCAGTAGTGATGAAAATAAATCAGTTAAGTTAAATCAGAATAAGTTAACACGAAATATAACTAAACATTGATCCATGTTGATTTTAAGTCGAGTTTAACAGATTCTATAAGATGAATACTTTACAACAGTGTTGTCCTTCCATATTTTTTCAATTATATAAAATATAATTCATGGATTGAGCAAGAAATATCATTGCTGAATAAAGAAACTTAAATACTAAAAAATATGTAATAATAACATGAACATGCAAAATGTTAAACGCTAAAACGATCAGACATCTCAAAATAATTGAACTGAAAAGTGGTTTTATAAACAGGTTACCTTTGTTATATAATAAACGTGCAAACTAATATATCTTATATAATAAATTTGCAAACTAATATATCTTATATAATAAATGTATTTTAATATATACGTGTAGAAAAAGTAGAAACATTACAATGTCACTAACTCTTTTCACAAATACTTTAATCTAGAATTGTAATAATAGTATAACATTTATTCTCCGTTGACAAAAGCGTCTTAATCGTACATTTTATGGTTAAATTGAATTGCTTTCTTAAATGACTTATTTAACGTAATCAGAAAATTTATTTTAGATAGAGTGAAGATCATCAGAAATGCAATAATTTTGAGGAAATCAAAATACCTGCATACATGGGAGGCTAAGTATTATATATATGGCCACGACTTTTCTTAGATAAGCGAGTTAATCAACAAGCACGCAGTGCAAGTTGTTAACCACCTTAAAAGGAAAAGTCGTGGTATATGTGTTTTAAAACATAATTTATATAATTTAATAAAAATAACACAATGTTATACTGTTGAAGCCCATCCTACTTTAATAAATTCTGATGGAATTGTTATCAGGAGACATGAAACACTGGTCTAACATGAAACGTCTTATGGTTGACCGTGATTTTACACCAAACACAGATTAGTGTGATTGAGTCTTTAATTTGTTAAAAAAAAATTAATTTGTTAAAATGCCGTATTATCTTAATATTGAATGTTTGCAGAAAAGTAAGAATTAGAAATGTAGCAGCGAAACAAGACTAACTCTGACTACACTTGTATAATGTAAGTTCAAAACATACCAATTAAATGTTGCTATATGAAATATAGCAAAGAAAACAGACCTAACAACAAGAGAAAAAAGTCAAGGGAGAGTCAAAAATCCGGATATAGACAAACGCATCACAAAAACCAAAAACACAAAAAAGAGAGTAACCCGAACCCAATAATAACCATGGATGAACTTAGATGCTCCGGACGAGTAAGCAATGCTCGCCAATTAGACACCCGTCGAGTTACTCATTGTCATGTCTATAAAAATAGTCAAATTCAGGAATAGGAAACACTATCTATGACTCAGCGAAAATGTCGGATAGTATTGGAAACACTGATTTCCCATAGCGATCAATTAAGTCATGGTGACGACCATAGAACTTCTGGAGAGATAACAACCTAGGTACAACAAACCCTTGTTTGAGTAGTTTAGCAGTCAACATCACTGATCGGTCTAGCGAATCGGAATACCAATCGCAGGATCTAGAAAAAAGTATAAGTTGTGAATGTACACTCCATAAGCTGGAACTGCTGGAATGTTGCTGTCGATGAACGGGAAGTTGACTATTGGAAAGTTAAAGTCATCTCGTTTGTCGTAGAGTCTAGTTTGTAGTTTTCCTGAGTCTATTTCTAGAAGTAGGTCTAAGTAAGAGGCTGATCTTAGTGTATTGGTGGTGTCTTTAATTTCAAGGTCGCTAGGGTAAAGTAAATGCAAACATTCACCAAATATATATATATATATCCAAATGATTGGTTCTAATAGTAACTGCTTTGATTTTTTTCATTTTGCACATTTTGAATTAAATGTATGATGCTATATTTGAAAGTTGTTTATGTATAAATAACATAATTTGTTTTGTACAAACTATTGTAATAACATTTGTTTCGATGTCAATATTATTCCCTGCAGCATATTGATCGAATAATTAACACATTCCTACCATGTTCGGATGTTTATATCTATCAATTGTAATAATTAATCACTTGTTTCAGACACAGATTCTCCTTTTTGTTCCTTTTTTGTAAATGTATAGTTTATCTAATTGTGTAAATCGTAAAAAATGTTTAAAAATGGTTTTCGAGGCCCACAATTCAGATGAAATAACATGGAATAAATGGTTGTTATTTTATACACAGGAACAAATCAGTTCGACTAGCATGTTAATGCTCGTAGTTTAGTTAGCTTGCTTTTTTAAAATTAATCAAAGATTGAAAAAGTATTGCGGAAACGTGTTCAATTTGATTTTTCATTGGGATCGATTAGTTTTGTATCCAAAAAGTCACGAAGAAATGTTAAATAATTCATAATCATTTCCATATTGACTTTTAATATTTATGCAATGATATTATGCAGAGGTCGATGGAGAAAAAAGTCATTGGTCTGATTATGGACAGCCTATACTAGTATATAGTGCCCCTGATTTGATGAATGAATCCCTGATTTGATGAATGAAACCAGAGAGTTTGTAAATATGATTATTAGGACCGTAAAATAACTAACAAACGTTGTTAAAATTTAATATACCGGTATAAAGCCACAACTTAAAGACAATTGATTAAAATCCTGATTTCCCAGTTTAATGTTATTTATTAAATATATATAGTATATAGGACACTTATATAAATTCACAAATCATAGACATAACACTTATGTAGATTTACAATAAATAAAGGTGTATACTAAAAATATACGACATATTTTTGGAGAAAGTGCAACATTCTATCTACAACAGTACAAACAAATAATGAAAATTGTGTAGCACGATAAAAAATGTCATTCTTACCTCTATAAGCATTTAAAAAAAATATATGTCCTATTTTATTCCCGTTTCAACAATTATTTGTCAAAACACCAGCTTGATACCACAGAAAAACACATAAAATACGCATGAATGGGCATACTATGAATAAGACAATAAATAAAGAAATGACAATAGTACATGCATTTGGCTAAAGGTATAGGAAATAAAATACATATATATTAATAAAAGCGATGGTACAAGGCAAGGTTATCAAATTTCGTAGTTAATGCATTTTACTTTTGTACGGCTGTCTCTTATCTTATTATCTTGTTTTTCTTTGGTACCTTTTATTAATTTGATTTGTTCTGGATATGTCAAAGCAATATGGGCTGCATTTTTTTGAAATTTTGGTAGATCAGGAGATTAAATTATATCAATCAGTATGTTACAGAATGATTGTAAAGAAACGTTAAATGCATCCAAACGCCATGAAACTTGACAATTTACGAATATTTCACTTCGATTTCTTGCGCAAATTTGAACCTTCATGGACGCTAATTAAAATTCGGCACCTCTACCGAAAATTACCGAATTGCTGCTGCTGCAAACGTAAACACAGGATAAGGCAAAGGCGTGATTGATTTGAAAAGCATCACTAGTAAAATTTGTCGATATTACTATAAGTTTTAGGTTACAATAAACCAAATATTTGTTTACATAACACTGGGAAATTTTTGAACCCAAGATAGTAATCAGAAGAAAGCACACGGATGCATCTGATTGGATGTCGGGGTTCTAAAAAGAGCAAAATTTAAAAATAGAATCATAATTGATTAAAAGCCTTCTATGACATTTATGATAGCCGGAAAAATACAGCTTTTTTTTAAAAAAGTGGGAGGTCAGACAGTTTGTTAGTTTCATTCAGTGCAGATTTTTTCACCCAAAATTTTCGGCCATTTCTGCCGCACGACCTATATTTTTTATTTGTTAATAATGTAGTCTTAACATGTTAACTTACACAAGCAACTGCTTTCGGGGGTTTAATTTGAGAGGATTTTCACACATAAAATCTTAATTGCAGTTACCCCATATGGAAGATGCAATGTTAAATAGTTTGTTTATTGTAACCTTTAGTGATTATCACTAACATAAGGAGGACAGGTATTGGGGCCATTATAATTAAACAATTTTCTACTGATTTCGTGCACAAAAGGATAATAATATTCACTTTTATTATAACTGACCTGATTGTAGGAAGAACGATATTTAAAGAGGGATAAGATGAACATAAAACTTTGGTTATAATATGGAAAGGTTTTAATAATTGAAACGTTGTACGTATTAACAGATAAAATATGATACATTTTACCTAGAATTTTTATTTTTAAATATCGATCTACACTTACGACGTCCACCAATGGAAAGAGGATTGAAAGTTTTTGTTATTGGGATTTTGATTTAAATCGTGATGTTTAACTATGTTAGTGGTATGACTTTGATTTATATTTCCTTGTGAGATGTTGTCGCCATTACTTTGTATTCTCCATTTTGAATTTGAAACTTGTCTGTTTCTGCTAGGCTCGAACCCTGACTTTGCAAAACCTGAATGAACACTCAATTCATGCACATTAGCTTCTAATGGTGAAGCTGTTTTCATGTGCGTTACAGGCGGCATCATATTTGAATCCAGAATGTTAAAAATGCCATTATTTAGACGAGGTACTATAGTATTTTTAACATTTTCAGAACTTCCTGGTCCTGAAGTTGTAAATTCATATGAATGTGGATAGACAGACGAGCCAACAGCTGTATCATTAACTTCAAACTGATTTAATTCAACAGACTGCTTTGTTTTATTTTGACGAATAAATTTATTCAATCTGTTAGATATAATGTGCCCAGACATCTCGTTTGTGTCTAAATTCGCCGACTTTGCTTGACCAGAAAGATGACTGACTCCTGAACTTTTTCGAAGATTAATATCTGCCTGTACACTATGTAAGTTTTCTGATTTGTCAGAAAGTCTGAAACTGTCTTCGCCATTTTTCCACGTTCCATGCTGTGCTTGTTGTCCGTGCTTCAAACTTTCATTTGAAGAATGCAAGTTAATTCCTTGTGTGTTCCATGTCATATTAAAATCAGCAGAATGACTTGAAGCATGGCTTTGAGAGAAATTTGTCTTATAATAAAAAGGCATCCCAAATGACAAATTTGTAGGCATAGCGACAGAAAAAAAGTCATTTTTAAAATCTTTTAACAACGGTTTTTGTTGATTGTGAAGCGCCAATTCTACATTGCTGGTAGGAGTGCTAACCGTCTTAAAACTGAATGAGTCACTATTGTTTGTATGACGTTCTTCTATTGATTGAGATGTAATATTTAGTCTTATAGGCTGCGGAGTACTGAGATTTTGACTTTGATGCACAACTGTGGATTCTGAATCAAAGCTAGAGCCAGTAACAATGGGGTTTTCAGCCGAGTCCGTACCATTCAACTGTTGGCCTCTCGTAGTATTATTAGTTTTGAATTGCTGATTTGTTTTTATTGTTCTGGCAGTCATATTGTCCGGCACTTGACGTACCATGGACATTTCTACAATATCAATAATTTCACCCATAGGGTTGGGAGTAGATGACTTCGTTCTATTTTTTTCCCACGGTAGACGAATAGAATCAATCACGTGACCACTCTGTCCATTTACACCTGTAATTTATTGTTATTTAAAATTAGAGGTCAATATATATATATATTAATAGGAACAATCAAATTTTAGAACAGAAGAAAATAGCACTTCAAACAAAATAGTCCAGTTCATCTTGGTGTCTAATGGATTTTAATAAATGAACAATTTTCTGAAAACTGATATATTTGTCAATTTTGAGACTTAATGTGCTCTTTTTTATGGTGTTTAGGTATTGTATGTTACTTTTACTAAAGAAACCATGAACCAAGTTTCTGAAAATGAAAGTGCTTATTTTAGAATGGGGTTACCCCGGAAGTTTTTCCTTAGGAGGGTCTGAAGTGGGGATGGAATTAAAAGAGAACATGAACCTGGTAAGTAAGCGTTGATGTAAACCTATGGTATAACGAGCTAAGCACGTTCAAAAATGAACAAAATTAGAAGAAAATCTTACAGAAGAGCTTTCTCCCCTAAATGGATTTAGTTTGTAAGTTGTAGATTTAGATTGCAGTTTGTAAGTTGTAATGAATATATTTTGCTATCTCAGGAATATTGTATTTTATTTCTAATTATTATTGAAATGATTTAAACACGATAATTAATACTACATACTACATGTCCCCACAATAAAATGCAGGAAAAATAAAACAGAAGCGCCAGAAAATGCGGAATTAGAATAAAACATGTTTTTCCATATCTTTATATGCATAGTTTTTTTAAGATATGAGTTTTGTATAACCTAATTAAAATAATATTGAAGTTCATTTCACATCTCCAGCAAAGTACATAAAATCAAAGCCTACCTTTAGGATGGGTGATGACAGCCCAAGAGACGTATAAACCAATCGTTATAGTTTGAATGACTCTCCTCATTTCTGAAAACAAAAAGATATATTGAAACAAGTTTTAATTGTGGTTTTTTTTCAAAAGTCGTTACCATTTGATGTTCAGGTTGACAAACAAATCGACATTTATTATAATTTATATTAAAACCCACAGTTATAGTAATTTGAAGCAATCAGTTATACATCTAATTAAATTAATACATATTTACATAACTGTCATTTTTACTATAACATTTACCCACACACCTTAATTGTATGTCTAAGTTTGTTGTTTCAGTATGACGCCCTGCATACAGCTGTAATATTATACTCGCACTACACTACAACGTTGAATGTATAAACAATTAACATGTAATCGGTCTGTGTATAGAGAACACGATAGGTGTCATGTGGGACCAAACTTTTTGGCAGTTAAATTAGATTTGACTTTTTACTTTTCCATAATATTGATCGAATACCTTTTTTTATCTTCAATTTGAACGATGGGACCATATTGGTAGGGTTCTACGTGCTCGACCTACAGAGCAGCCCAGCGCGTCCTCTCTCGTTTGAGAATTGTTAACTCATAATACTGAAAGCCTGGCCGTGGACCGTAGTGGGTAAGTTAGGAGAGCTCCACGCTCCTTGCACTATAAATACCACTGTTGTTGATTTTGAAAAAGAGCAGACTCATTGTAGCCTCCACACAAAGGCAAAAATCTCCTCCTCTACCCATTTACTCCATGCTTTTCAACTTGCAGTAAAAATTAACTTGTTCTCGCCCTGAATGTACTGTTCACCTGGACGTAAAACATCCAATCAGCCAATCAATCAACAAATCAATCAATCAATTTGAACTTCATCAATATCAATAAAATACTTTAAAATAATCATAAATGTTGTTGATGCGGTTAATATCTTTAGGCCTGCGGTAGACTGAGATCGTAATAAGCTCAGCCCCTGCCAAGGTTGCGGATATCGAATGCCCTCTCGTTCGGGTGGGGTGCTTGATTGCAGACCATATAATGGATATTTTGTTTTGTTCTACCATGCACGATAAATTCTTGTCGTATAAGTACTAAATAAAAACGTTGTGGTAGATACAAAAGGTAAATATTTCCTCCCCGACCAATACCCCATACTTTTCCTGAATGTAGCTGAGATGCAGCTCGTGGGACGTAAAGCAAACATGCAATCAATCAATGACAAATTAGGGCTGGAAGCATCGCCTATCGCCACGTAAATTTCCTATCTCGCTAGTGGGTACTGACAAGAATATCTTACACTACTATAATAGACTGGTCTCAAACAAATGGCTAAGATGTTCTTACCGAAAATTGTGACCTTCTCATTGGGAAGTATTTGCTTAAGAATCTCCTTTTGTTTTGAGGAAAATAAACCAAGAGCACAGTAGACAATAGTTAACCAGTAACATTTATATTAATCTCATCTATTCACAAACAGGTTCACTGTCTATGAATTTTTAATACATATTTTAATGATCTAATCAAGCTTTACTTCACATAAACTTTTTAAGCTGATCTTAGTCACGCCCTAACATCACGAGATTTCCCCGTCTTTTCATATTATTACACTGCGTCGAACATCTGAAGAAGTGTAACATACTTTTCTTTGTTCCAGTATTTTGATTAGATGCAAAGATATGGGATGCTTGTTTGCTTGCTTATTTAGGGTTAAACGCCACTTTCATCAATTCTTTCGGTATATAGTCGCGTTCATTTTTTCTTTGGGGGTTGAGCGTGGAGAATACAGAGTGAACGGGGTAAACAATTTCGAAACTATTTAGTTATAAACAACAAACACAATTACAGTGAAGCGGATGTATTTAGTTTTGGGGAACACATTTCAGAAATGCTACATACTGATTACGTCCTTATAAATCACTTACAAGAAAGATGCTTAAAATTTCACCTTTCATAAATGTGTGCTTTGAAATTCATTCCAGCCCTAAAACGGATTTAATTCTGGTGTAAATGAATTTACCAGTTACAAACGCACGTGCTTTAGAAAATGATTGATATTTTGATTGATTGATGTTTAAACGAGCAAGCAATATTTCAGCTATAATCAGGACGTGTGCATTAGAAAATAAACAATTTCTGGCAACATATGACTTAATAATAAGCTGCTTTATATGTACAAGATTTGAACAGATAATAAAAGCGTAACAATCACATTTTAGTTATGCTTAAATTCTTTGTGTCATTGTTCTTCAATCGACGCTAAAACGAAACGAGTGAATTCAATACACGTTTTCCATCATCTCTTCTCAAATGTAAACTTCCTGAATATAAGCTTTAATTAAATCGTGTCAATTGAATAGCTCTACGACGCAAACAGGAAATGTTTTGCATCTGTCATGATATGTCGTTTAAAATCATGTTTCATTTGTCATCCTTTTCTTCATTTTTATTCAAAATTCCCAGACCGTTGGCCCTATTTTAACGTTGAGGATAGGGAAGGCCTTCTCGTTGCTGTGGTGTTGTGAGCTAACTTAGTGGACTGCAGTGGGTCACGTGTTTTTTCCTTCATTACCCAACACTTCTCACATTATTAGTCGTTGTATATCTTCTTGTATATCATTTCCTTAGTTGATTTATTGTATGGTAAAATATATTATACCCCGGAATATAGCTAAAATGCTGCTCGGTGTACTTTATGGAATCATTCAATAAGTCACAAAACTTTTCTTATATGTAATAAAAACAACTGTGGAATTGCGACGTGCTAAACATTGTATCCGATGACCACCTCTATTGTTAAGCAGTCCCTTTGCAACGCACCTAACAGACGTAACATGTTTTGAGCATTGAGCGGAGGAGTTGTACATTGATATGGGTAGATTGTTGCTGGAATTTCTTGCTTCGCATGTTGACATTTAATACCGTATACAAGTATATAGGAAAACATTTATAAAGTATACAGGACATCGATATAATGAAAAATATGGCGATGTGTAAAATTATAATTTGACTTTACTTTAATCAAATATTTTCATGGCTATTTTCATGGTGCCCATTCAATTTTGGTGTATTGTTTGTTTTAAGTACATGTATATGGTTTATAACTATCAATAAGCTAAAATTATAAAACATTATTTTTCATATATTACAATTTTAATGTTTTGTCTTGCTTAAGTGTACGATTTTTAAAAATATCTTCAGATGAAAACAGAGACACAATAAAAAAAATTAGAAATTTAACTAATAATTACTTACCGACTACAAATAGCGCAAAACAAAGAACTGACAATTCGGTCGGTATTGTAATTGCGAACTGTGCATAATTAATGTAGAATATTAATATAACAAAAAATTTATGACAAATTATGACATAATTGTCAGGACATATCTTTGCCGTCGTTCTCAGTCCAATCAGATTCTAAAACATCTGACCTCTGGTAACGTACTTCATCGAAATATTATATTATTAGTATTAAGAATTCGCCGACATCACTTGTGGTTAACGTACAGGTCTGTGGGTGTACAAACACGACATGAGTAACTAAAATCTTGGATTTTACAACATTGTAGTCGTTTGAAGTTATTCAAAACATATTTAACCTTGAAACCATTGTATTTTTTGTCTTGATTGAATAAAATGGCGTTTTGGATTTTACAACATTGTAGTCGTTTGAAGTTATTCAAAACATATTTAACCTTGAAACCATTGTATTTTTTGTCTTGATTGAATAAAATGGCGTTTGGAACATTGTGACTAGTGTCCCAATGCATTATCTTTATGACCTGTCACCGATTGAAATGAATATTTTAGCACTGATATTGCCATTTGCATTATATGTGTTTTATTTAAATTGTTATGTTCAGTTAGCATGCAATGAAGTTGTTTTCTTTAACAAATTCACCATACCTCACGGTTCCCACCATACCTCACGGTTCCTCTTATCACTATGATGTGGTTTTATCAATTAACACAATATGTGCGGTATGTGAGAAACCACCACATAATGATAGTTTTTCAAACCTTCATACGGAAGTTAATGACGGAACCGGCTTCTAGATTTTTTAATATATGAATGCTGCTTATGGAAGTCATCAATTCAAAATGTATACAGGTTCAAGTATTCGTTTACGACTCGATAAACGGGGATTTGATGACCTTGGATAACAGGACTGGTGCTAATTGTGGTTCAGGAACGTCTTGGTCATCCGGAACATCTACGTTAAGCCCACCTGTGGTTTCTGTTTCTCATCTTTCTTTTTCCGACGCAGTCGGTATATTTTCGAATTGTGACCTTTGAACTAAAAGACGCTTACCCAAGGTAACGTACTGTTATTGAAGACAAGTTTGCATTCTGATTGGACAATCAACTATGGTATACTCTGAAATGCATCTCTATTTGCATTTTCTCAATTAGCAGACTGGTGTTTTAAAACAATTGGTGGTCGTAATTAAACTTTAGAGAATTATTTTGATGCCAAAGAATGCCATTCAGAATTCAGAACTGATAAACAATAATTAAATGATAAAACCTATACGTCGTGTAATTTTTGCGCATTTCGTCTGGGTTAGAATTATATTTGCTTTGTTGACCGTCGTAAATCATCCTCACTCTTCATCATGAATTTATTGTTATACAAATGATCCTACATAAAGGTAATTAGGTCATTGGTAATTGTCACAACGCCAAATGACTAGTACGAGACACCTGTGGTTTCTGTTTCTCGTCTTTCTTTTTTGGTATAATATTGACGAATGTTAATGTGTACTTGGGTATCATGCTGGCGTTTTTCAGTGACTTATAACGTTTCCGAAATAATTTTCACATTGCGGTAGGCTGAATATCTTTCTGTCTAAATGCTCGGACTACACTGAGGATCGAGCAGGCCACCTCGTTGTGGGGTTGTCGGGTTATAATGCGGAAAGCCTGACCGCGGATCATAGTGGGTAACGTTTTTGGAGACTGCAACGCTTATTGCATGATAAAGACCTATTTTGAACATTTAAAAAAGAGAAGGCGGCTACAAAAGGCTAAATTCACTGTTCCTACCAAATACTATATACTTTTCCAGAAGCAGTTATAATTGAATTCCCGTTTGCCTATCCTCTTACCCGTTGATTTATTCTTTGTCAGCTTGTTGTTGTCCTCAATATAGCTGAAATATTGCTTGGTGGACGTCAAGCAATAGTCAATGAATCAATTAGTTGATCGTAATGAGCAATAAAAGCTTTAATTTTTGAAGGTCTAAACATTTATTTAACATTATAACCATCTATTTTACTTGTATTCACTTAAAAAGATGATTAATATATACAGACATTAAATACCATGTTTAAGATGTGTCATCACTACTAGTATTTTACTTAAAAAGCCTGTAACATACGAGTGTTAAAATTACTTTTATTGGTGCTGGAAAAGCTTCTCAGGGCTCGACCCAGCTGATGAGTGCATCCCTATAGTTGGCAGAAAGGGGATGTCCTAATGTTGAAAGGTTGTAAGGTTATAATACAGAAACCCCGACCACGGACTAGACGGGGTTACGTGCTTAGAGAGTAACATCCCGTTTTTCGCATTTATTGTTTGTTACTTGTTCTTGCCCTGGATATAGCTGAAATACTGCTTGCAGCATGTTAGTCCACCATTCAATCAAACATTAATTTTCTGTGTTAGGGGTTGGCGAAATTACCATTTTGCTAGCCAATGTTCCTAGTTTTGCTGTTAGTAATAAAGACTCAAGTTGAGCAGAATGTCATTTAATGGCGAATAATATATGAACATGCAAATAAATAATTTGTTGCGAAATAAATGACAATAAAAAACATAAACAAAGATGGGGGTTAAAAATTATACAAGAAAGACATTAAAACATAATAAAATAAATATACAAAATATGTAAACGTACAAAAAGTAATAAATGGTATTAACTAATGTAGTTAATGCATATATAATGTTGTGGCCTCGGTGGCCGAGTGGTCAAGGTAGTTCGTCTACTATTGATCACGTGGTCTGTCAACACTGAGATTGCGGTTTCGATTCTCACTGCGGGCAGGGTGTACTCGACTCCAATCTTAATTGACAAGGATTGCCAGTTTTCCTACCGCAGGTCGGGGGTTTTCTCCGGGTACTCCTCCAATAAAAACTGGACGCCATGATATAGCTGAAAAATTGCTGAAAGTGGCGTTATACACCATAAAAAAAAAACAAACATATATAATGTCACAATTACAATTCAACCAGCATCATGTTCGCATTATTTAAAAAAGAAGAGAAAAAACAACAACACCATTAGCAAAAAGCCAGTATAATAGACGACCTTGTTTTTATTTATGATTAGTATATAAAAAGCAAAAGCAATTTTTATATAAATCCAGTCGATCGTGCGATGGCGGGGCCATTATGGTCCTCCCACCCGAGCTGTGTGAAAAATGAAAATCAAAAGCATTTTTCACTGGTAGATCTGCACTAAACCCAACATCCTAATGTTTAGGGATAAAAGGGAAAGCGATAAACTACCAAGAAAGTATTTATTCATATTTATAAAAAATTTGAAAGGGTGGTAAGGGTTGGTTTTTTCTCAAACTTTTCATAATTAGATTGAAAAATCAGTAAAATCGTAACATGAACATTACACTTTGATTGTAATTGGCAGAATGATCGCACACAAACACACAAGCTGTTACTTAATCTTAATTAACAGTAAATTAACTATCCAATCAGCATCCGACATTGACTGCAGGTGGCTGACCAGTCTACCCGTATTACATAAAAACACAGATAATTACTATAAAGATGACATAATAGAAACTATTATCATTACTCCAGGTGGACACATTACATAACATACTGATAACATAATTTTAGATACCTGCTACATTATATAATACAATGAAAACTACACATACATTGCCGTCCGACCAAGGGCATTAAGTTGTCGGTGTAGGACGTTTAAAACTCCCCAAGCAAGCATATACATTACATAATAGATTTGTAACAAAAATTTTAGGAATTGCTACAAAAATTCTTTTATTTGGCAATAAATTCATTTTTGTCAGCAAAGGTTCCTAAACCAGGGTTTAATGGGAAGCCAAGCTAGTTTTGCTGGAAGTAATTAAGAATTGAGTTGAGCATAATGCCATTCATTCACAGATGGCGAAATTTATGAACATGCAAATACATAATTTGTTGCGAAATAAATGACAATAAGAAACATGAGCAAAGATGGGGGTTAAAAAATATGCCACCAAATCCCTGCAAGTGATGCCCCACTCGAGGACTACCCATTAAATATGAAAGGATGGGGAAAATGTATATATCAACTGTTTGTTGTAAAATTTAACCCACAAAAGTGGAGGGAAACCATATAAACCTGAAACATATATATGTGAAAGTTTCTAGTTCGGATGCAAAACTATAGCTTATAGATATATGGTAGAGCAAGCCGTGTTGACCTCCACCAAACATTTACATAAGACATGAAAGTGTAGAACAAGCCATGTTGACCTCTACTGAAATATGAAATATAGCGGAAGCCATTTTGCATATTAGAATAATTGAAGGATTTTGTTAAAATTGACTAATAGCCAACAACATACCATCTCTAACATAAACAAAAAACCCAGTGGTCGGATAAAAACAAGTAAAAATATAACAATTATGTAAAAAAGACTTGTTCAGATGTAAAATAATAACATACACAAATAGTTTTTTTTTTGTTTGAATGGTGTTTTAACGCCACTTTCAGCAATTTTTCAGCTATTTCATGGCGTCCAATTTTTATTGGGGGGAGGAAGCCGGAGTACCCGGAGAGAACCCCCGACCTGCGGTAGGAAAACTGGCAATCATTGTCAATTAAGATTGGAGTCGAGTACACCCTGCCTGCAGTGAGAATCGAACCCACAATCTCAGTGTTGACAGACCACGTGATCAATAGTAGACGAACTACCTTGACCACTCGGCCACCGAGGCCCCCACAAATAGTAGAGCAAGCCTTGTTAACCTCTACAGAAATATAAAAATAAGCCGAAGCCTTTTGGCCACCACGAACATGTAACGGCTACCCGTATTGCATAAAAAACAAAAGATAATTACTATAAAGATTACATAATACAAACTATTATCTTCACTGCTACATTATATTATACAATGAAAACTACACATGCATTACATAATAGATTTGTAACAAATTTAGGAACTTGCTTAGTTTCAATCTTTACATTTTGAACCCTCTAGATTTGTTTTCATGATTGATAACAATATAATTATGTGCCGAATACTTAGTTAAAAGTAAACAGCATTGTTCGTATCGAGATATCGTTATTAAGGAAAGTTTCAATGAAAAAATTAAAGTTTGTTTTTGCATACAAAAACGATGTCTCCCCCACCCCCGTTGCCCAGATTTGACCCAGAGGATAAAACTTCCTTGTAATATGCTCAAATAAATATGGTGTACTTGCTACATATCAAGTTTCATAAAATTTGATGCAGTAGTTTCAGAGGAGTTGAGCGGAAAGCAAGATCTATAAGGAATTTTTGGAAAATTCTAAATTCAAAGGGCCATAACTCACACAAAGTTTTGAGAATAAAAACTTCCTGGTAATATGCACAACAAAATAAGGTGTACTTGTTACGTACCAAGTTTTGTAATTTTTGGTTGAGTAGTTTCAGAGGAGATGAGGGGAATAACTTTGTGACGGACAGACGGACAGGACAAAAACAATGTCATACCACCAAATAATCCAACGATATATGTCGTTACGTTCGTAATCCGTTTTGTTATGTTTGTACAGTATTCCACATAAAACTTGTGGTCACGATATTCTGTTCTAGCTGATATGACTTAATTTGATGTAAATCTCATTTAATGTTTGGTTTCTTTACCGTTTTCACTTTCACTTTCAGTAGCAGATCTGGCATGGACATCAGAGTCACTGTAAAAACGTTTTTTCAGTGTTGCTCGTCCTGTCTTTTTTAGTAAAACATGTTGATCTTTTCCTTTGATTGAAGGTAAAAACACATATTTATCGTTATTGAATTGTTTACGGTCTGATGAGCTATCTCTGAAGTTTGATACTGTTTGTCTGTTAGTATTGCTATCTTCGGTTTCTTGTTTAAATTTGAACGGAAGCCTGAAAACAGTAATTAATTTTCATATTAAGTCAGTATTTTTTAGTTCATATTAGTAGCGCTTATAAATTTTTTATATTTTATTGTCTTTTATGTTATACATCAATAAATATTCTTGAGTACCTCTAAGATATATATAAAACTTTTTTTTGTAAAAAGCTAATATCAACATGCTCAAGTGTTAAATTGTCCACTGTGAAGATATAGTTCGAAAATCTTTTATCATAGTTATTAAAACAATCTGACATTTTAAAAGTTTGCCCTAAATGGATAGCTTTTACTAAGGTAATAAATATTTTGTCTATTCAACTTACTTATAACGCCTAATTTTCTGGAAAGGCTGATCTTTACTCGCCATAATTTTCGAGGCTTCGTCAGGAGTTAAAAACCACCGCATTTTAAGTTTATCTCTGGGTAGTGCATCTTGTAACTGTTTTGATTCTGTTGACATATGTGATGCCTATAATGGACAGACAACAAAAACATGGTTATATTCACATGTTCAAAATTACTGCAATAAAGCTTATGGTAATATAGAACCACAAAATCATTTTTGCTCATAATGGACAGACAAAGAAAACATAAGTCATAATGCTTATATTGTTAATATAGAACCACACAATCATTTGTTGCTTATGATAGACAGACCAAGAAAACACAAGTCAAATATTTTGAATTCCAGACATATAGCTTATATTGTTAATATAGAACCACAAAATTACGAATTTACATCAGATTGCATAAAAGGAGGCAGCAGAAAGTATAAAAAGAAATTACGGAAACAATTGTTTATATTTTACTACGAAAGAAACACACTCTTTTTCAACTGTTAAATTTGTACCTTTGGAACTGTTTCTGCTTCTTTGAATATTTTCTGTGCTTGGCGTAACACTTCCTAAGAAAAATATGTTTAATTGTGTGTAAAGAATTTTCCCAACATATGAAAAACAGCAAAAGTACAAAGTTTCTTGACTTCCAGGTGACTATCACCAACCCGTTATAGACACGATAACTTGTACGTAAACTAACATTCTTCAGCGTGAAATTATATCTATACAGTTTAATAAAACTTACATCGTTAAAAATTCAGATACTAAATAAATGTATATGTTTTAAAATTTGCCATGTCAAGTAAACGTCGTCTTATATAACTTGACACATGAAATATGCTTTTCTTGTAATTCAAATAAATTGCAGTCAGATTGTATAATAAGTCGATTTTTGTTATTGATTAAGTTGTTTTACGTATTACAATTTAGAGAATACCCAATATTCGCAATTCCAAAAAGAACGATAACTCTCTAAGTGATTCATATTGACTGATTTTATTATATTTTTTCACAAAATTAAAAACAAGGTAGATTTAGTTAATAGTTATGATAAAACAATATTACCTTTAGATTAGGTGTATTCTTGGTCTTATTGGCAGGTGGTACATTTAGTAGGCCTTTTTTGTGGAAGTTGATATCTTTTAGAAGTGGCATACTTGCATCGAGATGACCGATATCTTTACGATGCCAGACACCGGTGCAACAGTCAAATGTATACTGATAAGATACATAAAATACTTATAAAAAATACAATATAACATATAATATTTATGGTACTGCAATTTGATATATCGGACCTACACAGTAACAAATAAAACGCTACTGTAGAAGATTGTTTGCAGCCATAAAGAATGACAATTTGTTTCGCTTGCGAACGAAGAATATAAGAGCATTAACTGCTTTAATGTGATGGTCGCCATCCTAGTTTTGAGAAAAACTTCAAACTGTTTTGTTCTTGAAATGCCTATTTCTTAGATATAACTAAATTATTGCATTATATGAATTGTAAGTGATATAAACTGAATGCTGAATTATAGATATAGTGAACGAAATATGTAAATAATGACTTGGCATTACCTATCCGTATTAGCTGAATTTCAATGTTAGAACAACATTTATCAACACATAATTATATGAAATATTCATTAAAATCAAAACATTTGGTATTTTGTCTTACATAAATAAAACCGAAAATGATTCTAGTTATTCATTTAAGTCTTAAACGGTTCATAATTCATCACAGTTTTGACTATGTTTTAATTTTTCAGATAAAGAATTCGCCTTTAAACATCATGCAAAAGAAGACAAGAAATACAAACGGACATTCAATACCTTTGTCCAAAACAATAACACAAAAACATGGAACACACATGCCAAACACTAAAACAACGCACAAACGATAAACAGCGACACGTATACATTAAAATGTTGATTATGGGTAGGAAAACTACCGTTTTGAATAAATTTTTAGAAATGGTGACAATTGAAAAAAATCAGCAGTGATTTATATATATATAACTATAACTATATATATATAGTTTATTTAGTTCTGTTCCTCTTTAACAGTTCATTCTATTAAATTTATTTCTCCAGTACCAAACTCAGAATAAGAAATGATTGAGAATTCTGCATCTTAACGACCTTTAAGTAAAAAAAACATTTGAAACGTTTGTTTCTTATCAAGAATCGCACATGATTTATTTCTTTAAAAAAACAAGGACAAACACACAAATCTTACTAGTTTACAGTATTACCTGGGGTAAAAGTTTCCACCCGTATTTAGTAACAAGATCGACGGATTCAATTATATAATCTATTAGATCATCGTCATAGAAATAAGGAAGATTGAGTCGTGTGAATCCGGGTCTATAATAACAATTGTAAAAATATAGTATCATACGTTTAAAGTCTCTTTTATAAACAATCATCACACAAGCATTGCACGGATGTAAATGTAACGGTTGGATCTGGAACACAAACTGCTTTAACTTGCGTTGTTGAAAACTCAAAATTTTTGACAAGGTGCCATAATGAAAACGCCATTTCTGTTTACAAGTGTTTGTTTAATTTCGTCGCCATTTTGTCAGGTTCTATTACAATCATATAACTGAACTTCGACTAATCTTTTAAAACACTTTTGTAATAAATAATAACTGCAAGCGTAAATTAACTTTAAATTATATTTATAGTTCACGATTCAGAAATTTAGAGATCCACGATTTTAAAGTGAAAGCAAACACCAGAATATATAGTGCCAACAATATGTTGTTCCATTGTTCATATGACAGATATCTTTCCCATTTTAAAAGTGAATATCAGATGAATGGTGCTCTCTAAGCAAAGTACTAAGTATGCATTTAGAACCTTTATTGATCCAACTTAGGGTTAAAAAGAATTCAAGTTTAGTTTGGGTATATCTTAATTGTTTTTTCTATCTGTTTTCTACTATTCAGAGTTATAACTTTATAAAGTGAAACATACTTTATAATTCGTAGTCCCTTGGTTTTTCCGTTTTTTTCGTGCCTTAAAAAAGTAAAATATTTGTTAAAACTTATCTCTGTAATTAACATAGTTCTGTAATGTAACTAATAAAGTATGGGTTTTCTAAATTATACGTGACAATCTAATAAAGATATTAATATACAATGTATCTAACTGAATAATGATTGCTCCCTAAATTCATTGTATAATAGAGTTTTTTAAATACATAGTACTTAACTATAATCTGATTGCATCAGAAATAACAGTAAATCGTCCTTCACTTTTGTAGTTGTTTGATATTTTGTTATTACATTCATTCAAAAACTCAAAAGTATATAAATAGATACTTGAGAACGTGAACGCTAAAAGACTTTAAAAAGGAGTCTTTTATACTATATAGCTGGCAATAACCTTAATAATATACTGTCAACAGTTGCTCTAGTCTTAGGGTCCAGCTCACATGGTAGATGTTTTGGGGAATAGAATACTCGAATAAATGGCTTCAATAAGACTCGTATGTTCGTTGCAATATCTATTTCTACGGAACTCTAAAACTACATATTTTACAAAACGAAATTTAAGGCATGCAAAATCCGACAAAAGAACGATAACTCAAATGAACTCACTGACCATACCATCTACCATTTAACATCCCCGGCCAAAAGAAAACAAATCTTATTTGTTTAAAATGGTCAGTTAGTTCATTAAGTAGCAAAACATATAAATAATAAACATGATTGAAGATTCTGAAAAGAGTAATGTGTCAAACATCTGACAATTATACAAGGCATGTGAAAAAGAACAATAAACTGATGTTAGCTAAAACGGGAGGACGATATAGAAATATGAAAACATTCATATTAACAATTAATTTAATTTGGCTATTCCATTTTTGGTAAATTAAATACCGGAATTAACCACAAATACTCCCTTATCAAAACAAGCCTTTTCGCATAATAAGCACATCTAAATTTTCACACCTATTGCCTTTAACTCTTTATCCAAACAATTATTTACCAAGCTAGTGAGCAAGCGCCTACATGGCTAACAATAAATTCCTAGCAAGTACATCATGTAAATTATAGTTTCTTCTTACTAAATCCGGTAAAAAAACTAGACTAGATAACACACAAAAACTAAAACTACTTAGTCAGATACAAGAAAAACTAAACCTCCTTATAGTCAATATACTAAAAAAAACTCTAATTGATTATGAATAGAAATGCTATCAAACGTTCTCCAAAGACTTTAAATGCAAATAATGTTATATAATGTAATGTCATACAGACACATGACGCTTTAACTGCAGTCAACAACAGGAGGTGGTCGCTTCTTTATAGCTTGTAGGGCCGCTTGATTTAACTGATCAGCCGGAGTCCATAAAGCATTTTGAGCAAGCTCGCCCTTGTAGTGAACTAAATATTCTTGCTTCCCCTTTCGACATCTTTGAGCAAGAATTCGTTTAATTTTATAGTAATTGGTGTCCGTTTGTTCCGTGGAGGAACTTTCGCAAGGTGCATTGTCCGATGACATGTAACGTACAGGCTTACGAATGTTCCGCACTGGCCTTGTCCTTTTCTGTAGTTTTTGAGACATGAGAATTTCATCATTGTCAGTTGTTTCAGTAGCCTTATCAAATTCTTCCGTAAGTTCCGATTGCTGAGAACTAAAATTGTCTTTCGTACTATTTCCTGGAGGAAAATAATCGGTTGGATTTGGAGCACGCACAAAAGCAATTTTAAGTCTGTCTAAGTGAACAGGGTTTTTAAACAGTTTACCCGTTTCCTTGTCTTTCAATTTCACTAAATGTGTGGACAAAAGTTCTTGAATTACAAAAGGTCCCGAATATTTTGGTTGTAACTTTTTACCGGGTCCCACTGCGTCCTTCAACATGTATACAAAATCACCAACTGAAAGTTTTAACTCGTTTGCCTTCACGTTTCCCCGTTCGGTCATAATTTTCCCAGCAACTTTTGCATTCTCACAAGCAAAATCTCTGATCAATTGTGTTTGTGTAATTTTCTGGTTCATGTAGCTGTGATAGTCGGTATGTAGGGAGTTCAGTTCAATGTCCAATTTGGTTACTTCATACGGAGAATATTTGGTAGCATCGTTTGGGGAAATGTTGAATGAAAACGTTATAGCTGGTAAAATTGTGTCCCACTGAATACCTTGTTTATAAAATGGTGTCAAACGTTCTGCAAGTGTCCTATGAGTGCGCTCACACAAACCTAAGCAATGATGTATATAGCTTGGTGTAAAGTTCTGTTTCATATCCAATAGTTTGCAAACATAATCGGTGCACTGTGAAATAAATTCACTACCTTTATCGCTTATTATGCAATCACATACACCATAATTACACACTAATTGAAATATTGCTTGCGAAACAGTAATAGAGTCAGAATTTGGTATTGGAAGAGTAAATAATAATTTTGAGAACATGTCGATAGCAGTAAATATGTAAATGTTACCCTTTTGCGTAATGGGAAAGGCTCCAAATAAATCAATTTGCCAGTTTTGAAAAGGTTCTGTCGGAGTGCGGTATGACACAATTTTAGACTTGGTGTGCGCTTTTGTCATTTTTCTTTCCTGACACTCGTGGCAAGTACGAACAAAGTCACTTACTGTCGACGGCAAGTTTTCGAAATAGAAATGTTCGGATATTGCATCGACGGTTTGTTGAATACCCATATGCCCAGCCAATGGGGACTCGTGAAAAATTTCAAGGATTTTTGGAATCAGCTGTTTCGGTATTATGAGTTGTAAACTTTTCATTTGCTGAGTACGCTTTGATTTTGCCATTCGAAAATGAAATAATAGTCTATCCACAAGGCAATAATCTGGTGTTTTTAGCAGTAATCTACGTGCATCTTTCTGCAACTTTGGCAAAGTGCCGTTTTCAAAGTATTCGATTATCGGCTTATAAGTTTCGTCTAGCCTTTGTAATCTCATAATATTTTCTTTTGAAAAGTCGACTTTTTGATGGTTTTCTAAACCAACTAAAGCACATATATGATTGAAATCAGCACTGTTTGAGTTTCGTGAATAATTCGTTGAATTACGTACACCAGTGGGGGAAATGCAATCTATTTCGCCCAGTTGCGTTTCATAAGATTTCTCGCTTTTACACTGTTCTTTACATGTGGTTGTGGAAATTAACTCATTAACAGAAGACATTTGTGAAGACACATCGCTCGTTTGATTAGGCGGTACAACGTTAGCTAATTCGTCAGGATCGCACAATGAACTTTTTGTACGTTGCGGAGGTTGCGTCGAAATACAGTTATTTCTCCCAAAGTCGATCAAATCAATTTCTGTATTTGAGTTTGGTTGTAATACTGCCGCATTACATTCCACGTTGCTATCTAAAATTAATGACTTTGCTGGTGAATCTACAACTATAGAATGACAATTAATTCCACTAGTACATGTACAAGATGAATCAAAACTATGAAAATTGCACGAAGACGGGTCGAATATTGGCGTATTACATAAATTATGGTCATCGTCGATTTCAATCAGCATTTGGTCTGGAGAATGCGTTTTTACAGCACGGTTAATATTACTTTTACTTTTTCCAACTGATTCTTCTTCCGTGTCGGCATAATATCCTTGATCAAGCTCGCAGTTAAATTCTGCAGAATTCACGAACGAAATTTTCCCGACTTCTTCTATTTCATACGGGAAGAATGGATCTTTTTCGTTTAACGAGTCCTCGGCTAACAGATCCAGTTTTGGAGCATTTTCCACACGTGAAAGTGCATCAGGAACCTGCATTTCGGCAGCCGGTCTATACTTTATTTCAAAGTTGAACTGTTGCAAGACGGCTAGCCACCGGTCATATATGGCCCCTTTCAACTTGTTTTGAAATAATGGTCTAAGCGCCTGGTGGTCGCATTCGACTGTGAACTTGTTTCCACGTAAATAACCTGCGCAGTCTATAATACTAGTGACAACTCCGAGGAGTTCCAGTTTCGTTGGGCCGTATGATTTTTGCCAAGAATTGAGGGATTTCGATCCAAATCTGATAATTTTCTTGTCATTGGTATTGGGGTACTCTTGATATAACATATAACCTATTCCCTTGGCGGAACTATCGACTGCTAAGATAAATGGAAATTCAAAACGAGGAAACGCGAGCACACTTGAATTTAAGAGTAGCTGTTTGAGTTTCAGAAATGCATTTTCCTGTTCTATTGTCCACTGGAAGTGCGTGTTTTTCTTGAGAAGTCGTGTAAGCGGTTCGATAACAGAGCTATAATTCGGAATGTACTTTTTGAACCAGTTGAACATACCAAGGGTGCGACGAAGTTGTTTTACGTTTTTAGGCGGTGGAAATTCACTTAAGGCCTTCACCCTGTCTGGTGGAGGGCTTATTCCGTATTTAGAAATATGATGTCCAAGAAAAATAACTGACGATTTTGCAAATGCACATTTCTGTGGATTCAACTTTAAACCAGCTAGGCGGAAACGACTGAACACTTCTTGAAGATCTGACAAATGTTGTTCAAACGTGTCGGAGCAGACTAGAACATCATCTAAGTAACATAAGCAGGTTTTAAAGGTTAATCCCCGTAGTATTTTATCCATTAGGAGTTGAAATGAGTTCGGCGCTGTGTGTAATCCCATTGGGACTCTCAAGAATTTGTATGTTCCGAAACAAGTGTTGAAAGCGGTGTATTTTGAACTTTCGGGTGATAATTTCATTTGGAAAAATCCGCTACTCATATCTATTGACGTTATATAGTTAGGCACTCTCTCGGTAAATGATTCCGTTAATTCTTGAAGATCAGGAATAAAATATTTAAAGGTTTCGGTCTGAGAATTCAAGTAACGGAAATCTACACAAAAACGGAAATGACGTAAACTAGCTTGTCGATCTAACGTTTGGTCTTGTGGTTTTGCCTTTTTTGTTACGAGTACGACCGAACTGGTAATTGGTGCATCTTCGGTAGGGCTTACTTCACAGATGACTCCTTGCTTAATAAGTTCGTCGAGATGATGTCTCAGCACTTCCTTCTTTTGTGGAGTTGGCCTATATGGCTTTTGGTGTAAGGGGCGAAAATCTGGTTTAAGAATTATGTGATGCTGAACAACGTCTGTAGCTCCAAGAGATGGATTTCTTTCAGTTACAAATATATCATTGTTTTCACATAACAATCGATTTAGTGCAGTTGTTTGTTCACAAGTGAGTTCGCCAAAACATTCAAAACTATTTAAGAACTCGGTATTAACCGAATAATTTGGGTCATCAAACGACTGAGCACTTTCCAAGTTTGTATTCTGAACCACGGGCTTCTTGTTATCAACGAAACAGACGTTGCGGACATTAAAGTCATTTGTTAATTGATAAAACGTCGCAATTATTTTACCTTTAGGAATAACTACGGGCGATGTGCCCGGATTTAAAATCTTGATAGGAACCTTTCTACTGTCGTTAACTGTTACAACCACTTTGCTTGCCATGATCCCCATTGATAACAATTGTTTACTATTTTCACACATTCCTTGATAACCATAGAGTACATTTCGAGGCAATTTACCCCATAAAATAATTTCACTATTTGGTTCGATTGTTGTACGTTTCGAACACCTAACATTGGCTTGATTTTGCACAACTTTCAGTTTACCAAAGTCAATTGTAATTTTATTATCAATTAAATATGAGGTACCTAGAATTAACGGATGTGAAGTCTGATTCAGTACATACACTAATATATTGTGATTTTCTGATTGCGAAAACATTTTAACTGTTGCGGTACCATGCACATTTACGGATTGATCATTTGCAAGTTTGATACTACCGGCATTAAATGTATCTAGTTGAGATTTCCAAGATGGTGGAATCGAGCTAAATAAAGCATAAGACATTAAATTAATAGAGCTGCCCGAGTCTAAAAGTGCAGCAACACGCATTGATTTAAATTTAACAGGTAGGTAGACAAACTTGTTAGAATGCGAAGTACTGTCGTCGCAAGAGGATTCATACGAGTCACTACAGTCACTACATGTATCATTTGCACTTTGTACATTATTTACATTTTGGCGCACATGCGCATGCTCCCTTTTTCCGGCACATTTTATTTTCCTGGACGACCGTGCCTGGTGTCCCTGTCCATTTAACTGAAAACATTCAGATGCAACATGATTCGGCTTCCTACAAATTTGACAAACTACTCGCATACGGCTTCTTGACTCAGCATACTCAGCTTTAGGTTTATATTGTAAACACTGTAACGCACCATGACCTGTTTGCGTACACAGCTGGCAAACCATTTCAGGAAATGTATTACCTGTTCCATTCCAATTACATAAAGTAATCTTGTGACCTAGTGAATTGCATTGAAAACATCGAATCGGCGTGTCAGAACGTAATCGACGGTTTTCTGTCGACGACATATTTTGCATCATTTTTGTAAGACTTAATACCTGAGATTTAAGCTCGGCTATGTCATCTGTGCGTGTGGCGGTCTGTGTTTTACTAATTGCGCTACATTGTTCATGAATTCGATATTTGTAAGCTTCACCCTGCTTTGCATATGATAATGCTTCCGACAAATTTTTCGGCTGGCTTGTCCTAACATAAAATGCAAGTTTTTCTGGAAGACCATTTATAAATCGAAACATAATTTCGTGGTCGGGCTTGGATAAAAGTTTCCCTTTTTCCTGAATAAGACAATAGAAGTCTTCGATTTCTTGTGAAGCAGCGAGTTCCATGGAATGAAAAATTTCACTTTCGATTACCACAGATGGGTGATCCCAACCGACCGAAACATATTTTTCATTAAAAAGACGTTTTATTGTTCCCCATGTCAAGTCGGGGCTTAACCTTTCAAACCATGCTAGTGCGGGTCCTTCGAGGTGTAAATGAAACGAGGCTATTAATTTTCTAGGTTCTATGTCTATTTCATGCAGTTTACAGAATGACTCAAACTCGCGCATGAACTTTGAAGCATTTTCTTTCGGATAACCTGCAAATTTCCTGCATGAACCAAGCTTGTCCGTATTTACGTCTAATTGGTGTACTGGATATTGCCCTCTGTATCGCTTGTCGACTTTCCTGAATATTGGATTTTGCGGATGCCAAAAGTTGAATGGAATTACCAAAGAAAATATTTTGTTGAGGTGTTTCAGGCGTTTGAACAGTATGATTTGCTGCAGAAAATCCAGATTCGTTAGAATGTGTATTGCTATATGTATGTCTTAGGGTGTCAAGTTGTAAATAGTTTTGTTCAATAAAGGCCTCGCTCAAAAGAGAATCATCATCTGAGAATGCTGGGGATTGTAACATTTGTTAAAAACGGAAAGGCAATCCTTTCGTCTATAACAACAACATGTATTGGAAAGACAACTCTTGAAGAAAAGTTAGACAGTAATCTGCATTAGCTTATTGAGATTTATAAAATTCTTTTTTTTTTCGTGTCTTTGAATACTAAAGACTAATATCCATGAGAAAAATTCCTATCGGCGTATTAAGTGGATGTAATCGATGTTTGTTGATTTTACTTTTCATGCTGATGATAACTCGTATCGGTACACGTGTAACAGTTAAAATCGAGGTCATGCCATGCTGTGTAAAATACAATGCCATGCGGTGTCAATAAAGACCAATACCTCGTTTTGTTTGGTGGAATTAAACGAAATTAGGGTTCTCCTCCATCTTAGGGTCCAGCTCACATGGTAGATGTTTTGGGGAATAGAATACTCGAATAAATGGCTTCAATAAGACTCGTATGTTCGTTGCAATATCTATTTCTACGGAACTCTAAAACTACATATTTTACAAAACGAAATTTAAGGCATGCAAAATCCGACAAAAGAACGATAACTCAAATGAACTCACTGACCATACCATCTACCATTTAACACTAGCAAAGTTCAAGTTCCATAAAGTAGTGTGTACTTACGCTAAGACTTTTCCTGTCATTAAAGACAAAAATATCTTCGACTTAGTTTCTGATAACCCAAACAAGTCCTACAAATAATTATAAAATATTTATTGCAACCCGAATGAATTTTTGTACAACAGGTATGCGAATGCCTTTACTTAAGCATTAAGGAGGCCATAAATTGTACAGCCGTAATCGAACAACAGAGAAATACAAAAATAGTTGCATTGGATTAGTTAGATTCCAATACAACAATAACGTTATTTTTATAACAAGAGCGTTGGGGGTCATTGCATCTGTGTTTCTGTTCTATTGATTGAATAATGAATAAAGTTAAAACAGAATTACATACATAACGATATATTTTACAGTAAACACGTATTTATAAAAAAAAATAAAGGTTTCATTGTATAATTTTTGCAATTTGATAGTACACAACGTATCTGTGCACATATCTGCAAGGCAGATACTTAATCATTCACTATTACGTTGTTAAAATTAGCAAAATTTTTGGCCTAATTGTACAAAATAAACGAAAATATAAACAATTAAAGTTTTTTTTCATGCAAAACGATGTTTCGAACCGGTCCACAGATTAAAAAGTTCAAAGTCCTAAAATTTCCTGCTGTTATGCACAAATAAATATTGTGCACTTGCCACATACCACGTTTCGTAAAGTTTGGTGCAGTTGCAGAAGAGTTTAGAGCCAACCATATTTTGTGAGGAATTTCTGGAAAAATTCTGAGTTCAAAGAGCCACAACTCCCACAAAATTTTGAGGATAAAAATTACTGGTAATATGCCCAACTACACATGGTATACTTGCTATGTTCCAAGTTTCGTAAAATTTGGTTGAGAAGTTTCAGAGGACAGACGGACGGACAGACAGACAAACGGACAGGAGAGAAACAAACGAAGTGAGGGGAGACATAAATAACACGGAATAATATCGAAATAGAACTCACACTATTCAAGTAACATTTATTTTTATTTGTTCAATTATAGTTTTCAGTAAACAAGGAATTGTCTTTTGCAGTATTGCATTTTCAGTATAATGTGCATTTACTTGGGGGTCCTAAAGTGCTGGAAATTGACGATATCTACACACCAAATAATATTGATTACCATGATTAATAATTGCCTGTAATTGTCATATCTAATTTGCTTTAAACTGGCATTAAGGCAATAAATAACCAATGAAATCACAAAATGAATGCACGTTGTACACAGTTAGACAAGATTAATTTACATTCAAAATTGATATTTACACCTCATTAGTTTTGTGTGATTTATTACAGTAGTAAATTTTACAGTTTCCACCAGTAAATGTGTATTGTTAGTTATATACGTACGTGTCCATAAGGTCCAGCGCAGGCGCAACCACTTCTAGACTGTATTCCAAATATATCATTTAGTAAAGTCGAAATAAAGTGATGATGAATAAGTTTGCCACTAAGTTCGTGAATTGTCACAAAAGAAAAAATTGGTAGTCGTTTTGCCGTTGAACTCCCTAAAACACAAATGCAGTGATTTTCTCTCCATTTTAGAAATGCTTTTCTGAAATAAAAAAGATAGAAGTTAATTTTATATAAAATATCTTTCAAACAAAGAATAGCATTGTTTTTATTTATTATAGTTTTTCTTACGTTTTACAGTTTTTTTTCTTACGTTTATTAAGTGTACACTACATAACCGTAAACATAATAATTTAAGATATATCTATTTCCACTTTCTCCTTTCTTTTAATTAATTCTGTGTAATGGAATATGCCAAAGAGCAAGGAAATATGTAGGGCGAGCCTTCTCCGCACAAGTGGGAAAAGCTAGATATCTGTATCCCTTTATTCCTTAAAAATTAGAGGGATTTTCAAATACAAACCTGCAAAGATCTTCCTCTCTCATTTGAATAATATTTGTCCCGATATCCTGGTAAATAAAATAAATTTTAGTTAATCTTTGTATTCAGTTAGTATGAAAATTTTCATGATTTGAAGCAGTTACGATATTTGGACAATAGTTCCAAACTATTACAAGTTTATTAAAAAGCCCGCTGTAGACAATATACAGATAGGTTTAGTTGTTATTTTAAATAATGCACGTAAGACATTGAATGTTTGTAATCGCATTAATTTAAATATCAAAATATGCTGAAATTATGGTACCTGCTTATATAGATTTTAAGTATTTCAACAACATTAGACACCATTTTTTAGTCAGTTGTTTACCGTCTTAAAACCAAGTACAGGGAAACTGAGGACTGGTGTCATTTTGAAAGAAAACTATTTGCATATCATGTGATACAAAGAGCTTAGTACATACATTTAAATTTGAAACCTTTTTTACTTTGGCTAAATGCAACAATTGTACTTATTTGTTCTTATGGTTTTTGTTATATGCCTTGTGGTACGATCTTCATATTTTCCTACTGTATGGAAAAAAATTTCAGTTCGTTTTCTAGTATTTTCTGTTTGAATAATTTATTTTTTATGGTGTGCTGCTGTCTGTAGGGTATTACAATAAGTGGGAACAGGTAGGATCACAACCGGTTTACCACGTCGCATAACGCCTTTATGTCTCTCTTCCAAACTAATTATGTTTTCGTTTCGGTAATTCAGTGATACATTAAGTTGAGAGGTTTTATTTGGTTTATCTCATTTTTATATATCTTAGTACATTCATTTATTTATAGTTTAGTTAATAGTACCTGTTTTAATTGAAATGAAATGGCTGCCCTTATACACCCAATAATGTCAGGCGTTCCGCCTTCTTCTCTTTCTTCTATCTCCGATTTATATTGATGCATAGTACGTGAAACCTAATAAAAATAAGATACTATTACACGATTTTTTTTTACAACAACGTAAACAACAGCCTTTTAAACAGATTCAATATTTCTTACTTGGTTTTAATTTTATATAACTTCTGGTATTTCTTATGAAAAAAATGTAGATAAGATAGACTAAGTTTTCGTTACGAAGTTAATAGGTGAAATGTTTCTGTCTTGTACTTACGTATTCAACAGTTCCACCACCAGTTCTGTCAGGAATGGAGTTTTTGAACAATCGTTTTTTAGCCACCAGAATACCTGACAATAATTATTAACGAACATATTTCATTTAGATTAGATTGATTCCACTTGTTTACAAGCAAAACGTTGACCATAGGGTTTGTAAATTGATCATCTAAAAATCCTCACTCACTTAAACTAGAAACATTGTAATGATGTACACTTTGTCTGAATATTAAAAAGACGGATAAAAATAAATTTACAATGCCTGGTTTAATTCAAGAAAGCCATGATTAAGTACTCAAATCATCATGAGTCGTTTAATAATTATGACTTATCAATGATAGCTTTTGTAGTTAAGAAAATACCTAACAATTCTAATACGAAACCTCATATAAAAAAGTTAAAAGAAATATAAAAAAGGTTTGCCATAACAGCGCCCATTAAAAAAAGAAGAAAATTAAATTTTGTTATCGGTTAAACACGGTGTATTGAGTTTAAATATCCCGAGTATATACTTTAATTTTGAAGTTTAATGGGGAATGTCTTACCAGGTGTGCCAGGTCCACCAACAAATTTGTGTGGACTCACAACTATCGCATCTTTATACCTAACAGAAAAGAACAAGTCAATAAGCATGAAAGTACATTTTAAAAGTAAACAACTTTTTAAAATGTAAAAGTTTAGCTTTTATATTCACAAATGTCTGGCGTTGTAATTTTTATAGCATTAGTATGAGATTTTGTTTTATTATTTTATTTAAAACAAGAAAATAGTAACCTTATATATCGTTACTAAACGTATTGCTTATAAATTTTGTATTGACTTATTACAAATCGCGATAAATATTAAAAATCTATTTTGTTTTATTATGATATAGTAAGGTATATTTTTTCATAATTATGTCTAAGGTAATCTAAATGTGTTGTACTTACCCGTTTTCCGATAAATTCATATCAATTTCCAAGTATGGGCCTGTAAAAATGTATACATAATATCTTACTGGTTTGTAAGAATTGAAATTAGGATGAATCAGACCAAAGAAAACTAAAATTATACGGCGCTTATTATATGTTTATATAGCGTTAAAAGACTGTTCTAGCAGAGGCATGTACACAAATCTTGCTCCAGTTATACTAAAGAAATAAATATATAATTTTGAAGAAAACTCTTTTGCATTTAACTGTCGTTACATTTGCTATAGAATAAATTTGTACAAGTTGTACCATACTTGTATAGTACAAGTTGTGTTTTTTACTCGTCTAGTACAAGTACAACCTCTCCTATTAGACGAGTGATGTAATGAGTACAATTAATGACAAGTACAACCTCTCCTATTAGACGAGTGATGTAATGAGTACAATTAATGAAAACAGCATCGATTATTAAAGAATATTAGTTCTTTTTGTTGTTTTTTTTCATGACATGTATTCCGTCTGAAAATATCAATCTTTGTTAGTCATCGTGCAGAATCTGGAGAGCAAAACTTGGAAAAGCATTGTTCAGTTTCTTTCTTATTTTAGAACCATTGCGCATACTACATTTTACATATTCCATATAGTTTGGACTGAGGGACTCTTCTAAATAAGTTTTAATTTTTTAAAAACCTACAGAAAAATCTTAAATTATTTTGCTAAAATTAGAAAAGTTTACTCACCGCCTGCAGCATAATCGAAAATAGCCAAGGCCCCGTGCCTATGTGCTATTTCTGCTACTAATTCTGTGTCTGTTATTATACCCGTAACGTTACTTGCCGCAGACATAACAACCAATAAATGTTGCTTTTTTTCTTTCCAGAACTAAAAAAAAAAACTACCGTAAATATGATATGACTTCTTGATAGTATTAATATTAATATTACTAGCATTAAAATGTATTGTCGAAAATCTCATTAGGTATTTTGTAATAAAGTAATCAGTCATAAATACCTTTAATTCTTCTTCAAGATGAACAATATCAACATTTCCATCTTTTCCATCTCGAACTCGTATTAACTGTAACATATAGTAATTTAAAATGTTTTAAGGAAACCCAATAGCACGAATACAAATAGGCATCTAGAAAGGCAACCAAATTTTAAATGAATTAAATCGTTGTTGTGTATAATTTAAGCAATATAGTAACATACCATTATACATTTTTAAAAACTTGTTTGTTATTTGTATTACTTAGTTTAAGTGTGAAAAATTAATCCGTATTTGTTAAGTGTTTACTGGTTGATTCGAATATATCTCGCATATCAAAATAGTGAATAATAAATTATCCAGATCTTTTTAATAAAGGTGCATGAGAAAGCATCGCTCAAACTCAATGAAGGGAGTGTGCTCCCTTTACGTCTAACAGTTCGAAACGAACTGTAACTGTTCAGTCCTGCATCTAAACCCAAAAATCAGCATCAAAATGATGGGGGCTTATCAGTATCATTTGGTTACACGAGCTGTAACTGTCAGTCCAATTACAATTTTTGCTGGTGATAAATACCACATTTTAAAAAGGTACGAGATTACTCTAATGTTACTGTTAAATGTGCAAGATATTACAGGTACTCGTGGACAGAACCCCCCCTCTTTTGTATTATGTTGTAAGAAATCCTGAAATTATATTCTGTTCTTTGTTGTATTAATTTCTAACAAAATAATTTAATAAATAAAATAATGGATTTGTTAAAGATGATTTTCCTTTAAAAAAAAATTAAAACAATGAAAATTGGACATTGTCTAATTATAAGCTATCATTTACAAACAACAAACAATACAAACAATAATAACCAAATGAATTCCATAAATATCTTCAAGTTTAAAATGTTTGACAATTTGAAACTACTGTTTTAGAGTCATCTGGTATTTATCACCATCAAAAATTATAATTGGACTGACAGTTTAATTGGTCATACAGCTCATGTGACCAAATGATACTGATAAGCCCCAACATCATTTTGATGCGAATTTTGGGGTTTAGATGTAAGACTGTGTTGCTTTTTTTTACAAAACTTAATATAAATTAATAAAAAGAATTGATTGAATAAATGTAAGCCTAATATACTGGAAGTAGTATTTCAGCTATATTCATTAAGTGAAAAAGTTAAAATACAATAAATCAAATGTAGAAAAAGGATAGACCAGCTGGAAGTCCGACTGCAACTGGACAGTATGGAATATTTGGATGGGACGAAAAATTGTGCCTGTATGGCAGATACAGTAAGTCTACTTTTCAATGGGCTGTTTATCGTGTATGTAGTGAGCGTGGCACTCTCAAAACATATCACCCCTAGGCTTTTTGTATTGTAATCTGACTGGCTTCACAACGTGAGGGCTTCCACAATCGGCCACCCGGGATGCACGGGGCAATTCTGTGTCAAGGCATGGAAAGCTTTCCTGTATGGTCCCAGATTAATTAATAGAGACAAATGTTTTCCATTAAAAAAGGGTTTCCACAAGACAAATTATACAAACATGCGTTCCGTAATCACGCCACAGCAGTATGTTTGCATGGTGTTCATAAGGTCCAGTTATCACAACCTGTAATGCGATTATAGAAAGACAGTAGTAGGCATCAATTTAGAAAGCAATATATTTAACAATATTACACCATAAAGTGTAAGCATGAAAATAAAAAAAATATTCGGCTGCGATTCTTGTTCAACAAAATAATATATCAATCAGAGTACTATTTATATTTTCTTTGCTCCTTACATGAAGCTAGACCAACATTTCAATAAAATAGGATTTTAATAGGGTAAAATATCTATTAATTATTTTAACATCCCTATGCTTAAACTCATTTAAGATTATTAATTTTTAATTAATGCTAACTGTTTGCTGATTTGTTGTCGACAAATTATTGTTTACTGCAAATAAGACAAAAGTCAAACCACTTGTCAAACTTCACAAAACATGATCCTATTTATTAATTACCGTCTCTTCTGCCACCCTTGGTTGATTAATCTTCAAAGCCCATGCAAGTTTGTGAAATCCAGATGTCGCACCACTACCCGTAAATATAAGAACGTCATTTTGTCCTGCATTCACACATAGCTTAATCATTCGTCTGAAATAAAGAGAAAGCAGAATAGAACCACGACTAAATATCATGTAAAGCATGGCAGAAAGAGTATTGTTAGTAAGGTGTATGAAGAGTGACGGAATTTTGGAACGATGAACACCCTTGTGTAGAAATAAACAAAATAAAAAGCGCGTTGTAGCCGATACAATAAGCAAATATTCCTCTCTTATTCAATATTTCATTCGTTTTCGGTGTTTGTCAAAATATCCTGTACATATTCCATTTACCCCTGGAAGATTTAGTGCTTGTTACTTGTTTCGTCCTGAATATAGCTGAAATATTTTTCGCTAGGTGTATAGGTGATCATGCTACAATTAATGCAATACGTATAGCAATACCTACTATGAGTTTCTATATGACAATTATATTAACACTAACCACTTGATCAACCATGGAATGGTTTTAACAGTACGTGATTTTTTTTTGTTTAATTTTATTTTATGATATTGTTATTAAACGGGGAGGCGTCAATAACTGTCACATTAATTTCAATTTATAAGTTGATAAATTTGCATTGGATAAAAATAAAAACCTTTTCAACAAATTGCAGCTTTCCTCTATTAAATAAACCTGGCGCCATGATATAGACGCAAAATGCTAAAAGTTGCATTAAACCCTTAACAAACACATTCAAAGAATCAAGCTTCTGAGAATGAATTAAAAATTCAAAATCAAATATCAAAAACTGTATAATTCCAAATAGTCTTTGATTGAATAAAAATGTGTTTGTCAGCAGTATTATTGCACTCGTGAACTATTTAAATAGTTGAATATATTTTTTATAATGTTGAAAAGCTACAGGAGGCATTTTGTTGGCAACTAAACAGAACAACAATAATTGCCTACGTGCTAAGAAGCTTTTAAATTTGTGTACGTAATTGCATAATTGTATTTATTACACAACGCAAAAAACGTTTGTCAGTTATTTTAATGACTGTTTAAGATGTTTTGTAACATTGAGATTGAATAAACAATTTTATACTGAAAAACACATGAAACAGATTTGTAAAGAACAATGACTTGCCACGCAGTTGGACATATTCACAAAAACAATTGTTGAAGACGGTGAGTCATATTTTGTTCGAATAGTTTATAGAATGTCAGATGTTTTAGGTGACTATATCTTAACTTAAATATTGCAATAATCCTCATAGACCCAGCCATTTAGCAATCAAATTTATTTCATATTATACCATTTGTCCCTTAAATAAAATTAAGCTCGACATTTATAATTGATTCTGGGCCAAACAGTTCGTGGTAAAAAGGGGAAAAGTGCTTTCTTTTAATAATAGTGGTATTTTTAATATTTGATATTCTGTTTTGGTTGAATATTTAATTTTTCGTATAACTCCTGGTTTGGTTTTTTTTTTAAAGGAGATGCTTTAATTTTTAACTAAATATTTCGTTCTACGGCAATAGATTCGTCAAAAGAAACATATAGACACAAATAAAACAGGAAAATGTATTTGTCATACAAAAAATGTTTGAAATAACAAATACGCTAACATGTGAGTAAGGTTTGTGTACTGCATGAAATTGTATATGAATTAAACAATTTAATCAAACCTATGTAGCCGACGGTGGTATTTATAAAACACAGACGCTGAATTTTAACATACAACAATAATTCTTCGAAGTCTACGATTTAACGTTACCTGGCTTCAGCTCTCAGTTTACCCGATTGTTCTGCGGTGTATCCCGTAACTGAATGAGTATTGGCATATACTGGTAATACATTGTTACGTATGAAGTCCTCAACAAATGAAAGACATCTGAAATAATAGATTCGATATTATGTTACCTACTGAATTAATGGCCAATGGTTAAACGTATAACTTAAAACTTAATAAAATATTAATAAAATACTTAATGATATCTTTATTATAATATGGATATTATTTTGTAAATAAAGCAAAATTTTGCATTATGAATTACTGGTGTTGATTATATATATATATATATATATATATATATATATATATATATATATATATATATATATATATATATATATATATATAATTAAACCCAACACTGTTAGAATTAGATTTGTACACTGTCAAATTTTTTAACCTCAGCAGGATTCGAACTCACACCGTTGTGACACTGTGGCACCAAATCGCCTGCACTATGTCCAGCGGTCTAGACCACTCGGCCAAATCCGCTATATTAATATTAATATTATGTATATGTCAACATATACATATATATATATCTTTTTCAGAAAAAAATTACAAAGTACATACCTTCCAGAGGCGGTATAGTCACAATATACGACTGCAAAAAATAAGACATACAATCTTTACTTATAAGCGATTTAAAATGTGAGACTATTTGTACTATGGATAATACTTATCGACGATAATTGGTGTTTACAGATTCACAGGTTCAACATATACATAAAACAAATAATAGGCTTTTCGTATATCATTCGTCATTTGAAAATAGTTCGTGCTTTGTGTCTTGGACTTGCATAATTTGATTTGGGTGGCTGAAGAGAACAAACAACAAACTATTCCACAAAAACTCGCTGATCTGTGCTTTATTAGTGTATTGTAACTATAATCATCAGTTTGTAGTTAATTCATTCCTTCTCTAATTAAAACCAATGAAAGATCCTATATTTTCGTAATTCCCCCTACTCTTATACGATTACATTTTGTGTTTTCTCGATAATTCTTAAGAAAGGAACTTTGTAAATGTTTCTGGGTAAACGTACCTTTTCTTGTCCCAAATGATCCATGTAGAACTAAGTCATGACCAATAACGTTGTCCTGGATAATTCGTAAAAGAGGATAATCATTGTAACAAAATTCCTGTAAAAAATTACCTTGACAAGTTGAGTGGTCTTAGGTTCGTTACATATATAAACGTTACAAAACAGAGAAGTCACGGTTTGATACTAGACTTCAGAAAACAGACAAGAAAATTACTAAAACTACTGACTTGAAACAGACACATACATCATAAATGACTGGGTTAAAATCCCAAACCCTTGCCCTAAATATTTGTTATTTGTACACAAATTATTTTGAAATATGTGCTTTGCAACACATTGTTTTAAAATAACGACGTCTTTGTGAGATGACCGTATAGTACATGTTAACCTATGTACACTCAGTACAGTGCTCTGTTTTCACAACAAATATTTGCATAAAACAAATTCAATTCGTGCAGAAGAGATGGCATGTACCTTCAAATCACTCATCTTTCTACGTCATACGTTCTAAACTTACAGAAGAATGTGAAAAATTGGCATCTCATTGATAATACTAATTAGATATACGCTTCAATATCGTTGATTTTGATATTTTAAACGAACAAAATCAAAAAGATAATCAACTATATACTATGGTAGAGTTGACGACAACACAATATGACATGGCCAATTTTACAGTGTGCACGTATCAACTGATACGATGCTTTATGTCCGATATTTTCTTTTTGTCCGACGTCGCTTTTTGTCCGAACTTTTGCTTTTTGTCCGCCAACCTTTTATCCGATTAGCTTTTTGTCCGATATTTTTGCTTTTTGTCCCATTTGTTGCCTTTTGTCCGAAATTTTGTATCCGATTAGCTTTTTGCCCGATTGCTTTGCTTTTTGTCCGATATCAGATGCATTTAGTGACCATATGATATTTTTGTTCACTTATTGCGTTTGACTGTTATAATACTCTTCAAAAGTAATGTCCATTCTTTTTTAAGCTAACCTGGGGGTATCTGGGAATAAAGTAATCATTCGGTTTTTGCTTTGGTATTCATTAATCATTTTCTGAATATTGCGTCATTTAAAAAAACATCTTCAAAAAGTGGTAATCGAGTAATCAAGAAGGAGGTGTTTAAAATCAAGTAATCACTTAAAATGACCCTTGTAATCAAATAATCACCTTAAAATGCCCCAGTAATCAAGAAACATATGACGAGGATCATCAATAACTCTTATTTTCAAAATTCTAACTCGTAAATGGCTAACTAGTTCCCTACCACAAAATGTGGCTGTCTCATTATAGTTGTCCGTCTGTAACTAATTCTTGTCCGGGCTGTTACTATACGTGCGGGTTGGAGTTTGGGAAAACCCACCCATTCATATACCTGCAATTTTATTGTATAAACATTACTGAAATTGAATAAATGACTGTCAGTATGCTTAGATAATCAAGGAAGATTGACACCAATATCAATTCTGTGGAAATGTACCTATGCAAAAACAATATTCTCATTTTTAATTTTCTACCCCAAAATATACTTAATATTACCTAAAAAAGTATACCTAATCATATACATTTAGACCCGAAAAAGTAGACCCATTC
Source organism: Limnoperna fortunei (assembly GCA_944474755.1). Lineage (NCBI taxonomy): Eukaryota > Metazoa > Mollusca > Bivalvia > Mytilida > Modiolidae > Limnoperna > Limnoperna fortunei. The sequence goes on along the minus strand of OX104113.1, from coordinate 85,336,704 downwards.
AAGCCGCACGTCTGTACATTGCAATATATAGGTAGTGACCCCACCCCGGGACATTTTGTATTTGTCTTTTTCATGTTAAATGTTCTATGTTCAGCAGGGGATCATTGTTTGACATTTTTGGATCGGATTTGAGTAGTATGCATGATATTTTGTTTCAGCAAGCAGCGCCCTTCAGTGACATTAAAGGCTACTGTCTCTTTCCCGTTGTGGAGTTTGTAATTTCATTGTTTATGTGAGTTAAGTCGCGTACATTTTCTTCCATACTCCTATTTGTTAACATTATCTATAATACATCACATAATCATACGCTTGGTGACAATTAAGGCTGCTGGCTCTTTTCCGTTGAGTTGTACCAGAATCTTCTTTTAGCAGTCCTTGTGATAAAGGCAATATAAGATGAATGCTAAATGATAGGGATAAAATTAAAGATAATACAATTGTAACAACCCGTTTTGCAATAAAATTATTAAAAGATGTTCAAATTGTGTGTTATGATGTTGTTTTCTATGCTCAAGTACAAATATATCGATATACTATTATACATATATATCCTTTTTTTATCATATTTTTCTACTTTTCCAGTTTATTTTGCAATAAGAACGCATTTTGCAATAACCCGTTTTGCAATAAAAATGTCAAACATGTACAAATCGCTCTTCATGATGAATATTTTGAGGATTATCTATACACAAGTACAAATATAACGATATACTATTATAAATATATATTATGTTTCATCTTTTTAGCTCACCCGACCCATAGGGTCAGTGTGAGCTTTTCCCATCACTTTGCGTCCGTCGTCGTTGTCGTCGTCGTCCGTACACTTTTCACATTTCAATCTTCTTCTCCAAAACCACCTGGCCAAAAGGAACCAAACTTGGCAGGAATATATATTGGGTGGTTCATTACAAAGTTTTAGTTTTTAGTGCTGATCAAATATTAAACATGGCTGCCAGAGCCTTAAATGCGTTCTGATTGGCTGAATTTCAAAAATCTTCTCCTCATAAACCGCTTGACTTTTTGTGCCAATCCAAAATCCAAGATGACCGCCATCGCAAGACATAGTTTAGCATAGGACCCTATGGGAAAACAAACAAACAACTTCTTTTCAGAAACTGTTCCACAAAATGAAGCCAAATTATAAAGAAATAAAGCTTGGATAGTTGTCTTAATAATTTGTGTTTTTCGAGGCAATTGCAAATTGAACATGGCTTCCAGGGCCAATAATGCGTTCTGATTGGCTGAATTTCAAAATTCTTCTTCTCATAAAACATTTGGCTGAATGATTTGAAATATCGCAGATATGTACCTTAGATTGTTCTCTACAAAGTTTGAGTTCTTAGTGCCGATCCAAAATCCAAGATGGCCACCATCGCAGGACTTTGTTTAACATAGAACCCTATGGGAAAAACATACAAACAACTTCTTTTTGGAAACAGTTCCACACAATGAAGCCAAATTATGCAGAAATGAAGGTTGGATTGTTATCTAAATATTTTGATTTTTTCGAGACAATTGCAAATTCAACATGGCTTCCAGGGCCACTAATACGTTCTGATTTGCTGAATTTCAAAATTCTTCTTCTCATAAACCGTTTGGCAGATTGATTTGAAATATTGCAGATATGTACCTTAGATGGTCCTCTACAAAGTTTGAGATTTTAGTGCCGATCCAAAATCCAAGATGGCCGCCATTGCAGGACTTAGTATAACATAGGACCCTATGGGAAAAACAAACAAACAAACAACTTCTTCTCAGAAACTTTTCCACACAATGAGGCCAAAATATGAAGAAATTATGGTTGGATATTTATCTTATTATTTGGGTTTTTCGAGCCAATTGCAAATTGAACATGGCTTCTAGGGCCACTAATGGGTTCTGATTGGCCAAAATTTCAAAAATCTTCTTTTTACAAACCGCATGCAGATTGATTTGAAACATGGCAACATTTATAGAAACAGAATCATCTTGTAAACTCTTTAGCATTTAATATCAAAATTAATAGAAAAGTAATGTCTCTTAAATTCTTTTTTGTAAGTCAGGTGAGCGATACAGGCTCTTAAGAGCCTCTAGTTTTTTTCAGCATTAGAAGTTAATTGCCAAACGGGTTGGAGTAGTAAACCCGTTTTGCAATAAGAACGCATTTTACAATAAAATTGTCAAACATGTACAAATCGTTCTTTATGATGTTGTGGATAGTTTGTGGATTATCTATTCACAAGTACAAATATAACGATATACTATTATAATATTATTTTCTGGGTGTTACTTTCTTTGTTAACAACCAGAATAAGAAATAAAAAAGAAAAAAGATAATTTAATACTTATTATTAAAAACTAAAAACAAACAAAAAACCCTAACCACGGTCACATTTACAAAATATTTTTTCAATATTTAATTCATTTATTATATTTATATTTTAAGTATATATAGCTAAAATCTTGCTCGCTAGACATAGAGCAAACATTCAACCAATCGATATAATTGTGTTAACTCTCAAAATAGTAACATGCTTTTGTTTATCTGAGACTGCAGGTACAGAGCCAGACATCGTGGCTCTGTGACCGTAACATCGCTGCAAGTGATGGAAATTAAGTAATATTTTTTTTAAGCAGTGCAGCTTCCAACTCCTTTCAGCCTACTCTTAAACCCCGTTACGAATGCTTCTGAAATTATACTTAGGTTTGGCCACCTTTTATAGTTAATTTATTTACTTAATTGTATTGACACTTTGCTGCTAATACATTCTGTGAAACGAACTGAGTTAGTCATTATGGCCAGTATAGTATATTAACATAAGTTACATCGTGCCTATATCTATAAGAAACACATACAAAAGTAAGTAGTATACGAGCATATGATAAATGAAGCGATTTTTTTCCTTTAACTTATCTTCCCTTTTAAGATGATCAATTTCGATCCAATATTTCCGTATTTACTGTAATCCATAAGATTTTAATACTTAAACCTTCTGGAGATAGAGACAAAACTACAAAATAGACTGTAGACAAACGTGGTGACTACAACTTTCCAAATGCTAACTTCCCGTTTAGCGATTGAAATATTCTAGCTTATACGTTATACTAGATTTTGCTTTGCGCTAAACCGGAGTGCTAAGTTGACTATTGAACCTGTCAAACAGGCGCTTGTAAATAGGTTGATGGTATTTCTTCAGTTTTATGTCCGTTGCCTTGAATTAATTGATAGTTGCATGTGGTTAATCCATCTCTACTTGGACAAGACCATGCTTTACTTGACGGGCGTGTAATTATTCCCTTTTCGGTAATGTGTTATTGGTTTTGGTTTCCTTTATTGCAAAACTGGTTATTGCCAAAGCGATTTTATTTCAAAACAGGTTGACTGCGCCAACCTATTTTGCAATAAACTTTTTATCTCGGGATGTATCAGTAATCCGATGGTATCTGTTTGTGCTGATATATATTTATATTCACAATAGTTTATAGATAAACCAAACCATTTTTAGGAACATTCTGTAGTTTCATCAGTTAAATTTCTGTCCCAAAAAAGCGTTATTGCAAAACGGGTTGACTACTAAAGCCCGTTTTGCAATAAACTGTTCATGTCGCCACGAATCAGTAATTCGAAGGTATAGGCACCTCAAGTTCGCCGTGTTGCAAAGCACGTACACTAAAGGAGATACACACCTGAAAGTCATATAATTGAATCTTCGTGAAAATTTGTATATTTATATTTGGAAGGATCACTAAAATAAGTACCTTAAGCGAAAAAATATCCATAGGTAAATGATTATATATAAGAAGTTGAAATTTTGAAGAAATGAAGTTTCTCTGCCTTTTTCAAAGGTTTATCAATACTTTCATTTTCCTTTCCAAAAACACAGCAATAATAATTAAACTTCGACTATATGGTCTTCTTTTGACATGTTTTACTAAATTTTGAAAATAAAATAGGGGGTACATGATATAATAGAGTAGCATGGGTTTGAATGGATAAAGAAAGAGAAACCCGAAAGTTTTGTTTAAATCTCAAAACCTCTTAAGTGAATTTGCGATCAACTTAGTGATAGAAATGGTATTGACAAAAAAATTAATGACGAAAACTTAACGACTGTATGCTATTTTTCATCTAATTTGTCATCAGATTTTTTTTATGGCATAATTATGCGACAATAAATTTGCGTAGACCCATTTTTAAATACTAGTAATAAAACGTAATCTTTGGTCAATACATGAAATGCCTGGAATCTAATAATTACGTATAATCTCTGGGTTTTCTTTTTTAAAATTAAGTTTTTTACTGATATTTAATCAGATATTTCAGCTTTCGGCCTTTCATTCATTTTGTAAGGTCCGAGATATCCGTTCGTACATCAATGAACGATCAAGTTTTGTGCTTAATTCCAAAATGAATACTCAAACTTGAATTAATAAGTCAAAATTAATGAAAAATGCCTAAGGGACAAACCATTTAACTTGAAGGGGGGCCTTGGTTTTTTGTTTTGCTCAGAAAAAATATTAATGTTTTGAAGGCGTCACGAGAGAATTTTTTTTTCATTATTAGCATTATTTTTTATAGCGGAAATCCTTTTTCAGAATATTTTTTTTCATACCCTCTGCTTCCAAAATATTTTTTTCATCAAAAATCATTCTCAAAATATTTTTTTAGGAAAAAACCCAGGCCCCCTCCCCCTGCAAGTTAAATGGTCGGTTCCTAATATTCACATATCTGGGGCTTATTTAGCAGTGGCAACACGCGTGTTGAATAATGACCAATTTTGCATATTTAGATGATGTAATTTGTGGATTATATGCAGACATGTTAAAACGGGCTTCAATGCAACCATTTTGGTTTCATATTTAAATACATAATCTTCAACTCAGTCTAATTTTTCAAAAATCGAAATATTTTTAGGCTAAAATATGCCCTTACCGGAACTACTCATTTGAATTAGGAATTTACACGTATTTTGTTGTTTTGTTTCACAGCGCATTTCAGGTGGTTCGGGAATATAAGCAAATTCCATCAGATTTTTAAAAAAATTCAGAATTAAAATTTCATAAATGAACATTTGAAAAATGCCTAAAAAATTGGGGGTCACAAACATACACAATTTCGACAGACTTGGCCCATTCCCGTGGACCACAGGCCCCGTGATGCTAGGCCTTTTTTCTTTCTTTCACATATAAATAAATTCAGTGTAAGAAAATCTGAAGAATGATAGTACTTATATCGGACAAAAAGCAAATAAGTCGGACAAAAAGCTAATCGGATACAAAAGTTCGGACAAAAGGCAAACAATCGGACAAAAAGCAAAAATATCGGACAAAAAGCTAATCGGATAAAAGGTTGACGGACAAAAAGCAAAAGTTCGGACGAAAAGCAAAATTATCGGACAAAAAACGACGTCGGACAGAAAGAAAATGTCGGACATAAAGCATCGTATCACACGGTCGTTTACAATTTGTCTTCCCTTAACTGTTAATAAAACATAAACATCTGCACATATGTGAACACGATTAACGTATTTTGTTTGAAAAAATGTGAAACATATATGAACATTTCAACTACTTGTAGACATTTAGAATATCAAATTTGGGCTTGTAAATTGAATAAGATAACAAGAAAGGCAGGAAATAATATTAAATATCGAAATGTAACCTGGAGATAGAGTACAAAAAAACGGCAGTAATCTTGTTTCAAAAAGTGTAACCAAACAAACTGTACATGGTGCTGATACTATAACTGTCATTTGGTTGTATGACTTTAAGCAATGATTCTACAGCAAATGATTGGGTATTAATAACAGTTTTTAGTGGTTTACTTGAAAAGTCACTTCATTTAAATAGTAAAATTTGTCTTATTATAAAACTTCTTTTACAAATTGCATCGTTGTTGCAGAAAAAGTAAACTTGGTTACATTCAGGAATATTTAAATAATGAAGTCTTGTAGATACTTACTTTGAGTATTAAATAAAAGTTAAATTAATTTTATTGAGAATTTGATCTGTGTGATTCTGAACGAATAACGTTCTACACACAATTATTAAATGAATTACTGAAGAAGTTAAATGAAATGTATGTTCACTTTAAATCTAAATGATCTTTTTATAATGAGCTTAACCCTCTGGATAAACTATTTTAGTGTTAAATACAAATATGTCTGTTTTTGCAAATAATTGTTGGATTTATAATGCAATTCTTACATTTTGAGGAAATAATAAGGTCCATATTGGTCAAATACACACATATTTGAAATGTGTTACACTTTTGGCAGTAATTGAAGTCTGTTATATGTATTTTGAATTGTGTATTCCATGTGTACTTTGCCTAACCCCCAATGTGCTTTTTCGCTAACGTGTGTGCATTCTTTTATTTTATTAAGTCATTTCTCTAAAATGCTAAGGGACGGATCAATATTAATTGGGGGTTGGGACCGATGCATTTCAAATTATCAGGTTTAAAAAAGGCCATATCCTATTTTTTTAAAATACAAAGAAGTTGCTGTCCTACATCAGATGTGTTATAAAAATGGTGTCTAGTGAATAATTTTATGGTTAAAATTCAGTATTTATGTTTGTTACACAAATTGTGCGATTAAAGTTTATATTTTTTTGTTTGTTTATTTTTCATTGATGATGTTGTTATAAAAAAACTTGCTGTCCTATCAGTGCTAAAAAAACAAAACTTGGAGTCTTATATTTATGCTAGCATAAAAAAAGTATGTGTCCTATTGCATTTTGCACTGGTCCTACCACCCCAATAAATATTGAGCGGTACAAGCAAAAAGATCGACTGGGTTGAGCATACGTTTTGAATGCTAACCAGCATGATTGTCATCAATCTCAGATGCACAGTATTTAACTTTACTAGTTAAAATCGTTGTATTTTTCATGACTTTTCATTGAGGGAAATAAAACTTATTTACAAAATCTTCGTAAAATAAAAACGTCTTCTTACCTTAGGCTTCGTATCTTGGTCTGTCATTTCATACAAATTGTGAGGAAATTTTTAATATCGCATTGTTTTATATCATTAAGATAACATCATGGGTCAAAATACTGGCCTGTTGGTTATTAAATCAAATCGACGGCCTACCAACAATAATACTGCATATATCTAATTAACTTTAATTTAATAAAACCTTAATAAATCTTATATGTCAGATTTTTAAATGTTATCAATGACCACGTCATATTAAAACAATCGGAAAACACTTTAGAAGGGTCTCCTAGTGTCATTTTTTCGGTGAACATAAAAAAACCCGTTTTTTGGGCTAATTTAACAAAAAATTAGGAATGGCTTTATTTAGCAGTTATCTCATTTAATTTTACATGTATTATGGTCGAAGAAGATCTTTTTCTTTACTTTTTGTTCTCATAAGCGAGCCTCTGTTAATGTTTTTTTTCCCTGTTACGAGGCGAGTACAAAAGACATTTTATATTTTTATACTGTGTTTATTCCTTTCAGACAATATAAAGCAAAACATACAATTTTTTAAATTAACACCCCCCCCCCCAACCTCAAGAAGGAAATTTATGGTACTACTACCGAGTCTAACGTCTAACTCAATTTGAATGTTATTGAACCTACAATACAAAAATTAGTTATTATTTATCACCTTTATTTGTATACAATGCTGATATAATCAGTTCACGTTGCATTGATGTTTTAATCATTCATAAAATCCACGTAAACTACAATTAAGGTGTGGTGAATTAATCTTTTAATTATACAGAATCGCCAAGTGAATAACCAGAATAAATCAACCGAACCATTAGTTTAATACCTTTCAACGAAATAGTATCATCGTATCACTATATCATAGAAAAGGGTATCTAGAACCATTTGGGTTACTCTAACAGAATTCTTTCGAAACACTCGGGTGTGAAGTCTGTAGTGGGTTCGATATTTGATATTCGACAGTCAAATATCGAATTCACTGTTGCAAAGATCTGTCTTGTCACATGACTCTGCAAACAAATCCCAACTACAGCGTTTCTAATACGTAATTCAAAAAGGGGATTGTAAATACGAGCAATATATATGTTTTTGCAACAAAATCTTTTTAAATTAACTTCTGATATAATTAGTTTCGTTTTCTTGTCTGGTGACAACTCCAAGCTCTTTGTTTATATATCCTTTTCCAAAAAAAAATATTCAAAAGATATTATTCTATTATAGCGTATTTAGTTGATGTGAATAATAATTGGTTTTAAGGCAATTTTTTTCCCTTTTAAATCAATCAATGTAATAGAAAAAACTAGCCCAAAACAGACAAATGTAGTCATATTTGCTGTCTCGCTCATATGATTTTGATTGATCAGCAATGTCCCTAAAATAAATAAATCAATCAATCAATCAATTCAATTATGTGTCATTCCAATACACTTTTTTTCATTGGAGGTTAGTCATTTTATAAACAAATCAGTTGGAACAGTTTCCAGAGTTCCATACAAAAGGCTGACCATGGCGTCTTCATTGTCATGTTATAATTCGGAAAGTCTGACCATGGAACGAAGCGGGTAAGGTGTTTAAGGGGGCTGGCATCCAGTATCAGTAATTAACCCTTTTGTAGGTTACAAAAAGAGAAATTTGGCTAAATTTGCCGTTCCTACTCAACCTACCTAATTTTGCAGAAGCAGTCAAATGTCTTTACCATTATTCCATACCATCCACAACCCCATATTGATTTGTATGTAAGTGAGTAGTAACATCTGATAATTATAATTCAGTTTTGTTTTGTTCCTATGATTTAATTTTTAACAGAAGCAACAAATTATTTGAGGTTCCCAAAGTAAAAATCAAATACTTTATTTAACTCCCTTAAACAATAATAAAATGTAATATTGTTACAGTTATCATATTATAACAACAGGCCGATTCCACATAGTTTACTACGAGAGCACACATGGTGCCTCAGAGGCCTAGTCTAGATAGTTAGTTTACTACGAGTATACCGCGACATCGGTGGCCGGATCTAAGTAGTTCGCTTACTACGAGAGCACAGGGCGGCCTCAGTGGCCTAGTCTAGATAGTATAGTTTACTACGAGAGCAGATGATTGTTCACTGAATCGCACTTTAAGTGGTTAACCAAGATTTTACCTCAGTGTTCTGTCTATGAGTTTGAAAGTTTAACTCCCTTCCCAGGTCTATACAACCCTCTTAGGCCATCTCCATTACATTATTTCTTTCCGCGGTTAGCTAAGTGTGGTTCTAAGACAAATATCAAAGAAACCAACTTTACAACAGAAGCAATGGAATGATTACAAATCCGGTTTTAGACAAACTTATACAAACACGAAACAAAAACCAAAAAGAAAAGACTAAACAAGAAAGTGAGTAACCCGAATACAATAAAAACACAGGAAAATGAAATACTACATGTATCTATGACTCAGCGAAATTTCTGATCGTATTTAAATCTTGATGCCTAAACTTAAATGCATGCGACTAATTGCGATGCCGAACTGTTGCAATGAAGGGACTCACAAATAATATATAATATTGCTTTATAATCCGGTCTATTTTTTCGTATTTATGTCAAGGGGTTGTCAATGGCCCTTTTTTAAAAATAAAACAATGCTAAATGACACGTTGTTATTACTAGTTATTATTAACTGAGGTTGTGTATTTTGTAGTTTAACTATTTTTATAAAGCGTCAGGGTATTCCCCAAACTCTTAGTTTGCTCCTAAACTATGGTTGAACAATTTGATTGTCTTTTATTTCATTTTTCGCATAACCAAAAAGAACATTTTTCGGGAGAAATAAAGAAATGTAAGAGATGCAGAAAAACAGTAATAATTGTAAAATTATTCGAAACAATCGCCCCCGTGTTCGTGTAGTCTAATTATTAATAACACTGTACAAATTTTGGTTAATAAGGAAAATAAAAATCGTGAATCTCGACAAAAGGGACAAAATTACAATAAAATTGTACAACTGTATACTTGGACGCCCCGTCGCTCATGTGCATATGGATGTCCACTCTTTATGGGCGTACCTTGGACAATTTGGTGACGTGTTTGAATAGTGCCCCTTCTCTATGCACGTTCCAGACCCCTTTTGTAGTTGTCAAAAAACAGAAGATGCATATTGTAGCTGCTTTTAAATACAAAAGTTTCCATTTTGTTACTTAAAGCTGTACTGTTCTGTTCATTAACGTCCTACCAGTTCATCCATCGTCAAAAACCTACGTCTGGTTGCGTTCTCGCTTTGCTGCTTCTGACAGGACGTGGTTTGTCAACACTGATAATGGGGGCTATTCTCACTGTGGGCAGGGTGTACTCGAGTCCAATCTTAATTAATTAATTAATCTTAGTCTTAATCTTAATTGACAAGGATTGCCAGTTTTCCTGCCCCAGGTCGAGGGTTTACTCCGGGTACTCCGGCTTCCTCCCCAAATAAAAACTGGACGCCATGAAATAGCTGAAAAATTGCTGAAAGTGGCGTTAAACATCAAACAAACAGGACGTGGGTTTCGTCAAGCAGTTCACCACGGTTATTTCCATAAGACTATAATACCGAAAGTAATCTCGGAGGTAAGTGTATGAATATGGACCAAAAATCTGTCCAAATGTGATACGGTAAGCCTGTTTACATAGCAACTAATGTTATAGCGCCTACCAGATAATCCTGTTTTCTGGAGTTTGCAAGAATTGCAAATGTAACAAATTAAATTTAGTTCAATCTTTATTTGAGTACTTAATAGTTAAATATGTCCATTTTAATATACAAATTATACCATTCGTTCAAATTAAAAATATTTTGTTTGTATGTAAACAAATATGTTTGAAACTGCATTAGATTACTGCCAAAAAGAGGTTATCTCACTATAGTAGAGTAAGATGGGATAATATGGCACATAAAGATCAAAGGAAAATACTGCAAAATAGCGATAATGGCTAATACAGCTACTTTTGACAGCTTTAGAACTTAATTCAGACATAATACAGGTCCAATAAGAAAAATAGCATTTTATACGAATAATATGTCAGTTTTATAGACATTTGAGACATGTTTACCAGGTCTACTTTCAGTATTATGACATCCAATTGATAGTTGTCTTGCTTTAAGACATGAATTTTGACAGGTTTCCAATGGATATGCTAATCTATTATGCCACATAAAGGCGTGGCTTCTAGGCATATACTTCTGGAATCTCTCGTGTTTTTTCCAAATTGTACAAGTATCGCTGTTTAAAGGAACACCGTTTCAGGACAATTGACATACAACTTAAATAATACTGTCTTCTGTGTTTACAGCTGTTCCTTTTACATTTTCCAACTTATCGATTACATTTTCTTCAATACATTTTCCTCCTTCTTAATTGTATACTTTGAAAGTTTTTCCTCATCACAGAACTGACATTTTGACGTTGACATGTCGGCATATTTGTTTATATGAAAATAGTAGTTCAAAATGGAGACCTGGGACCATACTAGGAGGGTTCGGAGTGCTTGATCCACAGAGCAGTCCAGAGTGGCGAAAAGGGGAGCCCCGGTTGGGGAGTTGTCAGGTCATAATACGGAAAGCCTGGCCGTGGAACGTATTGGGTAACGTATTTGGAGAATGACATGCTCCTTGCACAATAAAGACTCGTTTTGTAGATTTCAAAAAAGAGTTGGCTCATGTAGCCGCTACAAAAGGTTAAATTCTCCGCCCCTACCTAAAACTCCATACTTTTCCAGTGGCAGTCTTAATTGTGTTCCCTGTGTTCCATCCCAACCCCTTTTTCTGTTGATTAATTGTTTGTTAACTTGTTCTCGTCCTGAATATAGCTGAAATACTGCTCGCTTGACGTAAAGAAAATATACAATCAATCAATTATTCAATCAATCAATCAAAATGGAGACCACTTACCTCCGAAGTAATATTCCCAACCCTGAAGGAAAATGACCGAGAGATGTTCCTATTGGGGTTTCGTACATGTTAGCAAAGCGAGAACGCGACCGTATGTGGTTTTTCGGCGATGTAGTTCATTCATATTTCTTACTTAACTAATTATTTTTAGTGCAGCTGAAAATGCTGATGGTTGGACTTTTATTAAACACTAAATCAATTCAACTGAGGTTGCGGGTTTAAGTCTCACTGCGGGCAGGGTGCGCTCGACTCCAATCTGAATTGACAAAGATTGACAGTTTTACTAGAGTGGAGTTGAACACCATTCAAAGAAACAAACAATCATTCACAGGAATATGTCCTCATATATTTTTTTTTTTTGGGGGGGGGGGGGAAATATGGTCAGAAAACGAAAAAAAATCTTTCGCGTAATTTTTTTTTGGTTTCATATTTCGCCCCAAACGATATTTTCAAATTCCTGTGAATCAATCAATCGAAACGTAAAATACATAAGAGCAAAAAAAAAAAAAATCCCCCAAAAATTAACGTGATTTTCCCGAGAAACAAATCTGTAATGTGGATCAAATGATTGTTTAACGATAAAAACCGGTTTTCCTCAATCTTTTTGATTTGCGTTCAGAATTTTAAACTTCGTTTAAAGCAGAATCAAAATTGTCCGTGTGATCGTGTGTCAATGTTGATATTAATTAAATCGTAACATTTATAATCTCTATCATAGAGGAAATAAAGAATGAATGAATGAATGAATGTGTGCCATGGTGCTGGTGTTTTTATTGTTTCGGTAATAATTTATTACAGAAAAAAATATTTTAAATAAAACTTGTTATCATATGGCATAATATTGCTTGCATAAATTTTATTCAATTAAATAAAAAAATTATCGCATATAAATGAAAAATTGAATACAATTTATTGCATATAAATGAAATATATAGAATTATAAAATTATACCAATTGAATGGAAAATATAGCAATTTAATTGGAAATTTTACCAATATAAATGAAATATATTGCGTTTAAATGCAAAAATATACCATATAAATGAAAAAATTATATAAATTAAACATGAAAATTGAATATAAATGAAATTATTGAATTTTTGCAACCTATATCATGCCATATTATCATTAATCTATACTTCATAGTTTTTATGACGGGGTTAATAACAGTGTATAATGTCTCTTGAAGATTAATTGAATTATCTTAATTAAGACATATAGATATGTTTGTTAGCATCATCTATAAATTTCAGGTTTGCGAAAAGTAGGGTAAAATGTCATGCGCGAACAGACGTACTGAGCACGTCTACATATAAGTTTACTTATTAGTAATAATTGAAAATAATTATCTGTTGAGATCATTTAAGATTTAATTCAAAACATAAGTAACCTTTCATGTAAAATATTAATCTAGATTGAAAGCTAGATTATGTGTCATCTTTTGATACGATGAAATAAATGATTATTTTAATACAACATCGCAACAATTTTCTAAGTAGTTACTAAATAAACAAATAAACAAAAAAGACAGAAATAATTTAAAAAGAGGAACCGAACGGAACAGAATGAAATTTAAAAATGCTTCTATAAATTATTTATAATAGTATGGAAAAAAATATAAAAAGGTATTGCTATTTTATAGCATTTGGTCTTGTTTTAATTTAAAATTCCAATTTTTCGAAGTATATGACCCAGTAGACATGTAGGTTTTAGGGTCTTATTACTTACAATTAGCCACAAGATGCATAAAGAACTAATAACAGACAAACACAGAATAAATAGCAAAAGAAAAGTTTGCAATATATTTTCAGCTTACTCGGATGCTGGCTTTTTCGAGTATCGTGATTTCACCTTCTTCGAAAGACAACAATTAAATAATTGTGTTAAGTCAGATAATGATAGTAGAAAATTAAGGAGTTTTTATTTATTTTACAAAGAACTTTCAAAAAGTATTTTGTAACTATATATCTGTTGTATATATTTTATTCTGTGCAATACGTGAAGCTCTTTAGAAAAAAAAATTCAATCTTAATCATTAATTGTAATAAAAGATGACAAATAATCTTACTTTCAATCTTTTTTTTAAAGGTTACTAAATGTTGTTAATTTTATCTATAAATAATCTTGTCAGGCAACTATTGTTAATACATTAATAATAATTATTATAATCAGTATAAATACGTGCTTAGTGTGTATGTTTGCGCATGACTTTTGGCCTCAAAACAATTCATGAACCTTAAATATATGTTATGATATCAACAAATACAAAATTAAACAGTATTGGATTAACCTTCAAAAGAGGAAGAAAGCCTAAACTGGAAATGCATTGTGGTGCAAATGTATATTCTTCAACTTTGAAGTTTGCTGATGGCGGTACAACTCAAGGCCACATGTTTTGGTTGTAAATCTCGATTGTACTGTTAATTAATCTAGATACGACATTACAAGAAATGACTGGTATCGGATTCACAATAAGTACTTCAACAAGCAACTTCTATCGCGTTACTTTCGAAAAGTATCGCGTAACAAAAATACGTACTGTTTTTAAATGTTAAATGGCAATATGTATTGTTTTATTTATATCACTTTATTATAAGAACACAATGTTTAGATAGCCAAATCAGGCAACCGCAAAATATAGGTCAGAGGCAGCAACTGAAGCATGCACTGTGCTAAGCATCTCTTGAGGCATCATACGTGGTAAGATAGTTGATGTGAACCTTGTCAGTAAGCAGGAAATGAATTGCAATTTTTCTCCTAAGCGGAGTCATTTGTTTTTCCGTGTTTCTTCGTTTAAGTTTTATGATACATTTTACGATAAATATAAACAATCAATGCCACTTTTCTTTTAAAACAGTTCGATTCCCATTATCTTCCATATTTTCCCCTTTTTTCATCGTAACCGATTCGTGATCATTCTGGGTTTGGTTTTCATCCCTGATTTAGCTCTGCTTCATTGTCTTTCTCCCGATTTAGCCTATTATGATTGATACCATCCCGTAATCATGCAGGGTTTTCATCCCTAAATTAGCTCTGCTTATTTGTTGGCAAATCGACAGTTATCTCCCGATTTAGCAGCCAATCAACACACATCATTGTTTATCTGTTATCCTTGAGGTACAACTGGTTTCCACAGTTAAGCTTTTGATTATGACGGGAATTAGTAATGGAGTACAACGGACACAAGTGATGACTCATATATTTTCGCGCAACTTGATAATTTAAAAGACTACAGTAATTAAAATGTTTAATGGCGATGTAAAGTTCATGGCTCACAAAAATTGGACTGCCATTAGAAGGGGCAAGTCCAAGACATTACTTTATCATAATCATGATTAAGTTGATAATAACGATTAACATCACAAAATTAAACGTCCTTATTGTAAATAATTGTCATTATTGTCATTAGCATTATCATTATAATGAAGAAATAAATATTCACATTCCAATTAGATGATGACATGACTGGCTTTGGGAAACAGAAGCTCACATAAAGGATATTAAAGTGCATAAGGTTGGTGTTGTGTCACATTTTCGCCTGGGTAACAAACAGAAAGCGCACCTGTAACCATTCGTGAGCCATAACATGTAGTCTCTTACGCTACTCCTGAAAATATAAACAAACAAGCTGCAGTATCTCATTGATAATTTGTTAACTATTTATAGAGGTGGTGGGTGGGGGGGTTTTAACGTTTAATTTTGACTCTTAATATGAATGACAGTTCATGTCATGATTGCGTTACTTTTCTATCGCGTTAATTTTAGCAAGTATCGCGATACTATCAACTTCTATTGCGTTACTTCTTCAAAGTATCGCAACTCATTAAAAGTAACGCGATAATTTTATCAAGTAATTCGTAACTTTTGTTTTTCATTTGTAACGCGATACTTTTTAAATATAACGCGATAGAATTTGAAAGTATTGCGATACTTTTTAATTTCATCTCTTGAGAAAGAACCAATAAGAAAAAGCCCTTCAGATGTAATATTCGATTGTCCTCAAATCTGGAGATATATATTTTTGGTAGACCTAATGACTATTGACTTGTCCTGCGTAATTATTTACATTATTATTTCACATTTAGACTAGGTATACTACTTTGTTTCGACATTCAACTTATGAAATAATAAAATAGATATAGCTCTTTCGAAACATTTTATTCGACAAGAGGATGAAATCTCGTTCGGTCAACAATCGTTGGTAGGTGTATTTTGATTGGTTCTTTTGAAGAGATAAAATTAAAAAGTATCGCGATACTTTCAACTTCTATCGCGGTCACACAGCCTCCTTGCCAGGTCGTGGTGCATTAATAAAGTTTACAAAAATTGATATCATTTGGGTTATTCGGTCAGCAGCAAAAAGGTGACATGCGGATAAAGATAAGAGGTCGTCAGCCCCAAAAGAAAGATAACTTTAGTTAGCATGCCGAGCAAAGCCTTCACGATGTTAATCTGATTTATACCAAAACGCATAAATAGATTTAAAACTAAACAAAAATATCAGTAACGACCGAGTAAGACAGCGTCTTTGAGCAGTGATACTTCTCCGTACTAAACAAGATGTAAAGGCTGAACAAATTTACCTAATGCCCTACAACCATACAAATATTTAAAGAAATTCGTTCGATTTTTGAGCAGGTTGTACTGAATAATATGGCAACTGTTTCACTTAAGTGATCTTAAGGATCTTAAGTGAAACGGTCGCCAGTTTTGTGACAGTTTTCACTTAATAATAATAGTAAAGTGTTCTAATGATCTATGAAGGACATCCAAGAGGGAACTGTTTTCTTATGGTGTTGTCTGGTTAAGTGTGTCTGGTTGAGTATAGTGCACGTGACAAAACTATAGGTAAACTTTTCTACAGGGAGGAAGAAGTCCATAACATTGTTAGTACATAACACAATATTTAAGGGATAGTAACTGAAATATATCAGAAGCATTATTTTACTGTACACACCCACCCACACCCCGCCCAACTATGGCTAAT
Source organism: Limnoperna fortunei (assembly GCA_944474755.1). Taxonomy (NCBI): domain Eukaryota; kingdom Metazoa; phylum Mollusca; class Bivalvia; order Mytilida; family Modiolidae; genus Limnoperna; species Limnoperna fortunei. Next base: position 85,319,873 of record OX104113.1, on the reverse strand, counting down.
ATCATTTCCTGCTGGCTCTTGAGAAAAAACTAAAGGGAGATCATTCTTTGCTGAATCGACCATAACAAAGCGTGGGAATTTATTACCTTTTAGTATAGTAATAGCGGGAAATCTGGTATAGTACCAATTTCTAGGTATAGTCTACAGTTGCTAAGATCAGGCCAATACTGTTCAAAAACAGTCAAGGCAAATTATCTAATGAAAGGCGTTTATTAATTTGTGTAATGTACTTATAACCAGTAGCATTATTATGCAATAAAGTAGCTTAAATATTTTAAATACAAAAGTATTTTAGTCTACTTTAAAAAATATCACATCTGATCCTCCATCATTGGAAACGACGTACTGTAAAAGAAACGATCGAATCAACCAGAATGCTCGTCCCAATAAATTTCTGTACCCACTTATTATTAAAAAGACATAATATCCCAATGCACTTAACATACAAGCTGCGCCTAAATTTGTCCGTCCCAGGTAGTTTTGGTGTTTTTTGTTGTTTCTTGTCAAAAATTAATATTTTTTCTCTGTTTCTAGTATCAAATCTTTAAGTTTTATGTTTTCCCTATAGTATATGTTATAGGGCACCCATGTCTGCTTTGCGACAAAACTTTGTCGTCAAAAATCTTGAATTAAAGTGACTACTTTTCATCCTAAGAGAAGAGCTCCCAAATGCAACTAATATCAAACCTTTGCCAGAATTATTCTGTGCCGGTGGTTTAGATGCTTTTATGTTGTTTTTGTCATCAATTGATTTCTTTTTCCCCTTTTCTAGTAGCAAATCTTTAATTTTTTTTTTTGCCTTAATGAGATGTTCTACATCATTCGTGTCTGGTTTGGCCAACAAAAGACTGCCGTCATGAACGCCATTCATATGTAATTTTTCGTGTTCTCCAGCGTGTATTAGCATTCCAAGAGGATTTTGTATTTCTAATTTCACTTGTATAATGGACGAGTTTACTGGAATTGCATCAGGAAAGTGAGACTTTTGCATAACATATGTAGGTAAATGTACATATAGAGAAAAGGTATGTGCATATAGAGAAAAAAGTATATAGACAAAGTATGTGCATATATAGAATAAAATATGTGCATATATAGAAAAAAAGTATGTGCATATATAGAAAAACTACCTACATATATAGGTAAGTATATGCCTATAGAGAAAAAGTATGCGCATATATAATAGCACATTAAGGCAGTTACGGCGTTCCATAGTATTATGTATCTTGTAGATTTATAAAATTTTGCTTAATTAAGACATAAAAATATGTTTGTTGGCATCATCTATAAATTTCAAGTTCGCGAAAAGTAAGGAAAATGTCATGCGCAAACAGACATACTGAGCACGTCTACATACGTGTTAAGTTTATTAGTAATAATAAACAATAATTGTCCGTTGAGATCATTTAAGATTTAATTCAAAACATAAGTAACCTTTCATGTAAAATATTAATCTAGATTGAAAGCTGGATTGTGTGTCATCTTTTGATACAATGGAATTAATGATTTTTATAATACAAAATCGAAAGAATGTTTTAAGTGGTTAATAAATAAACCAATAAAGAAAAAAGGCAGGAAGAAATAATACAAAAGAGGAACTGAATATATTTCTTTCTCGTATAGCTTGATTTTTTTAGGTACCTGTAATTGCGATATATCCACTAATTATTCATTTCATTTTCGCCATATGTGACAATAATTTTAAAGTCATAGATGGTTCGGTCATGTTGATTAAAACGGATCTGCACACTTTTCAAGACAGTTCAGGTGATTGTGCATTCTTCATACATTGAATTTCATTTTCACTTACACAGTTGTATTGTCCGACTCCTGTCAGAACCTCTCTGTGTATTTCTGGTTTCACGTGTATAATGGACGAGTTTTAATGGAATTAATTGCATTAATTTTCAAAATTAATTAATTTGTAAAGTGGATGTTTATGTCCGCATCGGTGCGCATTCACAAATCGATCATTTGAGACATGCAAATGGTTTTCAGAATATCTTGGAAATGATATTAAATGTCTTTGGGTAGGATTGTGTACATATACGGCTGGAAATTGAGAGGAAATTTGTTCTCTTAACAAATGTGGGTTTAAAAATGTATGTTCTAAATTGTTTCTTCCGTTCAAATTGTCGTGGAGAATAGCACTGTTTTGAGTATTGTAGACCTGTGCATCGATAAATCCAACAGGTGCAACTTTCTTGGGTAAAAACTGTTCTGGTTGAAATTAGTTAAATCTTTGGTCAAATCCCAGATGGCGAGTCAAAGTTTCTTAATTTTGCTGTTGATCACATCGTCTGGACATGATGTGTTATTTGGTTAATTATTGTTGGCCTTACTTTTTCTATTTATAGTAAAGTATATAGACAAAGTATGTGCATATATAGAAAAAGTATATAGGCAAAGAATGTGCTCATATAGAAAATCTATGTGCATAAAGAGATAAAGTATATAGACAAAAGTATGTGCATATATAGAAAAAGTATATAGACAAAGTATGTGCTCATATAAAAAAAAAGTATATAGGCAAAGTATATGAATAAATAGAAAAAGTATTAAAAAAAAACAAAGAATGTGCCTATATAGAAAAAGCATATAGACAAAATATATGCATATATAGAAAACGTATTTAGACAAAGTATGTGCATATATAGAAAAAATATGTGCATATAGAGGAAAAGTATGTGCATATATAGAAAAAGTATATAGACAAAGTATGTGCATAGAGAGAAAAACTATGTGCATACAGAGAAAAAGGTATGTGCATCAAGAGAAAAAGTATGTGCATATATAGAAAAACTACCTTCATATATAGATAAGTATATGCCTATAGAAAAAGTATGTGCATATATAGATAAGTATATGCCTATAGAGAAAAAGTATGCGCATATATAAAAGCAAGTACACATAATAAGACGTTCCATAGTATTATGTATCTTGAAGATTTATTAAATTTTGCTTAATTAAGACATATAAATATGTTTGTTGGCATCATCTATAAATTTCAAGTTCGCGAAAAGTAAGGAAAATGTCATGCGCAAACAGACATACTGAGCACGTCTACATACGAGTTAAGTTATTAGTAATAATAAACAATAATTGTCCGTTGAGATCATTTAAGATTTAATTCAAAACATAAGTAATCTTTCATGTAAAATATTAATCTAGATTAAAAGCTGGATTATGTGTCATCTTTTGATACAATGGAATAAATGATTTTTAACATCGAAAGAATGTTTTAAATGGTTATAAAACAATAAAGAATAAAGACAGAAAGAAATAATACAAAAAGAGGAACCGAATATATTTGTTTCTCGTATAGCTTGATTTTTTTAGGTACCTGTAATTGCGATATATCCATTAATTATTCATTTCATTTTCGCCATATGTGCCAATAATTTTAAATCATAGATGGTTCGGTATTGTTGATTAAAACGGATTTGCACACTTTTCAAGACAGTTTAGGTGATTGTGCATTCTTCATACATTGAATTTCATTTTCGCTGACACAGTTTTATTGTCCGACTCCTGTCAGAACCTACCTGAGACTAACCAAATCTTTACTGAGAAAGTATGGGATGCATTATTTGGTCCATTCTTTAAAGTCTTGGACACCGTGAGAGCCTGTATTATCCCAGACATCACTTGTACCACATTTAGCGGAGTATATGACCCAGATGACATCGAAGAATTTTGTAGGTTTTCGGGTCTTATTACTAACAATTAGCCACAAGATGCATAAAGAACTAATAACAGACAAAAACAGAATAAATAGCAAAAGAAAAGTTTGCAATATATTTTCAGCTTACTCGAATGCTGGCTTTTTCGCGTATCGTGATTTCATCTGTTTGGAAAGACTTCAATTAAATAAACACATCAAGTCTGATAATGATATTAGAAAATAAGGAGGATTTTTAATTTTTCAAAGAACTTGGCAAGAATTATTTTGTAAATATATCTCTTTTGTATATTTTTTTCTGTGCAATATATGAAGCTCTTAAAGATAAAAAAAAATCATTAATTGTATTAAAAGATGACAAATAATCTTACTTTCAATCTTTTGATTCAAAGGTTACTAAATTTAAAAAAAATTTAATCTATAAATAATCCTGCCAGACAATTATTGTTAATACGTAAATAATTATAATAATCAGTATGAATAGGTGCTTAGTGTGTATTGCGCATGACTTTTGGCCTCAAAATAATTCATGAACCTTAAATATATGACAACAAAATAAAGCAGAATTGGATAAACCTTCAGAAAAGTAAGGCAGGCTAAACTGGAAATACATTGTGTTGCAATTATATATTCTTCAACTTAAAAGTATGCAGATTGGGGTACAACTCAAGGTGATATTTTCTTGTTGTAAATCTCGAAAGTACTCTTGATTAAACTAAACAAAATTATCAGTTACGACTGAGCATGACAGCGTCTTTAAGCAGTGAGACTTCTCCATACTGAACAAGACGTACAGCCTGAACAAATGTACCTACTACCCTACAACCATACAAATATTTAAAGAAATTTGTTCAATTTTTGAGCAGGTTGTACTGAATAATATGGCAACTGTTTCACTAAACTTGTCATAAGATCTTTAATGAAACGGTCGCCAGTTTCGTGACAGATTGCACTTAATAATAATAGTAAAGTGTTCTACTTATCTATTATAGACTTCCAAGAGGGAACTGTTTCCTGTAGTGTTGTCTGATTTCACTGAGTCTGGTTTAGTATAGTGCACGAGCCTACTGGCGAGTTCAGTTTACCTCTCCAGACAACACTATAGGAAAACGATTATTGAGGGAGAACGAAGTCCATAATATTGTTAGTACATAACACTATATTTAAGGGATAGTAACTGGAATATATCAGAAACATTAATTTAACTGTACCTACCACCGCCCAACTATGGTTAATATAATTTACTGTAAATTTAAAGGGAAATCATTCTAGTTGAATTTTTCATAACAAAGCATGAGAATTTATTAACCTTTAGAATAGTACTAGCGGGAAATCTGGTATAGTTATAATCGCTAGGTATAGTCTTCGGTTGCTAAGATCACGCCAATATACTCTTCAAAAACAGTCAAGGCAAATTATCCAGTGGAAAACGTTAAAATATATGTTATGTACTAATAATCAGTAGCATTATTATGCCATCAAGTCGTTTAAATACAAAATTATTTTAGTCTACTTTGTAAAATATCACATCTAATCCTTCATTCTTGGAAACTACAAGACGTGACAGAATCAACCTGAATGTTAATCTACATAAATTTATGTATCCACTTATTATAAAAAAGACATAATATCAATATGCACTAACATACAAGCTGCATCTAATATTTTTCCGTCCCAGTTGATTTTGTGTGTTTTTTTGTTGTTTCTTGTCAAAAAATAATATTTTTTCTCTGTTTCTAGTATCGTATCTGGACGTTTTTTGTTTTTCCTAATACGATGTAATAGGCATCCATGTCTGGCTTGGCCACAAATGTTGTCGTCAAAAATCTTGAATCAAAGTAACTATCTACATTTCATCCTAAGAGAAGAGCTCCCAATGCACCTAACATCAAACCTTTGCCAAAATTATTCTGTGCCGGTGGTTTAGATGCTTTTTGTTGTTTTTTGTCACTATTTGATTTCTTTTTTCCTTTTTCTAGTAGTAAATCTTTAAGTTTTTTATTTTCCTTAATGAGTTGTTCTACAGCATTCGTGTCTGGTTTGGTCAACAAAGGACTGCCGTCATGAACGCCATTTATATGTAATATTTCGTGCTCATTAGCGTGTATTGCCATTCTAAGAGGATTGTGTATTTCCTGTTTCACGTGTATAATGGAGGAGTTTAATGGAATTGCATCAGGAAAGTGAGACTTTTGCATAACATATTTAGGTGAAAGTGCATTTTCAAAATTAATTAATTTGTTATGTGGATGCGCATTCACAAATCCATCGTTTGAGTCATGCAAATGGTTTTCAGAATTGCTTGGAAATGATATTAAATGTCTTTGGGTAGGATCCTGTACATCTACGGCTGGAAATTGAGAGGAAATTTGTCCTCTTAACAAATGTGAGTTGGGAAATGTATGTTCTAAATTGTTTCTTTCGTTCATATTGTCATGGAGAATAGCACTGTTTTGAGTACTGTGCATCTGTGCATCGATAAATCCAACAGGTGTAACTTCCTTGGGTAAAAACTGTTGTGGTTGAAATGAGTTAAATCTTTGGTCAAATCCAGATGGCGAGTCAAAGTTTCTTAATTGTGCTGTTGATCCCATCGTCTGGAGAACTTGATGTGTTATTTGGTGAATCAACTGTTGACCTTGTTGTTCGTTTAATCCTAATGGTTGGGAATTGATAATATCTGCCACGTGATGTGCAGGGCTGATGCTCTGAGGTCGTAGTCTGTCATCCCACAATGGATTGATAGCATGTCCTGACCTCCCCTCTCGGAAAGGAAAACCTGTAGCTGATGATCTCTGATCCCAAGATGGAATTATTGCCGCTGGTAATCTCCCGTCTCTGGCAGATGGAACAATAGTGGCCGCTGACCTCCCATCTAAAAGTGAAATTATTGCAGGAGTAAAGCCTGGTCTAAACTGGCCTTTAATCTCTTAAAACAAATATTTATAAAATATAAATCCACATATGTATTATTTTAGTTGATCAAAAATAAACAAATAAAACCATAACACTACTTAAATAGAGAAACAAAAGACAAGTATATCAAAATAAAACTGGGACCATACTGGGAGCGTTTCCAGTGCTCGACCCACAGAGCAGCCCTGCGCGTCACCGGATGGCGGATAGGGAAGACCCACTCGTTAGGGGGTTGTCAGTTCATAATACGGAAAGCCTTGCCACGGACAATAGTGGGTAACGTGTTTGCAGTGTGCCACGCTCCATGCACAAAAAAGTCACCTTTTGTAGATTTCGAAAAAGAGTAGGTTCATTGTAGACGCTACAACAGACTAAATTTTATCCCCCCCCCCCGTACCCAAAACTCTGTGACTTTTCCAGTGGCAGTATAAGTTGTGTTCCCTGTATCCCATATCACCTGTTTTATCTGTTGATCTCGTCCTGAATATAACTGAAATACTGCTCGCTAGACGTAAAACAAACATCCAATCAATCATTCAAAATAAAATAAAATTGCGCACACTCTGTAAAATTAAATATTATTTATGAGCATATTTTTAGAAAGTCTTCCTATTATATTCTTGATTTGTTTAACAAATTACGTAAAACATATTACGGGGAACTGGTGACGATTCTAAGGCCCCGATCCTTAGAGCTGCCCAGTGCGTACGAGGGTTTACCCTCGAGTTCGAATGGTGTTGTTATACGAAAACCACGGTCACTTAAAATCGTAGGTCGCTGCGTTTAAAGGTTGCCCTCATTGCATGTTAAGATCATTTATTGTCGATGCTCATTAAAGTAAATTTCGGGACATTGCAACGGAAATTCCGAAACTTATCGCAATTGCAGTCAAGATAAAACCCCAGTCGTATAATATCGACCGTTCAGAACTTCCCTAAAGGGAGAGCTGTACAAGCAAACTTCGCTAAGCATAGAGTTCGTATAAGCAACGTAAGTTTGAATGCAAACGCATATACTTTAGCTAAAAAACGCTGACTTTTATTCTGCAGTTTCTTGACACATTTGGTTAGTTGCTCATAACGTTTTACACAATGCGTCTGTGTGAATTGCATTTCATATCAATTATCATTAGCATCTTTATGTGTAAAACGGGTAAAAATATTACCTCAACTTTTTAATACCGGGTTTCAAATTACAAACACATACCAATGCCCCGGTTTAATACACTGAAGATATTTAGTTCTTGTTTGAATAACAGAAACGTATAAATATTTTACTACTTTATAAACAGCGCACGCCCAGTTGTTTCTTTTGTAAACGTAGAAGCATTTGTTTAATTTGAATCTTTTAAAGACACAAATAAATAACTTACCGAGTAAATGTATTGACAATATCAGACAAACAAATCCGTAAATCATACTTTGACAGTTTTCTAAAATAACAAAATTATATGATGTTCCTTATTGGATAACACTGATCAAAACGTTGTAGATTTACTTGTTAAAAAGCAAAATAGCAAATTCTATGCATTTTCAATTTCAAGTTCGTTTTGATGGCATTAATGTATGTGCGATATAAATAATATATACTGTTATTTTTAAGATATTGATAAAATAATTGTGTAATTGTCATGCAAAAAACCCACAAACAATACATACATACAATTTCACACACTGGTCTATTGTACTGCTAAGTGTCTATACTTCTCGGAAATCATAACCGTAAGATAATTGACCATTGTTAATATTTTGTCAGTTGTCGTCAAATTGACAATTAGACTGTAAAAATGTCGCAAAATCTTTTCACATCTGTCACTAATTATGTGACGTTTACGAATATTTACAGAATTTGTTATGTTTGCAGTTCTGTTATTATACTAGAAATACTGCAGGGTATATTTTATCATGATATACTGACTATTCACGTTAAAATCACAACACTACAAGTACACGATATTTTCAGATTATTGTGATCAAGGATTTCTGTTATAATTTTTGATTTGCTAATTATCTATAAATAATAATAATAATTTATCAAAGATTGGTCTGTTTTACGTCAAATTAAATGCAGAAAAATGGGTTCGTCATACAAATTTTAAGTGTGATTTTTTCCCGTTCATTTTTAAGACTCAACTGGAGCGAAGGTCATAACCTTTTGTCAACACTGGAGCATCTGTCGTCTGTTGTCCATCGTTAACTTTTGTATAAAATCTTCTCCTCTGAAACCACAAGGAAACTTTTTCCATACGTGACCATAATCTTTCTTAGGATACATTGTATTAAATTTGCATCCGAGGTGTTGATCAGAGGAATAACTAAAAATCTATAACAGGTAGAGTGAACGTGTAAATTGCAAAATTGTTATCAATACAATGTCTACAATACTTGCTTGGACCAAAATTGTCAGATAACTTATATATGATTTTTTGCTCTTTATTGAAATTATCAGAATTTTTCCTTCTAAATTAAAAATGATAACAGCAAGCTTACAATTCATTTAATTGTCCAAAACTTGTCTGATTACTCCTTGTAAGAGTTATTGTCCTTCACTGATAATTATTTAAATGAAATTTTCAGTTTTTTCTGTTAAAAGACCTTACAACTGCCAAACTATTGTAAAGCTGTAAATTGAAATATTATCAGCTAAATCAGACCTATAGAACTCAGTGTTAATCTGAAATACATGTACTTTTTTCGGTCTTAGTTCATAGTTGCTATTTATGCGTCTAACTTTATACTGTAATAGCTTTCCATATAAAAAATCCCGAAGCTAGGTTTAAATTGTCAATATTAGTTTTATTTCAGTTTCACTCATAATTAATTGGCCTTTATTGACTATCATTTTGTACTGCTGATCATCATTTTGGCTATTGATATCTTAATATATATATATACAAGTTGACACAACCTCATCTTAGTGTTCCAGGTAAGCGATTACAGGCTCTCGGGAGCCTCTAGTTAAATTTATATCATACAATACAATATACATTGTTGACAAAAGTATGTTTTGTGTCAAATATTCTTTACAAACAGTTTTTTCTCACAGTGATGCGAGTTCGCGACCGGCTTAGTGATGTTGCACAAAGACGATGTCATCGACTCTTTACCTAAGGCCGTGTTTACACTAGAGGAAAAAGATCGATCTTTTTGGAGATCGATTCAAAAAGCATCGATCTCTCTCTAATGTAAACACTTTAAATCGATTACAATCGATTCAAAATAGTCCAGTTGCGGAGGTGGTTTATAATACATCGATTCAATATAAACCGATCTATTTTTCGGTGTAAACACGCAATCGATTTGAATTACGTAAATGATAAGTACACATGTATGGCGCCAAACATGCACGAATATTTTTTCCGGGTATTTTATTGCAAAACCAAAAAAGAGGAGATGCGTGGCCCAATGATGAAACAGTGCTTTAAATTGAATTATGGGGTAATGAACGGGTACAGGAGAAGCTGGAAATAACATAAATACGTTCTAAAATTATTTTTTTTTACACATGACAGTTAAAACCTATCTATTTATATGATAGTGTAAACGTAGCGATTTAAAATAAATAGATTGCAATCGATTTCACCTTGTGTAATCTGAACGCAAAACGGTTTATTTATCGATCGATTCTTCCTAGCTCTACTGTAAACACGAAATATGATACTTGACATTTGTCCCAAATCTCTTTATAATTTTTTTAATTTTAGAAAAATCGCAGACACATAAAATTGTACATGTATAAAATCAACAATATTTAAATGAATACATATTGATGAGTATTGATAGCGGAATGAGCATTAGAAGTCGTTTGTTTGTTTGTTTGAATGATGTTTAACACCACTTTCAGCAATTTTTGAGCAATATCATGGCGTCCAGTTTTTATTGGGGGAGGAAGCCGGAGTACCCGGAGAGAACCCCCGACCTTCGGTAGGAAAACTGGCCATTTTAAGTCGTAGATCCACATATATTTCACCAATTTGTAGTGTGTCCTTCTATAATCAAGTACACCCATTTGTAGTCCTTGTTGGAATCATAGACAAGCAACAATTTTTCTGAGGTTGCTCTAATAATATGTTGCTGAACCTACAATCGTTCGCTAAATTTGTACACGTGCTCTATCACAATTTCTTTATATAATCATGTATTATAACCCCCCCCCCCCCCCCATGATGGTACGTAATTCGCCGAGTACAACATTTCAGTCTGAATCATGAAACAACGGAGAGATGAAGCATAGATTAAAAATACATTGTAGATACTTGCTAGTTAAAAATCTGTAATTTCGAAAACCAGCAAATTTATTGAAAAAGAAAAACGACGATAACTACGTTTCGATTTATTTAAAAACATAAAATAACACAAACACATAAATAATAAGTCAGATGGGACTTGTATAACATCAGATAAAGTTCAGATATCAAATTGGGACAGCTAAACACCCAATACTGCAATACATTACCCATAGCCTTTTGAAAAACAAAATCATGTATGTTGGTTACACCTGATAATACAGTTGTATCGTTTCTAAGCTTTATATTTTACTTCTCCTTATTCTTTAATGTCTGCTGAAAATATTTTATTATTTCTGTAGTGTCCTTACTTGAATACTTGCATAATACAATATTGATGTTTTGGATTTCATGGAGATTTTAGTCAGTTTTAATGTCAGTCATGTACCATACAATTTTCGGTAATGACGCCAAAGAAACCCGTTATGCAAAATGGTTCCCAAAATCTCCATAACTGTTTGAATGATACTCTTGAAACACACCATTTCTTGAACCAACTGGATAAATTCCCGTCAGTGAACCTTGGAACGAAAGTTGGTCAGTGGTAAAACCAGATCCGAATCGAGATGATATTGCGTTAGCCGATGAATCAAACTGACCGTATAAATTAACTTTCTGGTCCAAAGGGAATACAGGCAAATTGGATTGGATTCCTGTTGGTCGGATAACTTGGTTGATTGTCCCACTATTTACAACTTAAAATAAATAAATAAATAAATAAATAAATAAATAAATAAATAAATAAATAAATAAATAAATAAATAAATAAATAAATAAATAAATAAATAAATAAATAAATAAATAAATAAATAAATAAATAAATAAATAAATAAATAAATAAATAAATAAATAAATAAATAAATAAATAAATAAATAAATTAATTAATTAATTAATTAATTAATTAATTAATTAATATATAGATTCAAAAACTATTTTTGTTACCTTTTCACGATGTGTTCTAATAATACAATAGATTATTCATTGTTTTCGTATCTTTGAAGTTATGTTTGTTTATGTAAATGTCGTTTAACGCCATCTTCAGCAATTTTTTAACTATAGCGTGGCGTCCAGTTTTTATTATTAGAAGAAAAAGTAGAACCCAGAAAAAAACCTCCGAAATTCGATATGAAAACTGGCAATCCTTGTCGCTTAGGATTAGAGTAGAGCACATCCAGTCCGTAATATGACTGCAGTCGGCAACCTCAGTGCTGGCAAGCACGTGATCAATAGTAGATAAATATCTTAGCCACCCAACCACCGAGGCCGGTTGTGAAGTGATAGATCAGAGCAAATTTGGGTATTAACAGCGACAAACTGGATTGTACATGATACTTTCTTACCTGTGATTGTCATATGTTGTAGGCAGACAAAGCGAATTTATAAATCGGATACTAGTTTATCTGGCTAAACATGTAACATTTTTAGTTAATATAGCATTAAACTATTTAACATAAATATATAAAAAAGGATCGATATTTGCTTTTGCTTGGCTATTAATTTACATACCCGATAATAGTGTTAATATAACAAAACGAAGAAGTACGTCTGCCATGACTTCGATTTGAAACCTGCAGAAGACAAACGTGTATTTTATGTTAATTAAGATCCAATGTTTACATTTCTATGGTAGCTTTAAGACTGGCTTAATAGATAAAATGATATGCAAGTTTACATGATATAAGCCACTTATAAACGACTGCAAGAGCAACCAAACAGCAGATAAGATTTATCCATATGTTTAAGTTTAGCCTGCAGCTTTATACAAAAAAGAACAAAGATATTGTAGATTACTTGGGTGACATAGTGTCTCGGTGTGACTTTAAGAGTCATTGGACTGTATATTTTCACACATTTATTTATAGAATACCAATAGCTGACCATTTTGCAACAACTTTCATTGCAAAATCTTTTACGGTTTCAAAGTTTATCTGCACACAAGCTTTTTATGACAGGGGAAATAACTCCGTAAAGAAAAAGTGTTCAGTGTGACAGGGTTAACTGCGAAAGCGTAATGTCTCATACATCTAGTACAAAATGTCTTTGTACGACTAAGTGTTTCTGAACTCATAATTAAACGACGACTTGAACCCAGCACAAATTTCATGAACGTAAACAAGCACCGACGTGTTTTTGTATCTCTTTTTCCAGAATAGTTGAATTTCTATCTTCATCGAGAATAAGGTATCAACTCATAGAAACGGAATTAACACCACATCAAAAGATACGCTGTCAAAGAACTTTGACAACCAACAGTGATCATATTGACATCAGCGAGGTTTCAAAATACTGCCTTTTTCTTAAAAACTACCGGTATATCTTTGAAAATTCAATCAACATGTTAAATCAAGCGCCAAATATGAAACAGTAAGGTCAAGAACATAAAAATGATTTTTAACAAATTCATTGGATAAAGGTTAATTCGAGTAAACGCAGAAAAAAATAGGGTGGCGATTCAAATGTTTTTAGTTAAGTGTAATTAACGCCTGTGAAAAATTATTTACCGATATTAGTACTTGTGTTTTTAAAAGCTATATTTAACTTTTAAAAGTTATTCAATGCAGAAAAGAGTTTTCAAGATTATGTGATATTTTTTAAAAGTTTATACAAATTCAAAAACCTACCTTACGTATGGCTGTGTATTAAACTATGGACACTTATGGTGATAGTGTTACGTGACAATTTATCATACCAACTGCTAATGACATGAAAAGATGAAGGACAGATTGTGCAATATTGAGTCATAATTCGACATAAGCTTTGATCATTAGACACAATACATCTTTCTGTATACATGAACACCAATACATATAATGTTTAGTCCCCGCGATCACGTATATATGTCGGACTACGATAAAATTGTATTGTAAACTTCCCAAAAAAGATAATTACCTGAGAATACTGTTAATACAACAAGTAGGTTTGCATACTTCAATCACCCACAAAATACCTATATAGCGCTGGAATTTTTTATTGTAGTCTAATGGTACTGATTTCTTGATGTAAAATAGTTCGAAAAAGGTTTAATAGTATTATATAATTATAAGCTAAAAGCAAAATTATAATGAAATTTCTAGTCGATGTAGTCTTTGAAGATTATTACAAGAGATAAAATTATATTGTTGCAATGTAAAAGGTCTCAAATACCTCTGGTACTGCAAATATTTTTAGATTCCTTTACTTGTGTAGTTTATTGTATGAGAGAAGTGTCCAATGAGATTAAGTTTTGATTGATTGATTGATTGATTGATTGATTGGATGTTTGCTTTACATCCAGCGAGCAATATTTCAGCTATTTTCAGGACGGAAACAAGTTAACAAACAATACATCAATTGAAAAATGGGTGGGGTGGGACACAGGGAACACAATTTTGACTGCCACTGTAAAAGTATGGAGTATTGGGTAGGGTCGGAGAATTTAGCCTTTTGTAGCGGCTACAATGAGCCTACTCTTTTTCGAAATCTACAAAAGAGATCTTTATCGTGCACGGAGCGTGGCATTCTCCAAACACGTTACCCACTGTGGTCCGCGGCCAGGCTTTCCGTATTATGTATGACCTGACAACCCTCCAACGAGAGGGTCTCTCCTATCCGCCACCCAGGGACGCGCTGGATTAAGTTTTGTCACGATTGTACAAATACGATACCATAGTTACGTGCATTTTATTTAAGTTCTATATAGATAAGGAACCCATAAATCAATATTTTTTTCTTACGCCCTTTCAGGCTTTGCAACAGATTACACCAGTAATCATTATAAATCACTCAAAACTCAACTTGAATTGTCGCCTGCGCTTCCCAGTGCCATTTCCATGTTTTTCTAAAGCGTCATCGCGTGACATTAAGAGTTACCTTGGTATTTTAGGGTATAGAGGGGAGGTATTTTCTTTAAAAATTAATCACAAGGGAAGTTGATCGCATTCCAATGACCATCAACTTTATTTCAATTTAAGAGGCTCTTAATGCTATTTTTGTGCAGTTCGGCTGGTTGACGGCATATATTTGTAGACAATAACTTTAAAAAAAAATTTCTTAACCTGTATGAAATACAGACAGTGGTATTGCTCTGGCGTAAAATATACGACCCTATTACAATGTTACCTAAACAAAATTCAATGATCTTTCTTAAAAACTCTTATAGAGCTTGTGTTTCTTGTTTATATGTGCCTACTATAAATGAAGCTCTGTCTTGTCTTTATCTTGTCTCTCATGTTCAATAAATCATGAATGATGTATTTCACATTATAAAGCCTCTAATTGTTGTCTACTACGTCATCACATTAGTCATCGAAATCACTTTACGTTAATCTCAGTGGCGTAGCTGTTTATTAGCACTGTAAGCATGTGCTTACAAATAATTCTGGCAATTTTTTTTTTTCGTATTTGCATTTTTCTGGGTTTATGAATATATGAAGTTCAAGATCAAATCAATGGACGCACAAAGTTAAACATTTAACATAATTATAGTTATTACTACAT
Source organism: Limnoperna fortunei (assembly GCA_944474755.1). Classification (NCBI taxonomy): domain Eukaryota; kingdom Metazoa; phylum Mollusca; class Bivalvia; order Mytilida; family Modiolidae; genus Limnoperna; species Limnoperna fortunei. The sequence continues at coordinate 85,304,513 of OX104113.1, read as the reverse complement.
TATTTGTGTATACTGTTCAACATCTCGTTTGATCTTGAATTACGATTAATCAAAAATCGACCTACATTGTATGCCAAAAACGACTTGCGACCTCCCCGAAAATATAGCTTTTAAAATGCGACATGAGGAGTTACCCTGTTGGTGCCCCAAAAGTAACTGCGTTTAATTTACTTCTTGACTCATGACGTCACGATTTTAACCTGCGTCCTTTATAAATCTTGAACAGTTTGATTAAGCAATCCGGCTATCATTCACATTGAGTGAATTATTCGCGATTTATTCGTGCTACCGTAGCATTTCATAAAATAATAATAAGTTTACATAAATCAGTAGCAAGCAGATCAATTAAAATGAAGAGGAGTAAGTCTTCCGAAATAGACAAGGGACAAAGTAAAGTGACGAAATATTTTTCGAAACCGCAAAATGTCTCATCTGCGGCTCCCTCTACAAGTATTGATGAACATCCCGTAGAAAAACAAAAATCACCAGAGTCCGTCAGTCTTGCTCAAGGTGATGCTCAGTGCAGCGATGTTGTACCTATTAATCCGCCCACATTTGAATCAGGGTCTGCCCATCTTGAACAGAGCATCGCTGATCCAGATAGCAATGCTGCTTCTGTTAGCCCACCCATATTGGAACCAGAGTCCAAATCTACCCAGCCTACAACATTTGATATTGCATTGCATAAAACAACTGTTGATGACAAACAAAAGCTTTTCTTATTAAAGAATAATTGGCTCGTTCCGACATCGTTTGTTTTTCCCCTTAGAAAGATTCGAGGGGTAAATAGCGCATTTACCAGATCATGGCTAGAGAAATTCCCTTGGCTCAGATATTCACAATCTGGAGATGGTCTTTATTGTTTATATTGTGTGCTGTTCAACAGTGATGAACATGCATTTGTTCGTGACCCTGTGAATGACTGGGCAAACTTGGGGACTTTAATCAAACGTCACTTGAAGCAATCTGGGCATGGAAATTGTGTGGAAAAAAGCGAAAATTTTGTGGCCGTCGCTGAGGGCAAAAAGGGAGATGTCATTTCTATGCTGAGTACCTCTTTCCAGCATAAAATTTCGAGAAATCGGGATATTCTAAAGAGCATCTTGAAGACTATCTACCTGTGTGGAAAACAGAATATTCCCCTCCGTGGTCATACGGAAGACAAGAGTAATTTTATCGCTTTGATCAAATTTAGAGCTGAAACTGATAAGATTTTAGCTGATCATCTACAGAATAGTCCCCCAAATGCCAGATATTTATCACCCCAAATCCAAAATGAGCTGATCAGTATTTGTGGCGATCAAATACAGCGACGTATTGTCCAGGAGTGCAATGCTGCTAACTGTTTCAGTATCATTGCTGACGAAACCACAGACGTGTCAACCATTGAGCAGGTCGCGTTATGCCTTCGTTATGTCGATACTGATACAGATGGGGTATTGAAAGTAAAAGAGGGATTTGTCGGATTTGCTGAAGCCAGTTCTACAACCGGAGAAGCTCTTGCGGCAACCATTATGGGAAAACTCAACGAGTATGGAATAGTCACACAGGCTATGAGGGGACAGGGGTATGACGGGGCTGCTAATATGGCGGGTAAACTTTCTGGGGTTAGAACCCGTATTCAAGCAGAAATCCCAGAAGCCCATTATGTACATTGCTATGCACACTGCTTGAATTTGGCTGTGGTCAAATCGTGTCAACTCCCAATCATCCGAAATGCCGTTGATATAGTAAAGGATGTTTCGTTTGCTTTTAGTTATTCTTCAAAGCGAACAGGAAGGTTTAAAACAATGCTGGAACAGGCTGATGCAGAACAAAGAGAGGTGCTTGATGGTCGCCGAAAAATCAAGGGTATGTGCGAGACTAGATGGTCTAGTAGGGCCGACGCTTTAAACACATTCAAGTCAGCACATTCCATCATTGTTGACACCTTAGATGACCTAGCGACAGATGGTGATAAAAATGCAAAACAATTGAAACTTGCTATTCAAGATTTTGGGTTCATGGTTGCTCTTATTGTAGCAGAGCATGTTTTGCAGTACAGTTTAGCTCTTTCAAACTTGCTACAGCGACCCACTCTTGACCTCGTTGAGGCTGCATCGGAGGCAAAAACTGTCGTCGAAAGCTTCAGAAGAATCAGGCAGGACGACAATATTTGGCAACAACTTTATACAGAAATCCTAACGCTTGCCAGGAAACAAGATGTACAACCTTCTAAACCTAGAACGGCAGGTAGACAACAACATAGAACCAATACCCCAGCGGACACACCTGAACAGTACTGGAGAAGGTCCCTATTCTACCCCTTGCTCGATCATGTGGCCAATGAAATCGAAGAGAGGATCATAGTTCCCAAAGACAGGTTCCTTGCCCAGTACCTGATTCCATCCAGACTTAATTTGCTAACTCCTGATATGGAAGCCAGTGTTTTTGCGGACTTGTCAGAAGGTAAATTAGCAACCTCTCGAACGGAGTTGGTCAGATGGAGGTGCAAGTGGGATAATATCAATGAGAAGCCTAGATCTTTGATTGAAACCCTCCAACATGCTAATCCTGAGCTGTATCCAAACATTCACACAGCTGTTAAGATTCTCCTGTCCATGCCAGTCACTTCTGCAACAGCGGAGCGGTCCTTCAGTGCACTGAAACGTGTTAAGACCTATCTTCGGTCGACGATGGTAGAGGACAGGTTGAATGGCTTGTCACTGATGCATGTGCATCCAGAAATCCAAATAGATTTTGATGAAGCCATCAATACTTGATGGTAACCGCAAAATCCATCTTCTGTTCCCTTATTAAGCTGGTCGATTATTACAGTTTGAAGTAGATTGAATGGTTGTGTTTCAAGTCAGTGATCAAGATTTGGGGTTGTTCTGACTTTCTCGTCGATCTTCTTTGTGTTATCACTAGTGGAGTTTTTTTATATACTCAGACTCAGACTTCTTGAGTATACCCAGTTGTATTTTCGCCAGGGGACCCTATATGAATGGTCCCTGTTTGCACCAATGTCTTGAAGATAACTCTCAGATAACTGTTTAAAAAGTTTTAAAAAATAAACAAAAAATAAAAAAATAAAATAAAAAATGAAAAAAAAAAGAAAAAAAGAGAGAAAAAAGAAAAAAAAACCTAAAAAAAATCAAAGCTGGCTGTGATAACTTACTATCTGATATTCATGTTTTTGTGCATTTTTAATCATTACTTCAATAGCGAAATGTGTGGGTAAAAGTGCCTGGAGAAGGCCAAAGTCATCCTTCGACTTCCAAATTCTGTTCAGCTTCTGGGGGCCTGCCGCCCCCCAGACCCCCTGCTTACAGCTTTTAAGATCGTGGCTACGCCACTGCGTTTATTGCTAATGCACTTAATTTAGCACTATGTTCAATCAAGTGTGTACGGTACAATAAAAGGTAGATAAATGGATCGATAAGTAAGTAGGTAAGTAAGTAAGTAAGTAAGTAAGTAAATTTTATTTAGAGTCGAATAATATATACATAGTAACAAACATATAACATGAGCTCTTTTGAGCTCTTTAACCGACTTAATATTTTCCAACAAAACAAATCACAAAACATAACATGACAGCACAAGATTAACATACATATTAAGGTACATTCATACAAAGTATATAAAACAGGACGGTATTACAGATGGACAGCAGAACAATACATGCATTTTAAAAACATATACTAGGAAAAGATTCATTTAAGACAGATGAGCATAAATTTAAAAACATACCAAGCACTAAAACTAAAAGCAGACAGCATAGATAAATGTAACAATACATGCATTTTATAAACGTATATTAGGAATATATTCATTTTAGAGAGCTGATCATAAAATAACATACAAAGCACTAAACTAAAAGCAAGTAGCATAGGAGCATATATTATCAACATATATTTCCAACAAACCAGAAAAAAGCACCAGAGCAGATCACAAATAAAGGAAAGCATACACAGTACATAAAAGCTTGATAAGCATAAGCAGCATAAAAATACATGCTCTAAAACATATATTTAAATAGATTAATTTAAAAGCCGAGCACAAACACAGCACAAAATAAAAAAAGCATATAAAGCACTGTAATAAAACTAAGAATTAAGCAAGACTAGCCGAATAAACCAAATAAATAAATAACTAATAATCTATGCAGCAAAGTTTTCATGAAAGAACTCGTGCTGGTATAAAGTCACACAAACTGTGATTTACATGCTGCACAAACACATTTTTGCCCCCCCCCCGCCCCCGGCAGCTGGCAATATAATTTTTAGTAGTTCTGGGTCTTGGAAGATCTGCTGTATTTAAATACCTAAAGTTATAGAAATTATTTTTTTTTAAACAATCAAATCTTGTAAAAATATATGACTTTTTTATTTATGATTTTAAAGGTCTCCAAGGCAATTGTTCTCATTCGTCTTGTTTTAAGAGAGGGCAATTTTGATCGTTCTAAAAGTTCATCATAGGGGCTCACTGAATCGTTTTACACAAAACGTAAAGCTCTTTCCTGAATTTTTTCAATTTTGCGTGTGTTTTGTTCTGAGCAGAAATGCTATCCGCTTTAGGACGTTCAATTGCCTTGCAGCCTTTTTACAAATGTTTGTTATGTGAGAATGAAACTTTAATTTGAAGTCTAAGGTGACACCCAGCAGTTTAACCTCATCATCACAATTAATTATAATATTTTCAAGATTAAAATCAACATTTGCATCATGGGTGTTATTTCCAGTGGCAATTGCCTGAAATTTTTCAGGATTAGCCTGCATTTTATTGTTGGAAAACCATGTTATTTAAAGATTTACTATCCTCCTGCAAAGATCTAACTACACTGAGTTTCTAATGATTGATCAGACTTTGATAGTGTGTTGTAAACTGCATAATTATACAAGTTACAATGGTGAGCAAAGAAAAATATATCATTTATAAAGATATTAAATAATATAGGCCCGAGGATGGAACCTTGGGGCACTCCTTTAAATATATCTAACATAGAGCTAATATCTTGTCCTACTTTAACACACTGTTTCCTATTACTTAAGTAACATTTTAACATATTTAAGGCAGATTCTGAAATACTTTAAGACTTAAGTTTTAATAATAATAGGTGATGAGGAAGGCAATCAAAGGCCTTGGATAGGTCCATTAAGATGGCAGCTAGATAGTGGTTTTTATCTAAAGAAGTTTTCCAATCTTCAATCACTCTCAAAAGGGTGGACTGACAACCAAAGTTTGCTCGGAAAGCGGCCAAAAATTGATTGAAGATGCTGTCAAAGTAAGCAGTTAACTGAAATTGAATTGCGTTTTCAAAAATTTTAGAAATTGCTGGAAGGACGCTTTCTGGCCTGTAATTGACTTTCTCTAAACCACTATTTTTTTATGTATCGGTGCCACCTGAGCTTCCTTAAGTAGATAATGATAAAGACAGATTTACTAATTTAGTCAAAGGTTTTGAGATAACTGGTTTTTCCAAATGTAAAAGTTTAGGAGATATTCCATCATTTCCAGTGGCCTTTCTGATATTAATTGTATTTATCTGTTTACGAACAAAGTCATCATCTATATGTGAAAACGAGAAATTTTGTTTATCCAATTCAGGGTGGTTAGATTTTATAGCCTGAATACTTGGGTGGTTATCATTTACTGGTAAACATGAGTTTCCAATATTTTTTTGCAACATTAACAAAATAATCATTAGATTTTATAGCCTGAATACTTGGGTGGTTATCATTTACTGGTAAACATGAGTTTCCAATATTTTTTTGCAACATTAACAAAATAATCATTAAAACTTTCACAAACTTGATCTTGTTTTGTAATTAATTTATTTTCTTCACATAAAATAGTTTCCTTTTGTGTAAAAGATTCTTTGTTTGTCAAAAAAGGTTTAACAGTGGGCCAGAAATCTTTCGATTTTGATCCACCAGTACATCTTTCTAAAAAATATGTATTTATAGATAAAAACAGAACGAAAACACCACACTTGGTAATTATGGAATTCAGTATTAAAGATTTGTTTTTGTTTGTGTATCTACAAATGAACCAACTTTGTTTACTGACAAAACTTAATTCTATCCTGGAACTAGTATAGCTATAGGTTATGATTTAAAGGTTTCTGTTCTATCGAAAACCCCTGAGCCCAGCATGGCGACATATACAACAAGACAAGACAAGACAAGACAAAGTTTTATTTAAAGTCGGCACAATAACAACACATAACATAAGCTCTAAAGAGCTTTTTAACCGACATACAGTACATAATATCATAGCCTCCTGATAAGCTACATGTAACTACATGCAACACACATTAGCCACTCATATAAATAAGCACTACTGACATACTACATTACATAAATGCAACATACATTAGCCACATACATAAATGAGCACTACAGACATATTACATATACATTCATACAACATACATTAGCCATAGCCTCTTACTTTATTTGAAAAACATAGAGGTTAAGATACCATTATATGGGGTCGTAACTTAAGGAACTTTGATCAAATAAAAGAAGGTGAAAACACATAACAACTGGACGGACAACGTTGAAAAGAAGCTACAGTGGTACTACTAGTATAATTTACATGTAGGGATTAAGGGAATAGACAAGTAGTGGCATCAATACATACCAAGCACTATAATAGCAGCAAAAGAAAACAGAAAACATGTAAATGCATATAATATGGACAGCACAAGCATGCATACATAGAAACAGGCACTAAATACAATAAAATAGTTTAGTAAAACCAGGTATAACTTACAGAGAAGCACTGATTATCAAGCTGTTTATTGACAAAGCATCCGAGTTTACTTAAAGCTGTGATAATATTTGTAACAACGCATTTATGAGCAGCATGCAGAGCAGTGACATGACTTGCCATTCCAAGAATTTATAAAAATTTTTAATTGAAAAAAGGATGATTCATTTCGGAAATGGTCTGGCAAGTCATTCCATGTTTTAGCTGCAAAATATTTAAATGAGTTTAAACCATACCTTGTTGTTCTGACTCTTGGTATATTTGCTGTATTCTGGTGTCTAAAATTAATTTATTGTTTTGTTTAATTTCAATTAAATCATGTAAATAGACTGGGCTTTGTTTATTAATTATTTTAAAGCAACAGATATATATCAAACACGGCGTAAGGAACTTGAGGTAATTCATAAGAGATAAACAAAATAATATGATTAATATCATCACTGTTGTCGTCACACTAATTCATGAGTGTTCACGTGTGTTTTTTTCTTTATATTTAAACAGAAGATCCGAGTTGTCCAAGTTGTCTCCGTGTCCGAGTCTAATAGTTGTGTTCATCGGGCAGAAGTGTGTACAACGTTTCAATCCCCAAAGCGTGTACTTCCCTGTAATAAATACGCTTTCGTCTAAGTCTTATCTTCTAAGTCTTATCTTATGTGAAACACATTTCATAAAGGTAAAAATTACTTTATTCAAACATTAACATTTGTCTTCATAGGTCGAAGGTATCATAATATGAATGTAGGCGCAGCCTAAATGCGAGCATCGCACATTGTTCATGTCGTTACTTCAGAGCCCCCTAAAAGTGCCTCTACATTCCATTGATGACGTGACGTCTTATCTAATGTGCTGATGACGTCACAAAACTCAATTTCAAATACAGCGTTTCAGATTGAAAAAAAATTGTCTGGCATTTTTGTAGTAATTTAAAAAATAAACACTTCAATTTTATCGATGTCAAAATGATTTTTGTCTACTTTTATATTATATTATTTTTCGTTCGTCTACAATATTTTCTTCGGATAGCTCAGCTACCATCTGAAATGGATTTGTTCATATGGATCACGTGACTTTTTTTACACACACGCATGTAACCGTATAGCTCGCATCTGCGATGCTCGCTATTAATATAAGACATGACGGTCGAAATGGGAAGGACTGCTGAACTGTCAAATAACAGACTGCCGACTGGTCACAATATTTTAATAATATGATTATGAATGTAGGCGAAGCCTAAATGCGAGCATCGCACATTGTTTATGTCGTTACTTCAGAGCCCCCTAACAGTGCCTCTACATTCCGTTGATGACGTGACGTCTTATCCTATGTGTTGGTGACATCACAAAACTCAATATTTCAAATACAGCGTTTCCGGATTGAAAAAAAATTTGTCTGGCATTTTGGTAGTAATTTAAAAAATAAACACCTCAATTTTATCGATGTCAAAATTATTTTTGTCTACTTTTATATTACATATTTTTTCGTTCTTCTACAATATTTTCTTCGGATAGCTGATCATGAGCTACCATCTGAAATGGATTTGTTCATATGGATTACGTGACTTTTTTTACACACACGCATGTAACCGTATAGCTCGCATCTGCGATGCTAGCTATGAATGTATGTGCAGCCTAAATGCGAGCATCGCACATTGTCCATGTCGTTACTTCAGAGCTCCCTAACAGTGCCTCTACATTCCATTGATGATGTGACGTCTTATCTTATGTGTTGATGACGTCACAAAACTCAATTTCGAATACAGCGTTTCATATTGACTTTATCGATGTCAAAATTATTTTTGTCTACTTTTATATTATATATTTTTTCGTCGTCTACAATATTGTCTTCGGATAGCTCAGCTACCATCTGAAATGGATTTGTTCATATGGATTGGATCACATGACTTTTCTTTACACACACGCATGTAACCATAGTTCTCATCTGCGATGATCGTTATCATTATAAAAATATCCTGCGAAAACTCACATTTAAAAAATTTTCAGTTTAAACTGTTGCATAGAATCATTCCTATTAATTCCTTTTTGTATAAAATAGATCTCAAAAATAGTTACCTAAGTACATTTTGTAAAATTCAAAGTGAAATTTCTTTGTCAAACCATATAAACCAATATTACCAAAATTTAAGCTTTGACAACAAGGAAGTCTTCTTTGGATTTGAAGAAGAGGATCTACTTGTTAACCCGATTTTTATTATTGCTAAATATTATATCTTTAGGTGTAAACACAATCACCAAAAGCCAAATATATTTGAATTATATATAAAGTCATGTGGTATCGGTCACTTGAGCAGTATGTGGCAAAGAAAAACAATACTATGTCTTCATTGGAAAAGACATGGACCCCTTTGAATCATATTTTTACTGACATTTACAAGTACTGTTACTACTATATTGATTTATCAATATTATTGTGTATTTTTAAAACTTTAAATTTAGGAACGACATGTTTTTAGTTATTGTTACTAATAAGTTAATACTATATTAAATGTTGTGCCTTTTCAAAAAAGTTAAAAGCATGTAGTCAATGTGATTTTTAGTTTTTTTTTATTTGAAAAACCCTGTCACAACTAGTCAGGTGGTGTTGTAGAGGAATGGTAAAACCCTGACTATTGAAAAAAAAAGCCTTCATGAGGCTTGTTATCTTCAAAGACGGTATTTCATAATGTGAAAAAAAACTACTGGTAGTTTCCAAGAAAGCTCACAAAGGCAAGTCAATTATAATAACTGCAATGACTGTGCATGTGGAATTTTTATTCTTTTGTGTCTTGTAGAAATCTTATTACTGAGATCAATTGGTAAAAGTTGTAATTCACAAACATGGGAAAGTATTCTGACAGTGACAGTGAGAAGAAGAAAAGAAAAAAGAAGAAGAAAAAGAGATCCAGATCTAGGTAATAAGCCTGTACTGTTTAATTTTAGTATGAACATTAAACTTTGAAGTTTGTATTCTGTGATTGTGGCATGTTAATTTACTGGCACATTTAATAAAAGAGATGGGAGACTAAGATCAAGTATTTTTTGTATTAGTATTTTTTACTTTCACACTGAGGTCAAAATGTATTCTGAAAAGTCCATGAAAAAACACGTCGATAGCGACAATAGATTATTTTAGTGGTAAATGTCTGCAAACATTCAGTGACCAAAATGACTGCACAGTTGCTTTGTCTATTCAACGAATTGCGGTGTTGCTGCAATAAACACACCACTGGTACAAGGAATATATAACTGCACAAATTTGCAATGAAAGTATTTGTTGCAGGAAGGCAGAACATTTTTGAGACCGTGATACTTTGATGTGATCATGTCTCAATTTTATTTTTGTTTTACATAATTGTTGATTCAGCAGATTCTTCTATTGTTGAGTAAATTCTATAACAATCAGACATGCACAGAATGAGAATTCATGTGTCAATTATCTGTCTCTTGAAGACCTGATAAAAATAGATTAATTGACAGGTAGGTGTGCCAAAAATAAAACACCTATTACCAAACAAATCAATAGGTGAGGGGGGAATCACTCAACAAATGGGAGAAGCACATAACTATAAGTGACATGTGGCTAATTAGGCTGACGACACCAAAACTAATTGTAACAAATTACTTATAAAAAGAAAAAACTTTGTGTTTTTAATATTATTTCACTGAACCTTTTTGAAAATGTGTGGGAAAAAATATTCCTCAAATGTGTTTGAGACGATCAAATTTCCGGTTAGCTTAGTATTTTAATTACACAATACAATTGGCTAAGTCCATGTGTTGGTTACCCTTATCAATTAACACCAGTCACCTGAACAGGAAGCATGCCAGCAGGACTTTTTATTTAAGTATGACATTGACTTTAATTCATTATTATCAACTATTGCATGCATTTATACACATGTATATTAGTTGACCCCACAATAAAATGACAGGTGTTCATTGAATAATGGACATTCTATTTTGCATCCGGTGGACGACAGGTATCCTAATTCCTTGGAGCACCATAAGGAAAGGTGTTTTACGCCAAAATTTTATTAACACTTACTGGTTATATAATAAGAGTTAAAACACATCCTATTTGAAGTGTCCTCGAATGATGAACTTCTGTCCATCGGGAATTTCCCTATAATCGGTTTCCATCATTCACTCATGGCATAATCCATTTTGTCAGTAATGTTTGTGTAATTATCTATATGCAGGTCTGCAGTACTAGTTTTATTATGGATTTCCTTTGTATTTTATGTATAGATCAAGTAGCGAAAGCAGTAGATATTCAACTAAAGTTAAGAAAAACAAAAAGTCAAAGCATAAGAAAAGATCAAGAAGTAAATCATCTTCACCAAAGTTAAGACGGCGATCAAGATCACATAGTTTAGACAGAAGATCCAGATCTGGGGGAAGGTACACTAGATCAAGATCAAGAGACAGACATCTCAGAAAGTCAAGGTCATATAGTAGAGAAAGAAGAAGGTCAAGGTCAATTAGTAAAGACAGAAGACGATCAACATCATATAGCCGAGAAAGAAAAAGGTCCAGGTCATTAAGTAGAGGTAGAAGGTCTTTCAGTCGAGAAAGAAGACGTTCACCATCATATAGCAGAGAAAGAAAAAGATCAAGATCTAAAGATAGATATAGAAGAAGGTCAAGGTCTTATGATAGATATTCAAGGTCTATTAGTAGGGAAAGAAAGAGTAGGTCACAAAGGTAAAAAATGTATGCTTTGTAGTTGATCTCACTAAAAAAGATTTACACTTGCAATTAGTTGTCAGGTATTCCCTATTTTCGGAATACAAGAATTAATTCCCATTTGCAAGAGTTGTCTTTCAGCAGGTATCTAGTATTGAACAGATAGGGGAAAATCAGGTTTTTAATTTTTTTAAAATGATGTCTGTGGACTGACTCTTCCAGTACAACTAAAAAAACTGCAGAATTAGTTTGCATATCATAATAAATTTTACCAGATGCTTTGCTATATGTAAATAAAAAAATATTGTAGAAAAACTACTTTTTACTCACAGTAGGTACTATAAAGTACCTGCTCTAAAGAACAGATAACTCTGCAAATGGGAGATAAATCTTGTTTACCGTAAGTATGGAATAGTGGAACAAAAGGGCAATGAAAAACTTCAAAGTGATGTTAATTGTTTCTCAGGATGTTGTCAGTTCTGATGAGCTATGGTTAAGTGTGATAATTTGACACTTATAGGCAAATACAGTTTACATCGACAAAAACATTCACACTAGTAATTAAGTACATTTACCCATTTACAACTACATTTATAGACGACATAATTATACAGTCTTTTACCGTTTCTTTCAAGTTTAAAGGAGTATTTCTTGGTATATAATGTTGAGATAAGCCAAACACAACCCTTACAATTAAGTTAATCACTAAAATTCAAAACAACATCTAACCAAATAACAGGTGTGAGAAACACAATAGCATACATGCAATCTACTTACAGTCACGTAAACATTGGTGGGGTTGGACCACTTACATCCCCTGTTATGTAATTCACTTACAGTACAGACATGCAGAAATGTATACAAATTTAAAATTGTTACAAAGACATGCTGGATTTTTGTGTGTGTTAATTTTAGGAGATAAATATTTTTTTTAATTAAAAAGTATCTTATAGATCAAGAACAAAAGATAGATCACAGAGGAGAAACTCTAGAAGTTCCTCCAAAGATAAAAAAGAGTAAGTTTTTTGTTATACTTATAAAATAAAATTATGACTTTGTTTATTTGTTTAACACATTTAAGCTTACATGAAACTACTGAAATGACTAAATTCATTTTTACTTGTGCCGCCAAGAAATAGGTTTTTGTTTACTAGTGGAATAATGTTTACAATAAAAAGTTATGGTCTAAAACTAAAAGAGGGTGAAATTTTCAAATTAAAAAAAAAATTTTAATTTATTTATTTATTAACAGGCAAGACAACTTAATTGTAGCAGACAAATTCTATAAGAATTTGTAAAAATAAAAGACTGCAGAACAGTTTTTGTCTCGCCTGCGACGAAAGTCGCTGGAGGCGAGACATATGTATGGGAATCCGGCGGCAGCGTAAACACTTGACATCTTGCTTCATATATTTGTAAGCCCAAGCCAAATTTGGTACAGAGGTAGCTTTTGATGAGTACTTGCAAGTCAGTCACCTGTCACCTGACCTTGACCTTAATTTCACAGTCCAGCGACTACGTTAAAGTTTTTGGGTTACGACAGTTCCTCTGTAACCACGCATTGTAGAATGACAATATTTGGTTTATAGGTTGCTGATGACTAGTACATGACTGTCTGGTAGGTGTCACCTGACCTTGACCTCAATTTCACGGTCCAGCAACTACATTAAAGGTTTTGGGTTACGACAGTTCCTCTATAACCACGCATGGTAGGATGACAATATTTGGTATATAGGTTGCTGATAAATAGTACATGACTGTCTGGTAGGTGCCACATGACCTTGACCTCAATTTCACGGTCCAGTGACTACATTAAAGTTTTTAGGTTACTGCTGTTCCCCTGTAACCAAGCATGGTAGGATGACAATATTTGGTATATAGGTTGCTGATGAATAGTACATGATTGTCTGGTAGGTGTCACCTGACCTTGACCTCAATTTCACGGTTCAGTGACTACTTTAAAGTTTTTGTATTAGGACAGTTCCTCTGTAACTATGCATAGTATGGTGACAATATTTGGTATACAGGCCACTGCTCATAATTAATGCTATTTACGTAATGCTTATGACGAAATTTATTTTTGTTACTGATGCGGAATTCAGGCGAGACGTTTTTCTGTGTCCACACTTGTAATTATATTGAAGTAAATACCCTGATTGCATCACGGTTTAATTGGAATTTACCCCTATATTTAAGTTTGTCGCAAGTGTAATAACTTATAAAAAGTAAAAATGCAATGGTTAATTTAAGGAGATAAGAGCTTATGTTTAATTTATAAAATATCTGCCTATTAGAAAACCCAGTTCCTTTAGCTAGATCCTGTTTTTAACATTTAGTATTATTATGTTTACAGAGATCCCTGTGCAAATATACCTGGTTTTGATGATATGGTATGTTACTTTACATTGCTTATAATGGACTCCATTAGTACATCATTTTAAAATCTACATCTTAGTTTATTATGCCCCTCGGACGACATGTCCGGGGGGGGGATTAAGTTTTACTCATGTCCGTACGAATTTCCCGTTGAGCTTTTCTCAGAAACCATACTTGAGAACAATCTGGTGGTTTAGTTTCACAAGTTGTACGTCCTAAGCAACTTTCAGACCTGTCAGACCACTACTTCCTGTTTTTTGACTTCATTTGTACATATGTATGTCCATCTGTCTGTACTTATTTCTGTCAAGGTTTTCTCAGAAACTGTACGTGAGAACAATTTGAAATTTGCAGGGTGGTTTACTATCACAACTTGTATGTCCTAAGTAATTTTTAGACCTGTCTGACAACTACTTCCTGTTTGGGACTTCATTTAGCGGGGGAATCTGTGTCCCATGGACATATTATTCAATTTTTTCTATATTGGGTTTGAACATTTTGGTGGCTTAGAACAATATATTGCTTACTAAACTCTTTGGTAACAATAATAATACCCATTGCTATGTAACATTTTCTTGTCCATGTGTAGGCACAGATATTTCAATTGTAATAAGTTTAGGCTATATGGTTTAGGTCATTTTGTAACCATAACAAATATTTAGTACATTTACTAATTTCATTAGAAAATTCTCTAAAAAAGAATTTATTCAGTTTCATATTATATTAAACAGTAGCCATATGATTTATATTTATTTTAATTTGATTTTGTTGTTGACCAAACTGGCCCAAGATCAAACAAACTTGAGTCATCAAGTTATTTTTTTACTATAAAATAATTGATACAAAATATTGACCAAAGCTTGATACTACTTATGGATTATTAACTTTTTTAAAACGAGATGTGTTGTTTACTTAACAACATCTTAACAGCGTGTCACACTTGTAAAGAGAGATAATATAATACTTAAGATCAATGAAAAATACTGGATAATAGCAATAAATTGGCTATTGGATTTTTTTGCAGTTGTTTTTTAAATACTTACATCTTTTTTTTCCGTTGTAGACTCCATCAGAAAAAGCCCAAGTGAGAATGCAGATGGCCTTGAAAGCTGCAGGTATGTATTATGTTTTATTTCCCAAAGAAAGATAACTCTATTCATTGTTTAATTTTAAATTATTTAAACTCTTTCAAACTTGAAAATGCAGAAATGTACTGAATTGTGGACAGACTTGAAATAAAAGGTCAACTATAATATATACATGTAGGTAGGGTATTTTTCATCTGGTGATCCAGCTTGCTTGCAATTAAAATTGGGACACAAGAATATAGATAAAAGATTGATAAAATGTGTATATTATTTGGTTGTATGTTCATTAGCAGACTTTTACAGAACATTAGCTTTGTAGTACAACTGATATTCTGTATGTGACAGCATTCCTGACCTTTGATCTATGCCATTTACAAGTATTTATTGTTTTAACTTTATTAATTTCATTCTGTAGCTAAAAAAACCGATTGCTAGATTTGATCATTAAAATATAAAGCTATTTTAGATTAGTTAAGATAACCTTGCTAAGGTCTTACATTGTATTTATGATTATCAAATGAGTAAACATATTGTTTAACTGTATTCAAATAGTATAACTTTGCTTGCTTTACACTTGACCAAAACTGTATGTCTTACTTTAGCTGCTGCAGATGAAAAAATTAAGCACCAGTCTAAATCAGATACGAAGTCATTTGAAGACCAAATGAAATTCAGCAAGTCAATTATGGATATTGAAAGTTCATCTTTTGTTCAATCTTCATTTCTGTCCAACAGAAAAGTAATTATACTCTATCTATATATTTATTTTACAATGTACATACACTGAATATATTTACACAATCATCGTACAATTATTATAATCTCTTTGGATATTTAGCTTTTACTATACTTAGACTTGATACAATATTAGTAGAAATCACCCAATCAAGTGTTTTTTGAAAGTTATGTGGAGAAATGAGTTTTGAAAAAATGTTAAGATATTGATTTCTATATGATTTTAATTTTAGCTAATAGAACAGACAAGTATGGGTAAAAATAAAAAAAACAGAAGTTATTCTGTCAATTTAAAAATTAGTAGACAAGTTTGACTTTATAGCAATGCAGTGAAAAATTCAATAGGTTTTATACATGAAAACTTTAGGGTGTACCTCCATATACTCTGGCATGGCATATTGAAAAAATAAAAATATAATTTAACAACAAATTATACTCAAACAAGGCAAGAACTCTTGATAGGGCACAATGTCTGTTTTCTGGAGATCTAGCAAATTTAAATGTAGTACAGTATTGGAAAAAGTTATTCTACATTCAAAATTGAATTGGTACTAAGGTGTGTACATTAAACATAGACACTACCCACATACCAGCCAAAAACATCTCCAAACCTGAACCATGATTTTAAGGCATGTTTAAAAAAAGCAGGAAATGCCTAAAAACACAGGATATTGCGCCATTTTTCTTAAAGCTTCTAGGGGCCACTTAAGACCCCGGACACCTGCCATAAGCCTCTGGGTGACCACCGTCCCACTCTTTCTCCAATTTGTGTGTGTACATTGTTTAGGGTTAGCTATGACCCTTATATATGTAATAATATTTTTTCACTTTTAATTATTGTTGCTATCCAGTTATATTATGAGTACATTTATATAAACAGCATGTATTGTTTTGCCATTTGCATGTTTGTATGAAAATAATAATGAAAATGGAAAAAAGAAGAGTTTTGTTAATTAAAGCGGATGTATATGTATTTTCAGGATAAGTCAGAAAAAGATTCAGAGAAGAAAGACGATTTGTTCATGTTTGGTACTGCTGCTGAGTTCAAACCAGACTTAGTATCAAAGGTCATACCAACATTTGATGATCCTAAGTCTCTGGCAGACCCTAGTGTAAGTAATCCACTGTTAGATTTTTTTAAAAAGAATTTTCTTAGGTGAGATTGCTTAGTGCTAGGAGAGTTCCCAGACTTAATCCACAATGCTGCTAAGCATGTCCCAGGGGCTGGGAGAGTTCCTGGAACTTGATCCACAGAGCTACTTAGGGCTTTGCCAGGAAAAAATGTACAAGGGAGGCGGAACTCAATTGCCAGTTTAGGGTACCATCACCAAAATTTTAATAATTTTTTAACATCTCTTAAGCATTTAGAAACATGTTTAACCCACAACCAAGGAAATAAAAATGGAAGTTCCGACCCTCTTCCACATTTTTTCCTGGAAAAGCCCTTAGCATGTCTCAGGGGCTGTAAGAGCTTCAGGTCCTTGATACATAGAGATATTTATTATGTCCCCAGGTGCTAGTAGAGTTTCGGGGACATGATCCACAGAGCTTCTTAGCTTATAATCAGGTGGCAGATAAGGGACATTCTCCTCATAGTCATCTGGTTATAATAGACAAAGCCAGACCTCAGACCATGACGAGAAACATGCTTGGAAAATACCACATTCCTTGTACAATAAAGACCCTTTTTGTAGATTTAAAAACAGTGTAGGCTCATTGTAGCCATTACACTAGGCTTAATTCTATGTCACTACCCTATATGTACATTTAATTTAGGTGAAATATTACTTGCTCGACACTAAGCAACATTCAGTCAATTAATCAAATTACAGATTAAATCATATTTACATCATGCAAAGTGGATAAATGGTCAATGTAGTTTTCTTTCCATCACTAAGGTTGCGAGTTCAAGTTTGACTTTCGGCTAGTTGGGCTCAAATCATGACTTAATTGGCAAGAAATGCAATTTTCACTTCTAAAAATCATGGGTTTTTATCGGGGGGTTCTTGGACTTCCTTTCCCAGGCAGTAAATACTAGACACAATGATATAGCTTAATTGTTTTGTAAATCAACAAGAGAAATATAACCTGCTAAATGTAGTTTATATAATAAAATCTGCCTCAGTTGAATTACCTACATACTAAAAAATTGTTAGTATAGCCATTTACTCTGGTATGACAGGTTCAATTTAAAAGTTATGTTGTGTTTACAGAGGATATAATTTTTCAGGGTTTAGTTTAGACAAATTTTACCATACCAACTACCAGTAAAACATCTTCCCCTTCTGGGTCACTAGACTAAATAAACAAAGATATAGTCATTAAAGTGTTTAAAATATATTTGCATTCATTTTTGAAATTATTAAACACTACTCTATTTCAGTTATTTGTGGATCCAGCCATCAAGATGGAAAGATGGATTGAAAGGCTGAACACACTACGCAGGAAAAAATTAGAGGGGGAGGCAATCAGCTAATGATGAGGAAAGAAATAAGACTGCCAGCAAGAAAAATACTATTTTATGGACTAAAATCTAAATAGAAAGGAGAAGTGCTGACTGTTAGTGTAACTCTACAAGGCACATTTTCATTCATCAGTAAATAAGAACTGTTTATAACAGGATCATTCATCAGTGTGCATTTATTTGCATCAGTATTTTGGGAATTTATTTTAAATGGACTGTATTAAAAATTTTTTTTCTCTAAATGATATTTTATTTTCTCAAACAAGACATTTTTCGCTCACCTGACCTGAAGGGTCATGTGAGCTATTGCCATCACTTGGTGTCTGTCCTCGTCGTTAACTTTTCTTTAAAAATCTTCTCCTCCAAAACCACTGAAGGGATTGCTTTGAAACTTTGCACACATCATCAGTAAAATGTCCTCGACCAAGTTTGCACAAATCATGGCCTCAGACCAACCAACATGGCCACCATGGCTAAAAATAGAACAGGGAGGTTCAAAATACAGTTTTTAGCTTATAGTTCAAAATGTATAACAGATACAGGAAAAGCGAAGAGACCTTCCTTCTTCAGCATCTAAAGCTCTACAAAACACTCCATTGGGTCAAAGTTGTATGATGACTCCTTGTAGGAGTTATTGCCCTTTAATTGTCGAAACTGATGATTTTTGCCATTTGTGCCTCAAAATCTTGAAAATTATAATAACTAGAGAAAAAGTTAGCATTGCTTAATTGTTTTGCTCTATGAGGGCTACAAAAATGACTTTAGGGTCAAGATTGTCTCATTAATCGTTTAAGAGTTATTCTTCTTTTTTTAATCAGTTTAATTTGATTTTTTAAAATCTTTTCCTCTGAAACCACTGAAAGTACTGCTTTGAATCTTTGTACACATCATCTGTCAAATGTCCTCAACCAAGATTGCACAAACCATGGCGGCAGATTAACCAACATGGCAGCCATATCCTAAAATAGTTTGGCTTATAATTCAAAAAGTATAACAGATACAGGAAAACTGAAGAGACATGCCTTCATCGGCATTAAAAGCTCTACCAAACACTCCATTGGGTCGAAGTTGTATGATGACTCCTTCTAGGAGTTATTGCCCTTTAATTGTCGAAATTGACGATTTTTGCCTCAAAATCTTGAAAATTATTAGAACTAGAGAAAAAGTTAGCATTGCTTAATTGTTCTGCTCTATGCGAGCTACAAAAATGACTGTAGGGTCAAGATTGTTTGATTAACCGTTTAAGATTAATTCCCTTTGAACTGTTTTTTTATACCCAAGCGGGGGGTATATAGTGTTCATGGTGTCCGTCTGTCCGTCCGTCCTTCCGTCCGTCTGTCCGTCCGTTACACTTTCTATTATTTGCAACTCCTCCTACACCACTGAAAGGAATTTGATGAAACTTACACAGAATCTTTGTCTCATAGTGCCATTGTGCAGGAGATATTTAATATTTTGATCGGAATGATATTTGGGGTTTCCCATAGAAAAACATGGACTTTGTCATTGACCTAAGGGGGTCCCTATCTCTTATATGCAACTCCTCCTACACCACTGAATGGAATTTAATGAAACTTGCACAGAATCCTTGTCACATAGTGCCATTGTGCAGGAGATATTAAACATTTTGATCGGATCGATATTTGGGGTTTCCCATAGAAAAACATGGACATTGTCATTGACCTAAGGGGGTCCTCATCTCTTATGTGCAACTCCTCCTACACCACTGAATGGAATTTAATGAAACTTACACAGAATCCTTGTCTCATAGTGCCATTGTGCAGGAGATATTTATTATTTTGATCGGAATGATATTTGGGGTTTCCCATAGAACAACACGGACTGTCATTGACATAAGGGGATACCCATTTCTTATGGGCGACTCCTCCTACACCACTAAATGGAATTTAATGAAACTTACACAGAATGTTGTCACATATTGCCATTGTGCACTAGATATATAACATTTCGATTGTAATGATATTTGGGGTTTACCATAGAAAAACATGGACTTTGTCATGGACATAAGGGATACCCATCTCTTATGTGCAACTCATTCCTCTACCACTGAATGGAATTTGTTGAAACTTACACAGAATCCATGTCACATTGTGCCATTGTGCAGGAGATATTTAACATTTTGATCGGAATAATATTTGGGGTTTCCCATAGAAAAACATGGAGTTTGTAATGGACATAATGGGATACCCATCTTTTATTTGCAATTCCTCCTACACAACTGAATGGAATTTGTTGAAACTTATACAGAATCTTGGTCACATATTGCCATTGTACATTGGATATTAAACATTTTGATCAGAATATTATTGTAGGTTTGCCATAGAAAAACATGGACTTTGTCATTGACATAGGGGATGCCATTCTTTGGGGGATTGAGGAGGGTAACATGTATTATCTGCAATTTTGCCTTCACGTTTAACTAGATAAAGTTTCAATTTCATAATTAAGAACACCTGAATTTTCAAAGCAATTGTAAAGCTGGGTGGGGGGGGGGGGGGTAATCAATGGTGAGCATTGCTCACAGGTGTTTTTACTCTAGTTTAATCGGTTTTAATTGATTTTTTAAAATCTTCTCCTCTGAAAGTACTGCTTTGAAACTTTGTACACATCATCCGTCAAATGTCCTCAACCAAGTTTAGTTCTGATTTGTCAACAAACATGGCCACTTCTTGTTTCCCACTGGCAACTTTGAGAAACTGCCAAATGAATTGAAAAAACGCATATTTCTCTTGTTCTTGCAGAAACAGGAAACTTCAATTTAGTTACATCAAAAGAGAAATAACTGCATAATTTATAGTCACAGTGAAACATAATTGGTAAATTGTCCATTTTGATGCACATATTCATTGCTACACTTTCTAATCTTAAATATTATAACTCAAGTTTTTTTAATTATCTGAACTTCTATAGAGAACATTTAAACTCAAAATTACTAAGTCCCAATGTGACTTTAATATAGGACACCCTCAGAACCTATTGTTTATAAAAAAAATAATTTACATGTGGTAGCATTAATTTATGATTGGCTCAGTAAATTGGTCATGACTCTTTGGAATTACTTTTCCCTTAATTTTTTTTAAGAACTTATTTTAAAAAACTTTAAAAAAAACCTGTAAACAAACTTAGAAATTACACAACATGCTCACATGGGCATTAAGTTTGTTTATTTCACAAAAAAGAATAAATTACCAAGGAAATTGGTAGTCAATAAATCAGAGATTGCGTTTTGGTCAAATATAAAATAATAATGGACTGTCACTGAAATCTGTTTTGTCTTCTCTGTCTTAAGTCGTCTAAGTCTGGATACAATCTGTTGGTATTATCTGCAACAAATATAACAATAAGATTTACAATACATAGAAGAGGGCTTTTCCTACAGCATTTTTATTGTGATGTTTAAAGGTATGTCTGGTATGCTACCACTTTATGATTGCCTGAAGCTCCATGTAGAATTTGCCTTAACACTCCCAACTCCTTTAGAAAATAAAGCCCAAGGTATACTACTATGGAACACTATTAATTATTGTTTTCAGTTCCCTTAATACTACAGTACAGAATGTATGTTTATTGCTGCTTTGCCATTTACTTTTGTCATCAGCATTACACTTATTTTGTTTAAATATTTGTATCAAAATCTGAGATTACCTGTAATGAGATGTTGTTAGATCTTCCATGACTCAACAATAACAAGGGGCCTTGGTGCCCAAGTGGTTAAGGTAGTTCGTGGATCGCATGGTCTTGTCAACACTGAGAATGCTGGTTCAATTCTCACTGCAGGCAGGGTGTACTGGACTCCAATCTTAATTGATAAGTATTGCCAGTTTTCCTACCCCCGGCTGGGGGTTTTCTTTTGGTACTCCGGCTTCCTCCTCCAATTAAAACTGGACGCCATGATATAGCTGAAAAATTGCTGAAAGGGGCATTAAACACCATCAAACAAACAAACATCAACAATAACAAAAAAGGGAGCAAATACAAAAAATTGAATTAGATTGAGCAAATTAAGAACAGGAATGCAAAAAAGTGGTGCAAAACATATCAGCTGGCATACATTGGAATTTTTTAAATCCTTATGCAATGTTAGATTGATTGACATTAATAGCTGAACCAAAAATGCAAAAATGATCATTTATAAGTAATTGTTTAAATATGAATGTACTACATATGCAAGGTTTAATAGAATCTAAAGTTTGGTTCGCAAGTTAGTAGTTCTACCTCTCTTGATATCTTTGCATTTTGTAAAATGAAGACAAAATGTACAGTATTTAAATAAGTTTTTAGATACTGACTATTGAAAATGACAGATGTACTTAGCAAAAAAAAAGGAGATGCTAACTAACTATTTAATGATAAACAATAAACTATCCAAGGAGCTTGGCATAAGCACATGCAACAAACCTCTATGTTGACGTAAACTCTCTTCTGTTGCTCTTTGAACTTGCTCTTCTTCACTTAAACCTGCAGTATAATTATTAAAACTGGTTTCCTGTCTAGTAGTCCTTCTAGTATTATATCCTCTTGCAGGCTCTACATTAAAAGACAAAATCTTAAATACGTTAGTAGGCTTTTTAGAAAGAAAACACATTTACCATTTTCTCATGACCCATGCAATTTACATTTTTTTCCAGAAATATGAAGTGTCATTGGCAGTAATTCTGCAGTCTAATCCATCCCAATCAATATTGGAAAACAAATTTAAAGTGGTGCATAGAAGTAGAACAAGGGACAATTAAAACTGTATTTTCTTGGATTATTGAATTTTTGTGCATTTTTTCTACAAAACACACCACCATATGCAAAAACTGTTCTAGAATTGTGCTCAAGCTTGACACAGCAACATTAAATACAAAACATTCAGTTTTTTCAGCTTTCAGTACACGAATTATATAGAAACAAACATTTTGGGACTCTATAAGTAAAGACTTATTATAAACATGATCAGAGTAGCTGCAATTATGTAGCTCCTGTAGCTACATTTTATACACCCTATAGTGATCAGTCTGTCTGTAAAGCCTATTGACTATGTTATTATTAATTATTATTAATTGTATGAGTGTCATTTTTTGCTCAAGTATTTTAAAATTTGTTTTTACTTAGAACAACATCATTCTTTCCCATATTTCTACTATTACTTATGACGCCAAGTTACTACGTTTAAGTTACTAACGACTTGCTAGATTACATGATATGTTTGAGGGGGCAAAGAAAGACAGTTTCACATCAGAAGTTTTGTAGAGATAATAGTTGGTATGTAATATGTCAAAATTTTAATATCTATGTTACTTAATTTTTATGTACATGTAATATACATTGATAAGAAACAATTTAATAATATTTTGTGAAGTTAACTTTTATTTTTACAATTATCATAAGTATTTCGGTAAACTGAAGTTGCCGTATTATTATTTTAAACAAATATTCAAATGTTAAAATATGCGTAAATAACAATGTTTACTTAATAACTTGTGAAATATTTAGTTTTATTTGTTTTCTGTATGTAAGTTATGATGTACACCTTGTGATTACCGATTATATCGATGTAATAAATTTTTCTTATGGAATTCACATTGTCTCACTTCTTCTTATGATACTTTGATGTGATAAACCTTACACTGTCCGTCCGAACTAATCTTGTCAAGGCTGTAACTTTTTTATCTTTTGAGGTAGGTTTTTGATATTTGGCATGTGGGTAAATAATATCAAAGCAATGTGTCGCATACCGGGGTTAATCACCTTGACCTTGAACTTTGACCTTTAGGTCACATTATTGCTTTCTGAATGACGAATTCATGTCTGGGCTGTAACTTTTTATCTTTTGAAGAAGGCTTTTGATATTTAGAATGTGGGTAGATAATATCAAGGCGATGTGTGGCATACTAGTACCATGGTTGTTGAACTTTGACCTTAAAGTCACATTATTGCTTTCTGAATGACAAATTCATGTCAAAGTTGTAACTTTTTTACCATCATTTGAGGTAGGCTTTTGATATTTGGAATGTGGTTAGATAATACCAAGGCGATGTGTCGCATACCATGGTTGATGACCTTTTTACCTTGACTTCAAGGTCAGCATTGCCCACAGAGATGGGTAACATCTCACTGATATCTAGTTGTTGCTGAGATCTCAAGTACATGTACTTGTACTAATTTTAGATAGTAATAACATTATTGATTATTGTTATTGTAGAAGTTAAATGAATGAATCTCCACCTACTTTTGCATATGTTTCCTACAAATTTATATCTTGTTAAGACAATACACCAACCTGAATTTGAAGTTCTGTAGCCCGTAGACTGTCGCTGATAGGTATATGATGGACCTGAAATTCAAGCACAGCTTCAACTAAATACTTTCTGCCAAGTGACTTTTGTAAAACTCTTATCTTGGTTGTCAAGGAAAACAAAACAAATTCAGGTCTTTGTTACCAAAAATTGATGCAAACTGAAAAAATTGTGCATTTATAAAATAAAAAATAATGATATTTTCAGGTAAAGTAAATGGAAATATTTCCACTTATTATAGTAGTGACACCACTGCTTGTTTTATGTCTGAATGAGATTTTTAAGCTTTATATACATATGTAGCACCTGTTTCTTATCAGGAGAGTAAGTGCAGTACCCATTCACAATATAACATAATTAATAATTAATTGATAATTTTGATTTATTTTTAATTTGTCAAAACAAGAATGAGATAGGCATTTTGTTTTTATTTTTTTATTTTATTTATATTTTTATTTTTTATGTGACAAATTAAAATACAGCAAAATTATCAATTAATAATATAAAAAATGCAGCCTTTCTTTTAATAAATACAAGTTATATACATCGACCTCCAACGGTATACGTCCTGGGTCGAATACATCTCTAAGTCGATATAAACTTGTATTGACTACAAGAAAGGCTGTATTTGTATAATATACTTACTGGTACTTGGAGGTATTACACTATCCATTAGCGGTTTCAGAGGTCCTTTGATGTAAAGTAATCCAACCAAAATACCCGCCAAATGACCTGAAAAATTCTTTGGATTTAAATAAAAATTTTTTAAATCTAAATTAATTTTGATATTAAAATTTATGTGTATGTACTCCACACACTTTTATTTAAGTGGTGACTTATTAGCTTCATCTAAGGTCAAACAAATATCAAATTTACAATATAGTAATATATACTTATATATCCTGAGGTCAATTCGTAGGGTGTTGCCTGTTCACATAAATGATACAAGTTAACTCATACACTTATTTCAATCTTGACTGTTAACAGTTATACTTATCTAATAATATAGGGAGTTTCAAACTGTCTTTTGTATTTTGTGAACAGATTTAATAAACAAATGGCTATTATACTATTTAAATGTTTGGGTATTTGTTCCTTCATCAGTCATCAGCTTACATACAAAATGATATGTAAATTTAAATGAGGTTATGTCCCTTGTTACATTTAATCAAATCATGCATATCATATGTGATTGAAGATGAACTTATGTCCCTTTCTCTGTTTAGAAGATAACTTATGTTACATTAACATAGGAAATAATGTGTGTCATTCAGCAGACCACATAATATGTAAACTATTTGTTCCAGCTGAATGATGATAAACAACAATTGTCTCCCTTACTTGACAAGGTACAAACCTGTAAATGATGCATGTGGCGTTATGAGTTGTATAATGACAAGTTCAGCCCAGAATGCCATTTTACTGGGGACTGGTATAAAACCCAGAATGTATTGAGTTCCAGCTGGTGTGTAATGGCTCACTAATACTTTTAATGCAAATATTACACCTAAAAATTTGTAGAAAATACATGAAATCCGTCTTTAAAACATAATCATCATTAAAAATGTGGTTTTAGGTGATGAAAAACACTTTTTTACAGATAATGATGAATAGCTTATCACACTTAAATAACATTGTAAAATCACAAAATACAGGATATTCCTTTCAATGATCAACCA
This sequence comes from Limnoperna fortunei, assembly GCA_944474755.1. Taxonomy (NCBI): domain Eukaryota; kingdom Metazoa; phylum Mollusca; class Bivalvia; order Mytilida; family Modiolidae; genus Limnoperna; species Limnoperna fortunei. The sequence continues at coordinate 85,278,431 of OX104113.1, read as the reverse complement.
AATGTTATAAATTAATTCAATTTTTAATTTTATTAACTGATTTGCATGAAGCTGATGAATAACAAATGTTATGTCATGTATATGTAGATTTACCAAGAACAAACACAGTATTTGTGCATATCAAATAACATCTTTCTTAACTTAACAATGATAAATTTTTTTGTATATATAATCAAGTACCTGAAAATCCAACTGCACAAACCAGATCATATGATGTATCATCCATTATTTTCTCTAAAACCATATTTAGTCCAATATAAGTAAAACTAGTGAATACTGTAAACACTATAAGTAAATACAGAAAATACACACTCCTGAATTGCCTCTCCAGTAATCTCCCTTTGTAAAGGAAAGAAGCCATATTGTAATACAAATGAATGTCATCTGCATGAAAGAGTGCTGATAACACTAGTCGTCTCCATTCCTTGCGATATAAAACATGATATGTACTCAAACAAACTTTGCCAGCATTAGGAAACCATTTAGCAAGGTCGCCAAATTGGAGAAATATTGCAGATTGTAATACAATTGCAGCAAGTGTCACCGGTGGAATGTTCTCAATGCCAACATTCATCATCTGTGCACCAATGAGGAATACTCCTAAACCCCTCCCTCCTGACCTCCCTCCAAGATATGGCATAATCTGCTATGTGTGTCAGTTACTGGTTACACTTTACCTTTAATAAAATTAGAAAATAAAAATAAAGCTTTATATTACAAATTATCAGGGAGTAGCCCAAATGTTCACTAGATCCATAAATATGGACAGGACATGGCCATTGATCCAGAATTCCAAGATATTATACCATTATTGACTTTGACATAGGTTGACATCTATTTTTATCACCCTGGAGAAAGTTATATTTACTTTGCCATTAGGCAAGGTAAATATAATTGTTTATGGTTGATAATAATTGATGTCAAACCATGTTCAAGTCGATAAATGTTTTATTATAATTATATGAATGAATTTAATATGCAAGTAATGATATCCAGATAAAAGTTAATTCAGACATCAAAACCATACATGTTTATTTTTAGACACTGCCAGGGTTCTGGAATCTATTTTTAGGGTACTCCAGTGTAAATTAACTTTCCAGTGCACTTGGCTCAAAAGTTTGTTCTATTTTAAGCCTTTTCATGTTGTTCTCATGATAAATTCTTATAGTTTTATAGTCATATAATAAAAAGTTTTGTCTAGCACGCACCTTTGGTTAATCAGAGCCTTATACATGTACTGTTGTACATGTATAAAATGTAAACCATAATGGTGTCAGACTAATTCTTGTAGCATACCAATTCCTGCCAGTTTTTAATCAAATGTTCAGATCTTGTAATGATCAATTCCTTGTTTGACAGCAAAGTTCGATGTAATCAACTTGAAAAAAAAATTGACATGTTGTGTACCAGTTATTACTATATACTATAGTATGCTCTATTTTCATCATTTAAGATTACTTCAAGACAAACAAATATATTTTACTTTGGAATATTTACTTATAGAATACACAGGGACAGTCTATATAAATTAGTACATAATCTAATATGGTTTACAGAAGACAGAAAAATGCACGTGCTCAAGCAAGTAATATGAATACTGGTAATAACTGCATACATGCCAATGCTCCAGATTTAGCCAGGAGGATACATAATTTTTTAACCGTGTACCGGCTGCTGGGAATTCGTTGGAATCTACAGGTTTCTCTTTTCAAGAAAAAAAATTAAGTCTAAATTACAATGTATTTTTAAAATTGTGTTAAAACAGCTTTTCTAGTCAAAAATTAACCTAAGAAATGCGTATGTCAGCTAAAAAAATGAAGCAATAAATATTTGCACTGTAGAGACTCTTCAAATATGTTGTTTTCAGACAAATAATAGGAATGTGTTTATGCTCTTGGTCAAATTCTTAATTTACAGACCAGAAGATATCTTAAATGACTAATCAAATGAATAGTGCTTTTGTGTGCATGTGTTAGGCTGCACATGAATTTTATTTTTCAACTGAAAATACATGTTTTTTGTCTAGTAGAATATACCAAATTGTAACTATTTAGAGCCCCAGGGCTTTTATCCTGCAACCACTTGGGCCTTAATTAAGAAGTCCCCAGACCCCTTGCCGAAACTATCAGGGATTATACTAAAAATATGTTGACAGGTATGTAACTGGTACAATCCAAACAAATATCCAATTGTTGAATTTATTGTGTATGAAATAATCTGCTTTCCTTCAGAAAGATATTTATTGTCTACTCAGACTACTGTAGTCTGTACTGTATTTGTCTACATGTCTACTATAAAACTCTTTGATCATGTACACATGTGTAATTGAAATTCAGTATTTGTTTATAATTTTGTTTTATGTTATTCTGTTGTATGCAATCAATATTCACTAAACTGAAATGTCTTACTGTTTATCACTTCTCTGTGAGTCAAGAAATAGCTCTTCGTGTTTGTAATTATGGAGGCTACCATATTGATGACGTATTTAAGAACAACCAATGGTTAACAACGCGAACGTGTACTTTCGCTTTAATATGTTACAAAAATACTACGGTAAAATATATTGTATCTTACAGAAAAATAAGGTAAAAAAAAAATAACCTTTAAAAAAATCAAAGATACAAACGATGATAGTTCTTGATTTTTATCATGTATTGTCAATAAGGAAACTTGTTTTGGAAACCCCCAAACTATTTTTAGAACAGTACAGTAAGTACCCACTTATGGAAGGAAGTAATTTGTAATTTTTATTCATAATTTGTCAACTTTGCTTCAGAGGAGTAGTTGTACAAGTTAAATTTCTTTTCGAAGTGACATCAAAGAGTTCTTTCTTATGTTATGTTTGAAAATAAACTTTTAACAGTTTAACCGGACATTGAGGTACAGTTTATCTACTTTCACTTTCAATTTAAAACTTTTTTGATTTGCTTGTCGACGAAAAGCCTAGAAGCACCATAATGTTTACGTCTTTTACTTAACTTAAACATTAAATATTAAATAAAAAATGCATGCACTATCAAAGTGTGTGTCTATGCACTAACTTAGGAGAACCTGCATCTCATATTTATTTTAGCCACACAAAATTCCATCATTATAATGTTAAGGCACAAGGCACTAATTTGAGCAGCTACTAGTATAAACTAAGAGTAATTTAGTAAAAGCGGGTAAAAAATACAGATAAGCAAGTTGTTTCAATTTAACAAAGCAACCAAGTTGTATAGAGCAGAATTAGACTGCTACAAAAGTAATTATGAACAGAATGCTGAGCAGTGACATGACTTGCCATTCCTAAAATTGATTACCAGTAAATTTTTGAATTGTGAAGAAGATAATTTATTTCGGAAATGGTCTGGCAAGTCATTTCAAGTTTTAAGTGCAAAATATTTAGATGAGTTTAAACCATACCTTATTGTTCTGACTATTGGTATGTTTTCTGGGGTCTTAAATTATATTTATTTTGTTTAATTTCAATAAATCATGTAAATAGTCAGGGCTTTGTTTAGTAATTATTTTAAAATTCTCAATTGCAATACTTCTAGATTTTTAGTGAAGGCATTTTGGATTTAATAAGGAGTTCACCATAAGAACTTGTGTTATCATTGTCAATGCCAATGCTTTCTCCTGGAATTTTTCCATTTTATTTGTATTAAGTTCACTACAAAAGTACCAGGTTATGAGGGAAATAATTAAAATAAGATAATATATTGTTAACCTGAATTTATTCATATTTGTTCCTATTGTTTTTAAAAGGTTTAATTGTCGTGAAGCTTTTTTTTTACAGATATTTTCACTGTGTGTATTAAATTTCAGTTGGTTATCTATACAGTTATGCCTAAGAGCTTTATCTCATCTTTGCATTTAATTTCATGATGATTAAGATTGACAGTTAAGCTTTTTTTCATGGGTTTTACTGCCAATGGCAAGGGTCTAGAAATTATCAGGGTTTGCTTTGATTTAAGTTATGGTAAACCTGTCTATTAATATCAAATTGTTTGGTTTCCAATTAAGAGTTCCTCAAGTTTATATTCAGCAGAGGAAAGTGTGTTGTCATCTGCATAGTTATAAAGTGATGTCTGAAGTAGAAAATATCAACAACTACAAAAATTAAATAACACTGGACCATAGTATGAAGCCTTGTTGTATCCCTTTATAAATTTTTCACCAATTTCTAAAAGACATCCCAGTTTGGCACAATGTTTCCTATCTGACAAATAATCCTGGAGAAGTTTAACAAATTCTTCTGAAAGACCATAATTATGTTTTTTAATTATCAAGTAGAAGACTGTGTGGGATACAGTGAAATGCTTTACTAAAGTCTTTTAATATTGCTTCAACATATATATTTTTATCTATCTTTCAGTCTTACTACTATTTTTAGTAACATTAATACCCAGTACACAAAGCAGAGAGGAAAGGGTGAACTATTTAATTAAAATAATATGTTAATTGGTCATTTAAAGCCCTTTAAAATAATTTTGAAATGTAAGGTAGAATACTGAAAGGTCTATAGTTACTTTTGTTCATGGCATTATTTTTCTTAAAACAGGCCACTACTTGGGCTTCTCTTAGTTTCTTAGGGAAATTTGAGGATTTAACAGTTTCTTTTTTCAGATTAGTAATAATAATAGAAGAATATAATATAATAGAATAAGTTTATTTCCTAATTACAGTGTGATTGCAGGCATAGTGAATTAGGACAATAGGCATTCATACAACAAGAGACAAACATTCATTGGACAGATATTCATACCCGATTTAAAAGATCATGGAAACCAAGATATATAATATGTAATTGGATCAATGACTGTTTTATCCATTTTCAATAATTTTGATTATATGCCATCTTTACAGGTTGCTTTTTTTTATATTAGTTCTAATTATTTGTTTTTCTGTTAAGGGGATGCAGGACACCATCTGCCGTTTTTTTTTAAATTTTCAAAATAGATAAAACGTTTATGGTATATTTAATAATAATTTCTTTCATGATTAACTCTTAACTTACATAATACTTAAAATAATATTAAAGTCATATACCTATATTATAATTCAACTTATTAATGTTTGAAATAAAAAGTTTTCATTTAAATGAGTTTGGTATTTGCAAAAATAAAAAAAATGTTATTTTTAACAAGGGAGGTAATTTTGACCTAAAAATACCATTTTTCTTAGCACTCTTTGAACATTTTTTTTCAAATAGGCAAGAATTTAACTCAAAGACCCCCTTTTTTCCATCACTAAAATGTATACCAAGTTCTTGGCGTTATATAAAAAATTAGGAAAATTTCATTGGTCAGAATCTGTGTAATTCTTTATTTTAGTGCTGTTTTATTCTCTTCTCTGTATAATCTATTAGAAAATTTTAAATTTTATTGCTCAACCCCTTGAAAATAAGCTCTGAAACCCCCATTTTTATTTTGAATTATGATAACTTGTATAAAAAAACTAACTATATGGTGAATTTAAAGAAAATTCATTGAACAATTTTTTGAGTGAAAGTGTCCTGCATCCCCTTAAGGCGAAATCAGCTTCTTTAAAAACCAATGGTTCAATGCTTTGCTTATTTTCTTTTATATTTGTTATACTCTGGTGTTCATTTTATCCAGTTTTAATATTAGACCAAAATCTTTTGCCACATTGATAAAGAAATCGTTAAATGTTGTTGCCACTTCATCTGGATCATGTATAATTTTATTATTTGCCTCTAATAATATTTTTTTATTATTTATGTTACCTTTGTTGCTTATTGTTGGCCAAAAGTTTTTTTTATATTTTGGGCCACCTGAACATCTTTAAAAAAATATTGCAATTTTGATTGTTTTTAATAGACTGTAATGTGCATTACTGAAATATTGTCATTTTTTCCAAGACCTATCCCCGTTACCACTGTTTATAAGTGGGTCATGGGTGATGGAGAGATTCATATTTATAATGAACATGTAAATAAACACTGGGAATTGTAATTTGTGTTCTGCTGTATATGACACAAAAGCTTTTATGTTTGATTTGTATGTATACTCTTATTTTCAAAAAGTAATAAATATCAAGTAGATGACGAGTGTATGAAAATAGTATTTAAGTAGAAAGTGGGAATGCCAACAAGGAGGAAAATTTTACAGGCAATTGTTAATCAAAGGCTAGTAAGGTGATCCTTTGATGAAAAGTAAACAGATCTTATGGATCACTAGTACAGCTAGCCTACTTGTGGCTGTACTAGTACATACACACTTTTTGATTTAGCACATAGGTTGCCAGTATAGTACATATATTCTTTTACAGTAATTTGTGTATAGATATAATTACTGACAACAGGTTTTCAACAGAGGATACTGTTATAGGGTGTATTTCTATTGGTTATATATAATGGATGCATTTATTGAGTTCTTTGTTATATGTTCTGTTTATTTGCCCGATTCTTAGATGCAATGAGTACTTGTTGGTTAGGCTTAATTGGACTTGTAATATGTTTATCTGTTTATTTGCCCGATTCTTAGACTCCATGAATACTTGTTGGTTAGGCTTAATTGGACTTGTAATATATATCTGTTTATTTGCCCGATTCTTAGATGTGATGAGTACTTGTTGGTTAGGCTTCATTAAGCTTGGTTGTAACTGTTTCTACCTACCCATTTCATAAAAGTTTATTTGTCATGCCTTTGTTTATTCTTTATTTTAGATGAATTCCTATTGGTCAGTTTTACACACACGAGAGATAAATTTGGAATGAAATAATGGCGGTCATAGCTAAAAATTCAGAGAATATTATTTGTGTGATTTTAAGTGATCTATAAGATCTGTTTACTTTTGAGTCAAGGATCTCTTTACTAGTCTTTGACCAACAATTGATTGTATCAGGATACAAGTTGTTTTTTGTTTGAATGGAGTTAATGCCACTTTCAACAATGTCTAGGCTATATCATGGCATCCAGTATTTAATGCGGGAGGAAGCCAGAGTACCCGTAGAAAACCCCAGATCTTCGTTAGGAAAACTGGCAATCCTTGTCAATTAAGATTAAGGTCAAGCGCAGCATGCCTGCAGTGAGACTCCAACAATTGTGCATGCCTCATGTTGACTACTTTTTATGTGATGTAAATGTTATGTCAACCTAATCCCATAGGTTGGGTTTATATAATTTATGTTATACTAAATAAACATAGAAGCACCTTAGCTTATGTTAGAATGCTCTACTTTTAGTACAATAACTCTTGAACATGAAATAAATTTGGAAAAAAAATAAACAAAAAATAATTGTTAGTCTTTGCAAAGAGCTAAATGAGTCTGTGTGATAGCATATCCTTCAAACTTAAAACATGATTAATAAAAAAATGCAGCCAGTTTTATAAAAAATAACTGATCTTTACATGTATATCTTGACTTCCTTCAATAAAATCAAGATGTGTTGATAACTAAAAATCAAAAGTATTTTGAAATTAATCCAAAATGAATTGAAACAATCATGTTCAGTAATTTAGACCATCTATATTATGGGATTTCCTAGAATATTATTGTCCTGCTTCCTGTAACTATTTGTTATTTCCTTTTTCACTTGTCCTTTGCAGTAAATGTGCTATGGTAATCTGACTGGTAAGATATATTTCCTCCATATTTAGATCACCTGGCTAATAGCCATGAAACCTTTTGCCACCTCCTGGCATCTGATTTCTGTAAACTTTTCACATTTTATCATTTCTTGACAACTACTAAAAGAATTTAATAAAACTTTGCATAAATGTTTCATACAAGGTTCCTTTGGAGTGTTGTAACTACAGTTCAAGGACACTATAGGCAATCCTCGTTTCTGATAAGTTAAAAATAAAAAAACCCACATTTTCCTAGTAAAGTGCAAATCTAAATGTTTTGTAACAATACAAGTAGTGTATATAAAGCCCTTATAGTACTGTTCATGGCCACTGTTAAAACTTAACTTTTCTCAGAAAATACAAGGCAGTTTATTAACCAAGTATGCAATACAGGCTCTGTGGAGTCTATAGTTATTAATGCACTAGTTGTTTAAAGGTTATGAGTAGATTTATAGTCAAGTGAACCGACTGAAGGAAATAAATCCATGTAAAACAATTAATTTGCTGTTAAATGATCTTATACTAAATGTACACACAAGGAAGCAACATAATTTCCTCTTTGTGAATGTATTGGTTTCACTTTTGTGCTTGTAAGTGCACATACAGACTCATTACAGAATATTAGGTAAGATAATTATGTTGAAAGACCAACTATTTTACCCTTTCAAGACATATAATATGCATCTTGTAAAATTTCTTCTATTTAAATTAATTGAGTGAAAATTATGCATCACTACCAGCCAATTGTCTCCCTTACTAACCATAAAAATGTTTTGTTTTAGAGGGGTGCAGGAGTTTTGATGGTTGTTATCCAGTCAAACCAAATACATTACAACTAGTACCTGCTGCTTAACTGTCCATGAAGCAAAAACAATAAAAAGGTAATTAAAGCAAGGACTATATGCTCTAAATAATGTGTTGTAGTCAAGCTAGCACGACAACAATCCAGACCAGTTAAAAGCAGACATGTATAGAAGATTGCCAACTTGGAATTCAACAACATGCACTTATTGGCTCATTAATGTAAATTAATATAAATTAAAAAATGTTCATTTGAGTAATTGTAAATAATTTGTATTTGTATGTTTATTCAGAAATGTCATAGCTGATTTTATTTATCATTAAACAACAGATATATCAAGATAGTTGGTCATCTACTTTTGATCACTGGCATATCAACACTGAGGTTGAAGGTCGGGTCTGATTTCTGGCAAAATATGCTAAAGTCCAACTTAAAGTGACAAAAAGATTGCTAGATATCCTACCAAAGGTTCTTGTTTTCACAGGGTTGTCCAGCTTTCTCTTCCCATTAAATCTGCACACTGGTCATACTGAAAAATTGCTGGAAGTTTTGTACAACAAACAAACAAAATCCTTTGAGTACAACTATTTTAAACTATTATTGATAACATGCATGCATTAACTCACATTTAAGTTTTTGTATGAACTATATATACATGTATATTTTTGAAGATATTTCATTTCATAGGAGAAAGTGCACATATTTTTAGGAGCATTTTTTCGTGGAATTCTGGGTATTGTTACTTTTTTGTTAATGTTCACATATATTTGCAAGTTTGATTACAAATGGTAAAAATTTATAAAAATTGCTACAATGATAGAAGTGATCATCTGCTTTAAAATTATTTCTGATTATTAAAAAAAAAACAAACTAAGAATTGTTTGACTTATTCTGCTGGTAAAACATTGCATCTCCTTAATTTGTAATACTATTGCCATTGCTAACAGTTATAAAAAAATCATTTACATGTGCTCCAAAAGTGATAATTCTTTTGGAAAATATTATCATTTTTTTTAATAATTTGCTGTAATCAGATATACAGTAAAAGAATGTTTAATGTCTAAATATTAATTTTAGAAATGGAAGACCAAAAGTGGATAGATGAATTGAGGAACTCCGAGGTGCTGCTTATTTTTGATGACATAGATGATTTAAAAGTCAAGAAGTATATCCTACCAGAGTTTCAGAAAGCTGAAATCAATTTGAAATATGTTCTCCCTGAAACACACTTTCCATATGGAGAGAAAAAAATCAAAATCATGCCAAAAGCCATTGAACATAGTAAAAAAGTGTTGATAATACTTTCACAACATACTAGGAAAAATTTCAAGTGTACCCTGGAGATATTTTTGGCTTTAGAAAAATGTCTCAATACAAATACAATGTGTGTAACAATAGCATTATTAGATAATCTGGACAAGAATGACATTCCCAAAATTCCAATGCTGGAGCACAGTATGATTGCCAGACTAACAGAAAATGACCAACCATATACTATTAAGAAAGTTGTGGAAAATATTAGAAGTAAGTTTTTTTTGAAAGCCTTATTTCATTAAAGAAAGTTTTTTTAAAATGATTTAATATAAGAAAAGAAAATATAAAAATTTAATATTTGGTTCATTCATAGAAACTTTTGTGTAAAAGCCTTCTATAAACTATTAGCAAATCATATGCTATAGAAAACAAATTTTGCTAAAATTTGTACATGTATTTTCAAAAACATTATTAACAGCTTATACTATTAATCTAATTTTAGGTGAAAGTGAGGACCTTAGGAAAAAAATGCCAGCTGGAAACCTTGCCACAGGGTTGGCATGGAGTCATTTCTTAGGGTACCTAAATATACTTCTACCAGGTAACTGATCTACAGTGCATACATAAATTAAAATTTAGAAATTAAGCGGATGCAGGACACCATCCACCATTTTTTGTGAAAATTTCAAAATAGATAGAACATTTATGGTAAATTTAATAATAATTTCTTTCATTATTAACGCTTAATTTCCATAAAAATAATAATGAAAAGTCTTATACCTATTTTATTACTTTAATTTAATAATGGTTGAAATAAAAAATGTTCACATAAATGAGTTCGATATTGGCAAAAAAATGAAAATGAAACTTTTAACAAGGGAGATGATTTTGACCAAAAATACCATTTTTTAGCAATTTTTGATCATTTTTTCTTAATGAACAAAGATTTAATACTGAAACCCCTTTTTTCTTTCCATAAATAAAATATATACTAATTGCATGACATTATATAAAAAAATTCAGACAATATCATTGGACAGAATTTTTGTAATCTTTTATTTTAGGGCTTTTTTTTCTTTTCTGTATAATCTATTAGAAAATTTAAACTTTCAGTGCTCCACCTCTTGAAAATAAGCTTGAATATCTGCTGTTCCTAATTATGATAAATTAAGTTATCATGTGGGTAGTTCAATATTTTGGGAATCCTATAAACAATATTTTGGCAGGATTGAACATTGATATTTCGTATTCTTTCATTTTGAAGAGAAACTGTGATTATTTGGTTCCATTTAATTCATCATTGCATGTATAATGCATTCTATAGTATAACAGATAAATGAATACATGATATCCTTCAATTGGACAAAAAGTATAAGAGACCAAATTTACTTTTACTTTCTTTGTATCATTTGATCCATAAGAAGAGTCAGTTTATTTGAAGTGGTTTACAAATACATGGACAATGGAATAATTGGTATGTATTGTACTTCTTTGCAGAACTTACAGCTTGTATTACAGAATGTCACTGGTTTACAAAAAATCCTGGTAAAATGTCAACTCGATTTTACATGTTACTTCCAAAGAGTGCAGAATCTAAAGCATTACAGGATTTAGACAATAACATTATGCAAGCAGGAAATTTGAAAATTGAAATAGCTGTGGCAGGTACCAAACGTACCTATACTCCAAATGTATATTGTATTCAAGACACTGTACATCAGGTAAGTATTGTGATTTTATAGTTCAAAACACTAAATAGGACCCTCGTGGAATGTAAAATTCTCATGAAACATCACTCACCAATTAAATATTAAAATAAAAACACTGGGACCATACTGGGAAGGTTCCCAGTGCTCTATCCACCGAATCGCCCAGCGCATCCCTGGGTGGTGATTAGGGGAGACCCTCTCATTGGGGAGTTGTCAGGTCATATACGGAGATCCTGGCCACATTCCATAGTGGGTAACATGAGACTGCCACGCTCCTTGCACGATAAAGACCCCTTTTGTAGATTTCGAAAAAAGAGGAGGCTCATTGTAGCCGCTACGAAATTCTCCACTCATACCCAAAAGTCCATACTTTTTCAGTGGCATTCTAAATGCCACTGAATCCTGTATCCAATCTCACCCTCTTTTCCTGTTGATTAATTGTTTTTTAACCTGTTCTTCTCCGGTATATATCCGAAATACTGCTTGCTGGACTTAAAGCGAACATCCAATTGTTAATCAATTAAAATAAAAACATTATTTGGGGACAATAACAAGAAATATTGCTACATCTTGTCGCATTGTGGTAATATTTTTGCATTTTGCATTAAAGAAAATGTTTAAAAATTTAAGAATAGTAAACATACCTACTTTCTGACATAAAAAATAATAGACCACAGACAAGAATTGTAAAATTAATGATTAGCATTTGTTTACTACAAGGGAGACAACCTAAATAATTCTACCTTAATGTACAATAACTCTTACCATTTTCAATTTTTGCTGCTTTTGGGTTGCATATTTACAGTTATTATATTTTAATACAATATTTACTAATTATCTATGATGTCAGCTAGATCAAGAAATATTTTTAACAAAAGTCTGCACTGTAATGGAAGCTTTCTGTACAAAATTCAGATGAAAGATTGTCCTAATATGGCTATTCCCAACCAAATTTTAAACTCAGTTATGTTATTTATCATGTTATTAATTTTTTCTATGTATATGCAGACATCGTACTACTGCTGTGCAGAAATTCCTAGTGCCTTTGGTTGCATTGGAAAAATATTCTTTGAAAAACTGGGTCAGCTGAATGCACAGCAAAGAAACCTAGAAGTGGACCGCTTTTACCATGTTCTTAATCAGATATTAAACCATGAAAAAAATAAAAAGTGCCATATGCTATATGAAATAATCACTTACAATGGTGAGTTACAGTATATACTGTGTATAGATGTGTACATTTAGAATGCTAGCTCTCTCTTTGGAAACGATTTGGAAATTTAATTGATCTGTATTATCTATATGAAATATATTTCCAGGTTTCACCATCTCCCTTTGTTGTTGTTCAATTCATATTAGCATTTTATAGTTTAAAAAAATGCAGATTATATGATTAAATAAAATGTTTTGACTTTTGAATTTTTGGAATATTTTTTAGTATATGTGTTATAAATATTCCGTGGTAGGTAACTCTAGTTAAAACAAGAATGGATTATGAGGTATGTTAGGTTTATATATATACCCTTACAACTACAGCGTTGTTCAACATAGTGACATGTTTGTTGTACTGATCAATCATATATTCAAAACATGAAACAAATTTTTAGTGTTTTGTGATTTTGACACATACAAATTTAATATCATAAACATGTTTATATATATCTCTCAATGTTAACATAAATGTTTACTAAAAATATATTCTTCTATTCATATACACATCATAATACATGTAGATGAAGACAAGACAGAAGAAGGACTTCCATCTACACATTTGCTTAGAAGTATACGCAAAGAACAGTCACGGTCCGATGATGAGGTAATTTTATTGGCCGACTTAAAATTTTTACATTTAAATCACTTTGTTATATTCAACGTGTTACAGTTATTGTGTAGTAATTTGTAAATTGATTATAGTACTTAGTTGAAAGCCATTTGGCCCCTGCCATTCATATAGAATAACAATTTTTCTTAAAATCACACAGTAGAGATCAGGAGCCTCATTTATTGACCACAGGTATGTCAACACTGGGGTGGGAGTTCAGCTGTGATCATGGTAAAGATATGCTAGATATTAACCTTCAATGACAAGGATTGCCAGTTCTCCTGCCGAAGTTTAGGGTTTTCAGCAGGCACTTTAGATAATCTAGCCCCAATAAAAACTGGATGCCATGATATAGCAGAAAAATAGATTAAATGGCATAAAGCCTTTGACAAAACATAACTGACAGGTGCCTGGTAAATAAAGTACCTTTATGCATACCTTAACCGATCATACAAAGAAAACAATAGTTTATCGGGTGCATAATTACCACTTATTTTTTATTTTAGGATTCACAACCAAGGAAACAGTTTGAGTATGATGCATGTATTCTGTATGGTATTGAGGATAAAGATCAGGCTTTAAATGTCAAGTCCAAGCTTGAAGGTCAACACAGACTGAAAGTGACAGAAACTTGCCCAAAAGATAGTACTATTCCACAAATTACAGACAAAGTAAAGAAATCAAAGTGGATTGTTTTGATCTTATCCAAGAACGACACCTGGATAGAGTTCTGGTTAGCAGAGTTACTTTGTGTGGAAGAAGATGAGGAGTCTTTATGTGTACTTCCATTACTGTACAATGTGGAGCCAGATTCAATTCCAAATTTTATTAAATGGTTGACATATATTGAAGCCAAGGATAGTGAGGATTACATTGCAAGAATATCAGAAATAGTTGGAGGTAAAATGTTTGTAAAAGATTCTCACATTCTTTGGATACAAATATTTCTTCTAATACAACACAAATATCATGTATTACAGAAGAGTTAATGACTGTTTACATGGGCTTCATGAAGCTAAAGTTGGTAGGAATGTTTTTTAGAATGCCTTCAATAAAGTAAAACATGGCTCTATTGGCCAACAATGCTATCTCTTGGGTTGAAACAAAAGGAAAAATTTTGGGCAAAACAACTTTTGATTGGTACTTAGATCTTCCCTTTTTCTCGAGTACATTTATAGCTGTAAATACCAGTAATTCATATTTATGCACTCAGTTTCTCCATGTAGGATTGTATATGCATGGTCTATTTGTTAAAGAAACAGTTTTAAAATGAGGCTTTGCATTCTCATTGGATTCCCATACATATATCGTTACATATTGATTTCTAACAATCTTAAACAAATTGTAGGACAACGTGTTTCCCTCAAGACACAATCACCTGTTGGAAATGTACACCATGGGTTAGTGTGGGGATTTGTAGTAAACTACCTGAGACATGTTTTACCAGGTAAGGAGTAATTCCATACAGTGAGCATCCATACTATACAAAAAAAGGAGATAACACAAACTAACAGTTCAAATCCCCAAATATCAATTAAAAACAAATACAAGGGCTCTAAAACAGTCACAAAACTTTATGTTGTGTGGTTGAATAGATATACCATGTATATAAAACAAGTTTTAGTTCTCAGTTTTTAGATCTTTTTTTCACTAACCTAGCTTTTACCATTTGTAAAGTTTGCATTAAAACCAATTAAAATATGTGTGTAATTATACTTCACCTTAATTAATAGTTCAACCTTCATATTTTTATTAACAGTTTAAATGTTAACAAATACAGACATTCGTTTAAAAATTATTGATCCTGTTCCCTGTTGAACTAGAACTATTTCACTCAGTACTAAAAGTTTTATCTTCTAAATAAACGTAATAATGGGAGATACTTTGCTAAGTACTAGTGCTTTTGTTTACAGAGACACAGTTGCTGACCTAATACAAGATATACAGCGTAAGTAAATTTTACATGGGGACTTAGGCTATGTGCTCACCCCATATACAAATTATCTTGTATTAAGTCAACAACTGCCTCTGACAAATATATACAACCAACTGTCGTAAAAAACATCAGAATTGAAGCAAATTATTGTTATTATGTGTGTTCAATGTCACCAAGAATGCCAACCCTTACCTTCTGACCATGTATAAAATCTATGCACCATATTATAAAATATGGAGTCACCTCATAACGTCAATCAGCCAATTTAGAATGCAGATTCTTACAGGGGGTAGGATATATAACAACAATATAAGGAAATTAAGTTATATAAAAAATAGCAAGGAAAATGACAACACAATAAGAGCTGAAAGTCAAGGGACAATTTCAATTAGATTCTCCAAATCTGGATAAAGACAAACATATACATTGGAAAACAAAAACCAAAAACACAAGAACAGAAAGTGAGTAACCCAACCCAATAAAAACAATTACTGTTTACAGAAATAAGTAAAAGAATAGAACAGAAGTTAAAAGAGTTAAATATAGACTTCAGTCAACCTACCAATCACTACCACAGTGGACTTTTAGAGATTATACCAATGAACTGCATAGTGCCTGCTAGTCTGGAAGCGAAAACTCCTGAATATCAAATAACCAACATGGGGCGTATCACTGCCTTAGAGATTCAGAAAACTATAAGAATATTTGCTTGTAACCTATATCTCCTAAAAAAGGTACAGTCTTTTTATATAATAAATTGTTCAGAAAACCATCTTAAAAATTACATATTAAACAAATTCTTATGGATACACTAAATTACTAAATCTTTTTAAAATTGACATATCAGTACTTTACTCTAGCCTCTAGATTTTACTTATTTATTCCGGTAATTTTTTTTAATGTTTACAGATGACGATTTCATAATGTAAAGATTTTAATCCTTCATCCTCTTGAGAACTTATTCATTCTGATCAGTTTGTTAAGATTTTTACTGATGATGAATTTATAAGTTTGGAGAATCTAATTGTTTTAATATTAATGTTTTAGGATGGCCACTGTTACTATTTTGCTGGAGAATTTGCAACTCCAATTCGCACCTTACATGGAATGGGAGCTTCAGTTATTTGTGGGTTGCCTATTGACAAAATGAAAAAGGAGGCAGAACTATTTACAGAGAAATTAGAAAAAATCATTCATAGTGAGCCAAATGGAAGAGACTGTACTATTCTTAGATTGACAGGTATGGAATTGGATGTATGAGGATTAAATCACTTTTCAATCATTTTTCTGCTATATCATGGTGCCCAGTTTTAATTGGAGGAGGAAGCCAGAGTACCCGAAGAAAACCCCTTATCTTTGGTAGGAAAACTGGCAATTCTTGTCAATTAAGATTAAAGTCAAGCGCACCCTGCCTGCAGTGAGACTCGAACCCGCAATCTCAGTGTTGACAGACCATGTGATCAATAGTAGACAAACTACCTTAACCAATCTGCCACTGAGACCCCTAACAAATATTTGGAACAGAAATATTCAAGTTTATAAGATTATAAGTCTTTTAGAAATTAAAATATGTTTAATTTATATTACAGAAAATGATGATATGGTGAGACTTATCGTCGATGAAATAGAACATAATGAACAATGGAGGAAATCACTGAGATAAAAACAATGTCACAAGCCCTTGCTGAATGTTGATGTTGGTTAAAATCAATTACTGTGAAATTCATTGGAAACTAATATTTGTGGATTGCGTGGGGACTGAAAACCATGATTTTCAGTAGTAAACAATATTATTATAATATACAGTTTTATCTGACAGATAAAATTATTAAACTATGAGTTCAAAACTTAAAAAAAACTTTTCTGTGACCATGAAAACCATCAAAATCCCTATTACTCTATTTAATGAATCTCCTTGAGACTTACATAAAACATAAAAGTTAAGTTCAATGTTGATTTTACTTAAGATTATGGTACTGGCTTATCAATGCATCATGTGCATAATCAATTTAGTTTGTGTTCTATATTTTGTACTTTGTATTTTTATTTTACCACTTTAGTATTCAAAGTGGTAGAAAGTGTAAGCTCTACATTTGTTTTATTTAAAAAAAACTCAAATTATGAGGTTACAAAATTACTCAATATTTACAAGAGATTTTACTTGCATTTAAAAACCAAATTAAATTTACCTATAAAAGGAAGTGGGGTCACAATTCATGCACATTAAAAATTTAATAAACAGGTCACCGAAAAATCAAAAAATGCTTTATTTTATGTTAATTACAAATCATGGTGAAAAGTGATAATGAACAAACCAAACCCCCTTCTCCTCCTCCCCCCCCCCCCCCCCCAATATAAGAGTTTGGTAGTTTTCCATTTTCATGAGCAATTTTGTTTGATTCCTAATTGCATAAAAATGGAAATAGTTTTAATGACAAAAATTTATTAAGTGAATAATTATGAGGCACTGTTTTATTTATTCCCTATTTTTTATATCAATAATTTGTTGTTTGATATCAGGAATCATTTCTTGATATTAGATAAATATTTTCTGATATCAAATAATTTTTTTATCTGGAAATTCTATTTTTTAAAACCAAAATTCAGTTTGCTCAAATTAAAAAATTGTCCAATTTCTTCATACATCAGAAATTCAATATTTTGACATTAAAAAAAATTATGATATCAGAAGAGCAAAGTTTGATATCAGAACATCTTTTTTAATAAGAAAATACTGAATATTTTCTTATATCAGAAATCTATTTGTTAATATACAAAAATTGAATTTTTGATATATTATAAAGGAATTGTTGATATACAAAATCAGTTTTTTATATTAAAAAAGTGAATAAATAGTAAAACTGTGCCTCAACTGTAAATACTTTCATTTTCAGCAGAATTTTTTTTTAATTTGTTTAATCTGTTTTCATTGGTCTGTTGTCAGTAGCATGCTAATGTATTTCTGACATTTGTTGTGTTTTTGAAAGTAAATTTCAAAAAGATCAAAGAATGAATTTTTTTTTCAAGATTATTTTATACAATTTGGTTTGTTTATTTGTTTGTTTAAATCTTGTTTTATGCCACTGTCAGCAATTTTTTTAGCTATACAATTTGGAGTACACATCTATATTTGTTTACAATATTGTAGCTAAACTCCATGTTTTATTTGTAATCTTCATTTCAAAGAATAATTGCTTTTATTTCCAAGAATAAAAGTTTTTGATAATAAAACTTATTTCAGTATAAGTTATCTGAACACCTAAATAGAATATGTTTTCTGCTTTGAAGGGTTAATGTATAATTTGAAATTATTGCAAATTTCATCGTTTACATGCTTTGGTAATATTCAGCTTTGTTGGAGCCGTTTAATGTGATTCCTTTAATATTGTTAAAAGTATTATGGTATGAAAAAATGTTATTGAAATTGTGTTGAATAAATTTTTTTTATTCAGGACTGTTGTACATAATCAACATGTATTTGTTCCTCCTATTTCTAATTAGTTCTTCACATTTCTGTATGAATTAACTTAAAATGTATGGAGTAAACATTGTTTTTTTCTGCTTTTATTTATTTTTTGTTTGTTTGTTTTTGTTTTGTTTTTGTGTTTTTTTTTTTTTTGTAAACAGGAGTTGTTCCTTTCAATTTCATGCAAACCTCTCATATTAGAGTGGAATGGATGAACCCATTGTTCACTGTACATGGATTTAAAATCAGATTTGGTATGGGCATAGGTGATTTTTACCAGCCAGGATGGTTTCCATATGATAGATAGATTTTCAATGGTACATATAGCTGCTGTATTTGCATAAAAAGTGGCTTTTTAGACGGTGCCCTTATAATTCACCTCAAACGTTCTAATCTGATAATTCCTACAAATTGGAACAAAAATTGTCTTTGAATAAATAAAGGGAGACAATTAGGATCCCTATAACTGATTTAACAACAGTACTTAATTTTTATGTTACTGTTCAATGCAAGCTTATATAGTTTGTGATTTTACTCTTTCAGTCCATTATTTATTTTTCATTAATGTTTGGTGTATATTTAAGGATTAACTAAAAGAATATTTTCTCCATCGAGAGATAACAAAATTTCTGTTGTGCACATGGTATAATCTGCATTATTAAATGTGCACAACAGAAATTTTGTTATCCCTCAATGGACAAAATATCTTTTGTAGTTAATTCTTATTAAACAAATTTAAACATTAGAATAAACTCAACAATTTAATTCTGTGTAATTTTATATTTTTTGAAAAAAAAAATCAAGTGTTCCATGGAAGAATTCAAGAATATAAGACTTCTCCATGACAATGATTTTTTTCCATACTATGAAAGAAATATTTCTAGTCTATCAAAAGTCAGTATTCTCGTACAATTAATTTATATATAATTATAATAAAACTGCTCTCTTTAGTCATTTGCACAAAATATTCTTGTATTTTTCAATAAATATACATTCAATTTATTTAGTGTATCATTTGTGGTTTCAGCAGTTCTCTACTTATTTCTGTTTCATACACAGGATTGAATTCAGACCCACCTAACACAGTAATGTTTTAAAAGGTTGTGCAAAATATGCAGATTATGCTATTGGGTCTATTTTGATGTATGAAAACAAACATCTTTAAATAGATAATTTTGGTACATTTACCTATTTCAATAAGCAACATTGGACATTATAGATCAAATCCTAACTATGACATGCCATATCTATATTTATCTGTATCAAACTGTTCAATATTCAAAATAGCTCATACTTTACAAGATCTCTATACTTTTATTGCAAATCTTTAAGCATAGACTTTTTTAATGTAGTTTTAAATAATTTTATTGTAAGGTATCTTACATGTCTTATGAAGTAAATATTGAGCCATGCTAACATTTAATTTAACAATTTAAAAGAATTTTTACTTAATAAAATGTAATGAACTACACCTGCATTCAATTCTGTGTAATTTGACCTCTAAACAATATTGGTAATTCTCTTCAGTGAATTGAGAAATTTAAGAAAAAAATAAGTATCAGTTTAGATAGAAAATCTTTAAAGTAGAAAAATTTTAACCTGTTTATATTTACATTAAATCTGTTTCACAATATAAATAAATTAGAGAAAATCATTTAGATACGGTTTTTAATTAAAAAAATTAAATCTTAAATTGGTACACCACGTTTTCCGATTTTCTGTGTTGCTTATTCAAGCTACGAATTTGAACAATTTCTTGAAAATTAAAATTGTATGTCTTGTAAATATCGATTAAAATGTAGAAGAAATTTGGTCTTTTGCATTTCTCGCGATTATGTACCGATTTTGATCCAATGAAATGTAGAACAATGATGTTATTCTTATAACAAAGGAAACATTTTGTAATTTTTTTAGACAGGTATTATAGGTATCTCATTGATTTGAACATGCAATTAAAGAATGAAGCCAGTGCTTATTTTAAAAAGATTTGAAAATCATAAAAAAATACAAAAAAAAAAAATATCAACTCGCATAAACTCGAGTTAAGTAAATATAAGTAAACTATATATAAACTACTAATTATTGTTACAACCACATAATATATCTATCCAGCGGATTTCTAAAGCATCAGAAGACCAACACTGCTAGAATTAAATTTTAATACAGTCAAATTCTTCAGAAGCATCTGAAATCCGCTGAATAGATATATTATATGGTTGTCTAGACGTTTGCATATAATCAATTTACTTACTGTGACTGTATGACAAGTAACTTTGTCATCCTATATAATATCAATGTAATTAAAATTAATTCTTTCACTTGCCCCCTCCCCATCCTCACTAGTCAGGGTTCCTGCGTCCACATGTGGACACAGAAACCCTGACTTGTGAGGATGGCTCCCCCTTTTTTTGTTATTGGTCGCTGCGTACAAGCGAAAGATTTGACACTAAAAATGTTGAGTTAAATTTCAGTCAGATTAATACTTATTGGTTACGAAAATTCCACTTGTCTATGTCTACGATTCACCTAGGTTAATGAAACTTTATTTTATATAACGGATTTGGCCAAGTGTTCTAGAGCGCTGTACATACATCCTCACAAGTCAGAGTTTCTGTGTCCACATGTGTCCACGAACACATGTGGACACAGAAACCCTGATTTGTGAGGATGCTGTACATAATGCAGTCAAGGTACCGCAGGCTAATGGGTGCCAAAGTATCGCAACGGTGTGAGTTCAAACCGCTGAGGGTAAGGACAAATTTGACTGTATTAAAACCGGGCGGATTCAGAAAATCGGGCTAGGTGGACTAAATTCGGGCAAGGGGTCTGGGGACCACAGTGACCTGATGGGTGAGTTGCTGGTGAGATTTAAGAAATTGAGAGGGTGTTGAGGACTACAAATTTTAACATTTAAATACACTCTCGCTCGCTCTTTATTTCGCTCTCTGTCTTTCCTCCCTTTTTCGCTCACTTTCTCTTTCTTTTCCCCTTTTTAGGGGGGAGGGGTGATCAGCCACTGAAAATATTGTTCTAACAGTGTTAATTGGGCTTAATTTGTAGACGTGTATAATATTTATTGTTAACCCTGTATTTCTGATGATTCAGAAATCCGCTGAATAGATATACTGTAAGGTTGACACACTACCAAGACGTGTAGGTAATAACAAAATACCGAAGAAACTGTCAAAAAGGCAATCCACATGTATATATACGTTAAAATGTTTTTGTAATGGAATAAAATTTAAAGCCAATTTTCCAGATACACCCTCGAACCGGTCTATGCATCACTTACATGAGAACAGCGTCATGTAGCTCATGTCAATTTTGAAGTAGTAGATACTATATACCAAAATTGTCTGCCTCTTGTGTACATATTTGTTTCAGTATGTTATATTTTATTTTCTTCATTTTAATTTTTATGATATTTTATTTTATGTTTAAAACTTTGTCAGCTGTGCACACACAGGAGACAGATAATTTCGGTCTACTGTAGATGCATGGTAGTACACTCGAATTTCGGCGATGAACATGTCTTAAAATGTATCGGTTTACGGCCGGTAATTTGGCTGAAGTTAGTTTGATTAATATTAAATCTTTCACTTGGTCCCCCTTTTGTTATTAGTCGTTGCGTTGTAATAACACCAATAACAAAAAGAACAATCTGGGGTCTTCCCTGACAGACTTAAAAAAGGTCAAGTCACCCCAATACACAAAAATGATGCCCTGAAAAACCACTATAGACCTGTAAGTGTACTTTCCATTATTTCGGAAATATATGAAAAGGCACTAGAAATACAACTTAACACTTTCTTTTACAAAATATTTACCCCTATTTATCATTATATGCATTTCGCCAGGGTCGTGGATGTCAGACCATTCTGCTAAGGCTTCTTGAAGACTGGAAAGAGGCTCTAGACAAAAATCACTTGTTGATAGCAGTTCTAATGGACCTCTAAGGCTTTCGACTGCCTTCCACACGAAATTCTAATTGATAAATTGCTTTCATACGGTATTAATCCACATCTGCTTATTTACTTAAGTCATATCTTACAGGTAGAAAACAACAAATAAAAATTGGATGTATCCTTAGCAGTTGGGCTGACATTCATAAAAGGATACCTCAAGGTTCTATACTGGGGCTCATACTTTTCAGTGTATTTTTAAATGATATATTATTTTATCAAACATGGGTCACTATAATTATACAGATGACAATACTTTGTCTTTTCCATGCACTCCAGACTATGATATATATACTTATTCCAACTCTTGAAATGGAATCAAACAGTTGATAGAATGGTGTAAACAAAACAAAACGCAGGCAATTGCCGATAAATTTCAGGTAATAGCGGCCGGCGTAACAACTTATAAGATGAACCCCACAATCGAAATTCAAAAATCCAAATTGATATATGAAAAAGTTGTTAAACTGCTGGGTATAGAACTAGACTATCAACTGAAATTTGACGCCTATATAGAAAATATTTGTAATAAGGCAGCTCAGCAACTCTGTATCCTAAAACGTTGGAGTCCATTTTTGTTCATTCTTAATAAAATTAAAATATTTTATACTGTATAAACCAACACTTCGTTTTGTGTATGAGGATTATACCTCGTCATACAAAAAAAATCGCTTATTACAGAGAGTTGGAATGCCTTCACTTCAAAATCATTAATAAAATTGTTCCATCATGCCTTCATAATCTTGTCAGTTAAAAACAACTAAATTACTCATTTTGGTACAGCAAAATTCTGGATATCCCACGGGTAAGATCTTCTTCTGATGGCAAAAAATCAGTTCGCTATGCAGCTCCAACTTTATAGAATAGCTTACCTGAACATTTCAGGACTTATATCAGCGTTTCACAAGTTAAAAGCTTAATCAGGGATAGTCTAGATAGACAGACTGGCCCTAGCTTGATGCAGACCTGGATAGCAAATCTCCACTAATTCTTAACTTTGACTTATACTTTTAGTTGGTTTTATGCATTGCTAACTGCGTAGGTGCTTTTAACTTTGTTGCAAATTTTAAATTAAATATTGGTGTTTACTTTTTATCAATTTCATTATGTCATGGTGTTTCACGAACTGCTTTTCGTGATGATTTTTTTTGTGCTACACGTCCGTTTCTTTTTACGTTTTATTTATTTATTTATTTATTTCGGTTTTTGTATTGCATTCCATGCCAGTTCTTGCAAAATATAGTTTTATCAAAGAGCTGTCATGCTTCAAAATTTACCAAGCATAGAAGCTCCTATTAACTTGCAAACATTTGGTGACAGCACAAAAAATGACCAAAATAGCTGTATGATTTCAGTACTCACATTATTACTATTACGACCAGATCTTTTTTTCTTTTAATTTGTTTATGTATTAATGCATTTATTTCACCTTTTGTCCTCATTTTCTTTCAATGTTATTTTCCTTCTTTGTTTTTCTTTTTTTCTTCTGTTTGTTTTGTTCTGTGACAATCTATTCAATCGCTCTTCCTTAAGATTATGAATGAATTGAGTTTATCAGTACACTCATTATAAGTTCACCTTGGTACACTTGTATGTATACATGTATATTACTATAATTTGTGTAAATGTATATTATTGTCTTGAAATGTATTGTATGTATTATGTAAGGAGAAGACGTCTTAAGTTGTATAACTTGTGTCCGATCATTTTGTCTGTGTTTTGACAATAAAATAAGTTTAAAATCTTTTTTGCTTCTGATTTATTAATTTTTACTAGATTGATGAAATTATCACAGCTGAGTGATTTATTAAGAGAAATAAATGCATGATATTTTAACAGTAATTTAGCTTTGAACTCATTGTTTACACTGCTAATTAAATGAAGGAAAATCGCCTAAATTCGAGTGTAGACGAAAATTAGTTGGATGATTGATTGATTGATTGATTGATTGATTGATTGATTGATTGATTGATTGATTGATTGATTGATTGATTGATTTTGATTGATTGATTGATTGATTGATTGATTGATTGATTGATTGATTGATTGATTGATTGATTGATTGATTGATTGATTGATTGATTGATTGATTGATTGATTGATTGATTGATTGATTGATTGATTGATTGATTGATTGATTGATTGATTGATTGATTGATTGATTGATTGATTGATTGATTGATTGATTGATTGATTGATTGATTGATTTACGTCCAACAAGCAGTATTTCAGCTATATTAAGGACGGGAACAAGTTAATTAACAAACAATACATCAATTGAAACAGGGGTAGGATGAGAAACATGGAACACAATTTTGACTGCCCCTAAAAAAATAACGAAATATTGGGCAAGTTCGGAGAATTTAGCCTTTTTTAGCGGCTACACTGAGCCTACTCTTTTTCGAAATATACAAAAGGGATCTTTATCGTGCAGGAGCGTGACACTCTCCAAACACGTTACCAAATATGGTCCGCGGCCAGGCTTTCCGTATTATGACCTCCCTCATTCACCTCCCTGGGACTGCTCTGTGGGTCGAGCATTGGGAACCGTTCCAGTATGGTCCCAGACGAAAATTGGAGTGGGTTGTCATAGCAGATTTTCATAACTCAAATCATTGCATTGTATCACACGTGGCGTTATAACTATTTTCAGGTACGGTTTACTGAGCTATTGCGCGATAATATAGTTCAATGTTTGCATTTACCGAAGTAAGTACTTTCTATCTGTAATATTGTTTTGATTATTTTTCAGGTGAAAAACAGTATGTTTTGTATTTCGAAATGTAATACTTTTGTTATTTGCATTTGAATTAAAATATAATTCTGTTCATATATTCGTACGCGATCAAGCTGGCTAGGTAAATGATCATATTGTTGTATTCATTACATTATGTTCACGTGATTATGTGTCATAACGTGTTGAACAAATAAACATTGCGTACTATTTCGTACTATTATCATAAATGCACATTAAATCTGCTCTCATCTGAATTTAATTATATAATTAACGCATTGTAAATATGTCCTATATTATATTATATGTTGAAACTGGTCGTTATTATGGTATAGAAAGAGCTAGTAGAAAGTGTAATTTGTGTGTTTTAAATGTTATAGAAGATGAATATCATTTTGTTTTACAATGTCCATGCTATTCTGATTTAAGAAAACAGTATTTAAAGTCATATTATTATAAGAAACCATCTACATTTAAACTTGTTCAGTTACTGTCTACTGAAAATGTTAAAGATTTGCGTAATCTTTGTAAATTTATCTATCATGCATTTAATTTAAGGTCGGCTAAAATTGTTTGAAACGTATTAATTTCTCAGATGTAACAAATATTCATATATTGACACTTTTTAAATTGTACACTGCTTTATATTATATTTTGTATACTGATGAGCCTTGCTGCTTAAAGTAATAAAGAATTGAATTATATCATAAATGCACATTAAATCTGCTCTCATCTGAATTTAATTATATAATTAACGCATTGTAAATATGTCCAACAATAATAAATTTCTTGCTACTGTTTTAATGGTGTATTAAACAATTTTCGTGATGTAAACCGTTAATATTCCATTTCTGCCTGTGCTGCTGCAGCTGATCATCATGATGAATAACAGTAAACAAGATTTTCACATGTACATCTTTGCAAAATAAAAATAACACATAAATCAATGTATTAAGAATTTCGAATATTTGTAAAACAAACGATAACCAGTCCTTTAGCTCAATTGGGATTGCAGATTTAACAAACCGTACAAATGTCACGAATGTTAATAATTTGGGACAAAGATTGCACACCGACTTGATGAGGGAAGTATTACGAATCTGTAATTCCTGTCGGACATTTAAATGATGAAAAGGTTTCTACTTTAGCATTGTCTTATTATTGGTTTTATGCACTTTTTAATTTTCCAGTTATTTTGTTGTTGTCGCATCATATAGAAATAATTCTATTCGTGCTGTAATTTATTAATATTAAGTGCTTTGATTGGATAAAAACACTTAAATGGCGTCTTCTCAGATAATTTATATATCGATATTTCCTCTGAGCGGACTACTTTCAGTATCCAATGTAAACAAGATGGCGTCCTCCTAGCGTATCGTCAGGGAGAGGGGGACAATGTTTTCTACTCCCCAGTGATTTACAATTAAATCGATTGAGATTTCAAGTAAAAAATATAATACAAATACAATTTTGTGTTTCATTTTGTTTTTTTTTCCTATCAATATCTACAGAACAGCGATTCCTTTGGTACTATGTTTTGCATATTACTACGCTTTCCGGCCTAGGTACGTTTTGGGACCAATTGACTTGGGACCAATTGGAATTGGGACCAATTGACCTGTATCCGGCCTAGATGGGTTTCTGTAACTGTTTTAGCCGTTTTAAAAATCGCAACGATTTTTTAACAGAATCATAAGGATTAAACACTGTGTTTTAAGAAATTATCAATGTGTAAACTCCGGCGACTCCCTCACAAACTGGACATAAAGTCCTTCGGACTTTATATAGTTTGTGAGTGAGTCGCCGGAGTTTACACATTGATAATTTCCTAAAACCCAGTGTTTAATCCTATAATAAATTATCTAAATAAATTTTTTTAATACAGGTCTCAATTACCTGAATTTTTCTTTTACTTTAAATAATTCAAATGTCCAAAAATGTTAACTAAGTCCACTATAAGGCTGCATATGTCAAAAGCAATTGACTTTCCATATTGGGCCTCAAACGTACAGGTTCAACTAGTCCGAGAATCCTCTGCCGTCCAACGCTTTTATTATTTTTTTTTTTTTGCGTTGGACGGCAGAGGATTCTCGGACTAAGGTTCAACATGTTGCGGTCGTATCATGCTGCGCTCGGCGAAGCTTTTTATTCTTTTCTGTTATTGTTGGTTATAGTATTAATTACACAATTTCTATTTTCATTATAGGACATTTATCAGATATAACAATACAAACTGACTTCTTGTTTTAATCCTCCAATTACTTTAAGTGAGTTTCCCCGATATGGTTACAACCAATTCTTTTCTTGTTTAAATGATTTTTTTGGTGTGACTACGGGATAGGATTACATGTTTTAGCTTTCGCATCACATGGAAAAGGGTAGTGGTAAAAAGATGAATATATTCATTTAAATTCAATATCTTTTTGTTTTACATTGTTAATATAACAGTTATATATTTCTTGTATATTTTGCATATTATTCATTTCTATCTTTTTATTTCTGTTATCTTATTATTATAAGATGGGGAAACCGTAAAAAAAGTTATAGGTATTATGGCAAAGTCAAAGAACAAAAGTTCCACCATAATCATGATAATATTCATTCCAAGGAAATTTTATCATGTTGATGTAACACAAGTTTCATTTTGAATAAATGTTATGTAATAGATGGATACAGGTCAATTGGTCCCAATTCCAATTTGTCCCAAGTCAATTTGTCCCAAATTTGGTCAATTGGTCCCATTTCCAATTTGTCCCTACTTTCATTTAAAATGTTATATTTGTGTTTAAGGGATAATTAAATGTTTTTTCTTAACATATTGACAGATGTATATTAATGCTCCTGATTTAGAATTTATAATAATACTATTATTTTTTTACATATATTTGAAGCACTAATTCCTACCCATTCATTCTTGCATACAAACTGTTTTTTTTTTACTTTTCACACTTGCTACTTTCATACCTACTTTCACCATGCAAAAATGACTTTTCACACACACTCCCAACTTTATTTATAAATATATAAATGCACTAAAACAAATCACAAAACAAAACTGAAGCAGGACCAGGCAACAGCATGACAATGAAACGTTAAACCTGAAATAAACCAATAAAAATATATACAAACATTAATAAAGTTACTATACAAATATAATAATGAAATTAAAAACAAAAAATGTTTAATATTACACAAACAAATCCAACAAATTAGCATTGAAAATCATAACAATAGGAATCTATTCAAATTCTGATTACAAGATCTACTTGACATTTCAATGTACTTTATATATAACAATATACAGATAGAATTTACAGACAAGCAGTGTTTAATAATTATATATAACAATTATTAAGGCTGAAATAATGTTTATTTTTTCAGGAAAAAGTAGGGCTTATTCATTGGAAAATATTTATAATACAACTGACTAAATAAAAGTAAATACAATGTATGTCACATGCCTTTGTCAGCTTTGTTAATTGAATTATGATTATGACTTTGAAGACAAATATAATTTTTACCTTTTTTTTTCAAATACTGAGTTTCATTGCTGATCAAGTCTTAAGTTATTTTAAATCTAATAAGCAATTTACAAAAATAAAATTAATGAACTTACATGTTTATAGTGATGGAATAATACACAAGACTTTATTCATCAACAAGGTTTTCTGTCCTTAATCTTATTGTACAACATTTAGGTTATAAATGATTATGCATCCTCACAAGTCAGAGTTTCTATGTCCATGTGTGTCCACGTGTGTGTAAATTAAATAACAAATGTGAACAAATTATAATTTGTTTTGTATTGTGAGCTTCTTAAATTCAATAACTTATTATTAATTGCTATACAAAACCCAAAGTGGGACCAATTGGCAAAGACTTGGGACAAATTGGCTGGGACCAATTGACCAGACACCTAATAGATCTTTCACCTCCATAAATGAAGTTCCTTTGCAGTGGAACATTGTACATAACATATATTCCAAAAGGAACTTTTGTTATGATAAAATTTCCTTGGACTAGATAATATTTTTTTCCTGATGGCATAGTTCTTATAAGGAACTCTGTGCGTTGACGGTAGAGGTTGCTATCGAGATGGACACCATATTATTACATATTCCCTACTTGCGGTAAATAAGATTTATTTCCCATGTGCAGAGTTATCTGTTCTTTAGAGCAGGTACTTTGTAGTACCTACTGAGGGTAAAAAGTAGTTTTTCTATAATATTTTTTTTTCACATATGATATAGTAAAGCATCCTGTAAAATTTATTATGATGTGCAAACTAATTCTGCAGTTTTTGTTAGTTGTACTAGAAGAGTCAGTCGTCCACAGACATTATTAAAAAAAACGTGATTTTTCCCTATCTGTTCAATACTAGATACCTGCTGTTATGAAAGACAACTCTTGAAAATGGGAAGTGACTCTTATATTCCGAAAATAGGGAATATAACCACCATGATATAGTAACTAAGAACACACTTCTATACAGTATATATATTTTACCACCAATGAATAGCAGTCATATTTTATTGGAAATTCATCACCAGTTGTTAACAATAAATTAATCATTTACACTCTATACATACATATACAGACTCTCTTTGAGAGAAACAATATTTTATTCTAAATAATGTTCACTGAATTGTTAATTTCACTGTTCAGTCTTATTCTAGCTGCGTCTGCTGCGAGTATGTGAGTCTAATGTATACATGTATCTTTAGAGATTTTTAGAGATCATTTTGAGTAAAAATTTAACTGGGCAAGTTATGAAATTACTGGGACAACTAAAAAATTACTAGTAAAACGAATAAAAACTTAATTTAATTAATGAAAGAAAATATCTACAACTCCTAGTCTACATGTAAAGTGTTATATAGACTGACATACTAGTATATATTAATCTACCCAAAAAGTCACCTACTTAATAATAAAAATAAATTTTGAAAACTTTATTTATTAAGAATATGGCAGGAGCCCCAAGAATACTCTGAATCAAAAAGAGCTTATAGGAATTTCCATTTGTTACATATTTCATTGCGTAGGGCAAAACATAACCCTCTGGTACTCAATTTCATGGGCCACCTCATTACCCTGGAAGATGATTGGAACCATGGGATTTGTAAAATCCAGTATTAGCTGGGTAAATTTTGCATCATCCTGTGATATTCTCTTATAAACTTGAGTAGAAGGTCCTAATCTTGCCCAGAAATGGTGTTTTAACTGGCTCCAATACATGACAATTTAGTATAAAGTGAACAGTATCTTCAACATCAGACTTAGACATTTGACAGATTGCTGAGACTTGGCCATTCCGAAATGTTGACAAGGTTTGTAGCAATTTACATAAGTACCAGTGGACAACAGTTTGTCTTTTTACAGGATTTTATAATGGCAGCTCTATTCATGTTTACATCTTTACAGATATTATGAACTTTGGAGTGATCCCTTGTGGGAATTTCATGGTTGACTTACCATCTGCCCATATTGTTATCAGATTATTCCAGTACTGATTACAGTTTTCCTAACCTAAAGTTTCCAGCTTTCTTTTGAAGATACACAGTCTATACTTTAACAAATAGATTGTAGGTAATAAAAGTCCAAAATTTGGTTTGCATAAATAAATAAAACGATGAAGAAGCATCCTTCAGGATAACTTGGCCAATACACAGTTCTTTCTCAACCCCACTATATCTTAAAATAGAACATATTTCTGTATAATTAAGATATGTATATAAGATTCGATGGGTAATTTTGTTATCAATAAAGAAATAAGAATGGGTTTAACTATTGGTTAGATTATTAGATATTTGTAGACGACTTTGGGTCAGTTTAAGCTAACGCAGACCTAAAGTCTGTCTATAGCCAATATTCTAACAAACAATTGAAGGCAATCCATTTATTTTAAATTCTTATTTTAAAAAGAAATATCAAGTGTGAACGTTACAATATGTAATACACAATCAAATAATATCAGAAAAACTCAATATTCAGTGTTATCACATGTTGTTAGTGGCATCATCAATTAGTCACACGCTAAAATGCAAAGTTAGATTATATGAATGGACAACTTTGCTGAGCGTTTGAGTATTTAAAGTTAAAACTTCTTATGTCTTTTAACATAAAAGACACATTAATTGAATGTTGCTTAGTATTAAATTACAAGATGTGTTGTCACTATTATTAATCAGTAATATTAATATGCACTCTCCCATAGCCTGTGAAATTTTTATATAAAGCTTTTAGCCATTACTATGGGTTCATTTTTATTTCTGAGTATTAATTTATTGTGGATTGGTGAAAAAATCTTGTTGGATACATAAATAAATTGATTGTATGGGTCAAGAGTGCAAGAAAAGAATGGATTAAAAAAAATCATCCTAGTTGTTTGATTTTTGGTGCAATTTGTTGTTTTCACTGGAACAGATTTGGTGTACACAAGTCAAATCTAAAGGCCTATAAGTATATATATAATTTAAGTGACCCAATACTTATGGATACATTTACTACCTACCTTAACCCTAAACCCACCCTACCCTAACATAACTCTAACCCTAACGTTTGATGATTTGGGGCCTCTAACCCCTAAAGTATACATAGGCCAATCCAAATGACTGGCAGATGGGTCAAACCTAAGTTGCTACTTCATAAATTTGGGAAATAATAATAACTCCATTTTGTGTGGGTTAATGTGGGTTTATGTGGGTTTATGTCATCTTTATCAATATGATGTTCCCATTTGATATATTATAGGCATTCTGTCAATTGGCTTTTAACTACAGTACATGTAGTTGTGTACAATAATGAATGTTGGTTTTTATTTGAAAGGGAATAAGAGCCATTTTTAGCAGTATATCATGGCATCCAGATTTTATTGCAGGAGGAAGCCAGAGTACCCAGAAGAAACCCCTCCCCTCGATGGAACATGAGTGCAAGATTTATTTGTGCTTATTTTGTGTACAAAATAATCTCTTATACATTGAAGATCATTTAAATTTTGTTTAAATGAAAAATGTTTCATGACAAAATATCTTTAATAATTTCTTTTAAGTTTCAGGATGTGAAGATTTTCACAACATGGTAACGTAAAGCCATTCCTATTACTTTTACGGAACCATCATCAAGATGATGTCATCAAGCATGGCTGCATTAATGAGATATAATTTTCATACAAAATTGTTCACATCAAGATATATTTGGTATTCCAGTAAAAAGTCATTAACTTTAGACAGATTTTCAACTGTGAATAAATATCAGTCTCCACTTAGGAATTTTCCTTGTTACTGTGGAATAGTGTCAGTCTGCAGAAATTGGTCAAGCAGCAATGGAAAAACAACAGATGACATTCAACTTGTTAAAGATGAGGTAAATTCTACATTATTAAAATTCTTTGTTTGTAGAATGAAATGCTTATTTTCAGTAATTCATCAATGTATGAAGGATGTAGAATCACAAGTTATTGAGTCGACCGCGTTTAAACATTGATGAATTAGTGTTTAAACCTTATAATTCTTCCATAATTGTTTCTAATTATTGACTGTTTTTTCCTGTCGGACTCTTTTCACATATAAAATTCCATTATAAGTGTGTGATATGTCAGAATATACACAATGAACTGAAGACGAAAACCTCAGGTTTGGAGGGAATGACTGGCATTGAAAACAGATATATTTTATGATTTGCAAGAAGATTATAACTGAAAACGAAATAAGAAAGAACAAGCAATATTTTCATAAATTCTGCAAACTGATGTTACTAAATGTACAGCGATTTCTATGTAACATTATGTGTAATGTCACAGCTTTTCAAATACAACAATCTAGCTGGACCTTTGTTCTTTATTATGTTATCACTATCCGATAAATATGTTAACAGGAAAAACAAAGGTTGTCTGACCTTGTTCCATATTTGTTAAAATGAAAATAGAGGAGCAGTGCTGAACAACAATATGCATCATGCTTATCTCATTGATTTGTTGTGACTGAGAAAATCCAACATAATTTTACGTCTATTATGTGTATTTGAAATGCAATTGAAATTAACAGAAACACAAGCATTGTTTATGTATGTCCACTCACTAGCATTTTGTCCATATCCAAATTTTGTTGATTTCCCACTATTCATCAATGTAAACAATCAATCCAATGCATTGTGGCCATGGGTAGGGTGAACTTGACTCCAACCTTTTTTGATACATTTAAAACATTTTCAACAATACAAATTTATTTCAACAGAGATGCTGCCATGTTGTTTGTTGTCATCAATTGATATCTTATCTCAGGTTTTTGGGCATCATGAAGATAAACCCCAAGAAAGCTTGAATGCTATTAACCAATCAGACTACCAGAAAAAACCTAATATGATTACTAATACCCCTATCAACAGTAACAATACAGAGACTGGTGTAACAGTACTCTGGTGACCAGTGGAACAGTAAAAACAAGACTTTAGGAGTAATTAGTGAAAATGTTACCCTAAATTTATTATAAAAACTGAAGTATAATGATTTGTTTTGATATTTTTTAAAATTCTACATGTGAAAAATTTAAGGGAATCTAGGTACTTGATAAGAAGTAAGTCCAGCAACGTAGATGTAGTCTGTTTTAAAATTAAATCCAGAATTTACCTCCCTTTAAAAAAATCTTTTTTTAATATATTGAACCAAGGAAGTTATTTATCGGTGGATATATTCTACCCTTAATAGATCACTGTTGTATAATGTGAGGCAGCTGTAATAATGAAGGATTAAACAGAATCAACTGCAAAAAAGAGCTTCACAACTTATTGATACTGAGCGCTTAGCACATTTTGGCTGGATGAATGTTGAAAAAAGAATTAAAAACCACATATATATCTTTTTACTTAAAATTACAAATGTTTAAAAAATGGTTCTTCATCTTTCCTCCATAAGAAAATTTAATATGTTTTGGAAAGGAATCCTTATGTTGTAAAAATGAAAAAGTCTCCAAAAGCAGAACAGTTTAAAATGTTACCATATTCAGCATTTTTTTACTGGTATATAGTTTGCCACTTCAATGTGTTCAAGACAAATATTGAAAAGTATATATAGGATTCTTCAAGCCATTAGGATAAAACATAAACTTTTAACTAATTTACGTTACATGTAATTTCCATCTCTGGGCTATATGTATGTTAGTGTCGTACAATTTGATAAATTTGTGCTGTATTCTTGTTGTAATTTCATATTCATTATTGTTTAAGATGAGGGCTTTAAGTATTATAAGTGTGTTTAACTGAGTTTAAACTCGTATAAATAAAGTAGGGGACAGCAGTCTAGTGTAAGTGAATAATAATTAGAGCCTCACGGTTTTGTGGTGGACGCCGTATAGTAATCAGTCTCGCTGTTCATCCATCCGTGTGTCCATCCTTCCAAAACAAATCATGTCAAGGCTTTAACTTTTCTGTCTTTTGAGGTAGGCTTTTTATATTTGGTATGTGGGTAGATAAGATCAAGGCGATGTGTCGCATACCATGGTTGATGACCTTTGGCCTTGACCTCAAGGTCAGCGGGGCCCACAGAGATGGGTACCATCTGACTGATATCTAGTTCGGTAGGTATTAATTACATGTGTATTAAAAAATTAAAGCTTTCCCTAAAGGTTGTCACCGGTAAATAGTAAGTCTTAAGGCTGTCTTACTTTTATCCTTTATGTATAATAGTTTTATTTTTGTTTTCAGATTGTTAGTCTGCTAAGGAGAAAGGGTAAAAAGGTCAGCCAAAATATGTGTGCAGATATTGAGCAAAAACTAGGCGTATTGAGCAAATATGGTTGCATAATTAAGGATGTCCCACAGTTCCTTAGTGTTCTTGGTTTATCT
This sequence comes from Limnoperna fortunei, assembly GCA_944474755.1. Lineage (NCBI taxonomy): Eukaryota > Metazoa > Mollusca > Bivalvia > Mytilida > Modiolidae > Limnoperna > Limnoperna fortunei. The sequence continues at coordinate 85,243,328 of OX104113.1, read as the reverse complement.
AAAGCTCAAATAGAAAAACAAGGACAGAGACTTAAGAGACAATATTTTAAATTTCTTACACCTGATCTGTTTTTAGAACAAAATAAAGACACTCTATTAAGAAAGGCTTTTTCACAACTTCAGCAAAGTTTGCCAGGTGTGGAAAGTCGTACAGAAATTCTACGGATAAAACTAAAATGTGAATCAGAAGAAGAATGGATAAGGCTGCAGCCTCATCTTCACACAAGTAAAGGCAGAGTGATGTCAATTTGTAAAGTGGTAGATTTCTTGATGCAACAAAACTTTTCCATTGACGACATAAAAAAGCACCCTGAAATATTGAAAATACAGTTCTCCAAGATTGAAAAATGCATAGGACAGATAAAGAAGGTAAATTTAATACATTAATGTATTTTTTTTATAAAAGTAATATTTCTTTTGGTGTTGTACCTACATAACCAGAATTTTAGGAATCAAATAGATGACGGTTTTTCATTATATGTAGTTTCTGCATGTAAATCTGATATTCTGCAGAATCCACCAACCTCTAATGTAGCAAGATATTTGCAAAAATACAAAGGTTAAAAAAGTAAAAACTACTGAGAATCCTTATCCTCCTGTTAACTGTAAGCTATTTCACAGTAGGTACATGTACAACATCATCTTTTACCCACTTTCAAACTATTTTTTTCTCCCTTGCACATCATGTAGTATTACCTAACTATGTTTTCAGCATTGCTGTTCATTCTTCAGTTTCTCACAATGACTTGAGTTTAACTAAAGATTTTCATCAATTTATACAAAAAGTAGTAAAAGGCTTTGGAATCCTAAATAATGTACATGTTTTTGTCGGATAAGAAAGCTTGACAGTATAAGAGTACTAAATTTAAATGGAGTTTAAAGGGGCTGACTGTTTTTTTCTTCTTTTTAAGCATATCATGTATAAGATATCTAAGGGCATATTTGTCTTTTGTTTAGTTGCTTTTTTGTGATTATTTCTGTGAGGTATATAAGATTTAATTTTATTATAGCCCTTCCACTTACAGTGATCAGTCATTCTGTCTGTCTGAATAGTGTTTGGGCTATAATTTTTTTGTCTTTTGAGGTAAGCTTTTGATATTTTGGTATGTGGGTGATAATTTAAGGCCATGTGTCACATACCATGGATAATGATCTTTGACCTTGGACATTATTGTTTTCTAAATGACAAATTTGTGTCTTCTCTTTTAAGTTGAGCTTTTGATATTAGGCATGTTGGTAGATCATTTCAAGAAAAATTTGTTGCGTGCCATGTTTTGTGACCTTTGATCTTGAACATTGACTACACAGTCACATTATAGTTTTTTTTCTAATCACAACCTATTGACAGTGTGGCCCACAGAGATGGATACCATCTCACTGATATCTAGTTATGAAAATAAGTCATGTAGTCTACATACACATTATAAGCTTAACATCTAATAGTAAGTTATCTGCCCCTTTATGTGAAGAACAATGAGATTTTAGCAGTTTTTATCTATAAATAGTTGTTGAGATATATTGACCATTCATCCGACAGTTATTTGTCAGGTCTCACTTTTTAGCTGACCTGACCCAAAGTGCCATCACTTAGTGTCTGTCGTCGACATTGTTAACTTTTCTTGAAAATTCTTCTCCTCCAAAACCACAGAAGGGATTGCTTTGAAACTTTGCACACATCATCAGTAAAATATCCTCTACTAAGTTTGCACAAATCATGGCCTCAGACCAACCAACATGGCCACCATGGCTAAAAATAGAACAGGGGGTTCAAAATACAGTTTTTGGCTTACAGTTTAAAAAGCATAACAGATACAGGACAACCAAAGAGACTTTCCTTCTTCAGCATCTACAAACCACTCCATTGGGTCAAAGTTGTATGACGACTCCTTGTAGGAGTTATTGTCCTTTAATTGTCGAAATTGATGATTTTTGTCTCAAAATCTTGAAAATTATTAGAACTAAAGAAAAGTTAGCATTGCTTAATTGTTCTGCTATATGAGAGCTACAAAAATGGCTTTAGGGTCAAGATTGTCTGATGAACGGTTTAAGAGTTATTCCCCTTGAACTGTTTTTTTTTAATCAGTTTTGATTGAATTTTTTAAATCTTCTCCTCTGAAACCGCTGTAAGTACTGCTTTGTACACTTTGTACACATCATCCATCAAATGTCCTCAATCAAGTTTGCACCAACCATGGCCGCAGATTAACCAATGAAAGGACTGCTTTGAAACATTGCACACATCATCTTTAGGATGTCCTCTACCAAAATTGTGCAAATCATGACAGCTGACTACCTACATAGCTATGTTGGCTTAAAATAGAAGAAAAAGGGGGGGGGGGGGGTTCAGAAAAGTTTTCGGCTGACAGTTAAAAAAAGTATAACAGGTACAGCAAATTTGAAGTGAACCTCACTTCTCCCTCTAAGCATCAAAAGCTCCTCCTTATAGGAGTTATTTCCCTTAAAAGGTCAAAATTAATGACTTTTGCAGAAGTGTTGGGCAATTCCTTATAGGAAAGAAAAGCTGGATAAAAAGGGGTTGTTTGGTTTCAGGTTCAGGTGAGCGAGATACAGGCCCCTTGAGCCTCTAGTTAATCTTCTCTTCTGAAACCACGAACAATTTCATTCTAATCCTGTAAGTAGATAATTCTGCCTTATTTGTCAGCACATCTAACTCTGTTAGAACTGTAGTCCCATGAAAAGTCCCCTGGTTAAATACTTATATACAGGGTTTCCAGGAAAATTAATAGCCTTGCTGATTTTGGGGGTTATTTTGACTAAAACTGACTTTAAAATATTGTCTTTGAAATCTTAGAGCAAATAAAAAGCAGACTTGGATGAACTTGTTTATTGACAGTTTTAGATATTTTCAGTTTGATAATGGTATTTGCACTGTAGATTTTCCCAGGAGATGGATTCAGGATCTGTTAAATGGCTGATACCATTTCATTTTCAGCAAACCATCTCAAACTTGTATTGTAGTCCTACTGGCATATTGTCCATAAAATTTGCAGGTGTTGTTTTAATTAAACAATCCATACAAGAATAAAATTAACTTCCAGATATACATCTCTATGACTATTCCTGCATTTCATGAAAATACTGACTAATTTCTTTACGGTCTCCTCACCTCTGTTCTAATGACCTACGGTTAAATTCTTTTAAGAGAAAAGTGTGTAAAGGCACTCCCTACTTTAAATAAAAAGTGTCTGAAGCAAAGCTGTATACATGTGGAGTAAAATGATTGTGACAATAGATGAAATTGTTTTATTTCAACAAGATCAATATAAATAGTGGAAAAAAATCAGTAGAAATCTCCTGTACCACTTGGTTAATCGTAACTGTATTTGAAATAATGATCCATGGAGGAACCCTACCTTAATTACATGTATATCCAATAGCCCTGCCCTCTTAATATAAAAAATCATTTATATAGCATATTCTATTACAGTCCATTCATCCATAACTACAATTTCTGTCAGTTTTCTAAGCAACTATAGGATGCAGAAGCCTGATATTATGCATATTGTTTTATCCTATAGTACTATATATATATTTCGTGCTCCTTGGTCATCTACTTCCTGTTTACCAAATACTTAAATTTTTACACATAGTTGGCATACATAAAAATTTTTTGTGAAAGCGAGGGTATCACTAGTGAGCATTAGCTCACAGATTTACCTTGTTATTTTCTGACATTGTAAGAATATTGCATATTTCTAGGCATCTTATCCACAATAATTTAATCACATTTCATGTATAGTTGTTTCATTGGTATTGTTTTATTCATACTTTTGGTATTGTATAAAAATGTGATGAAAAATTCAAGTTAGTATAATTTTTTTTAGATGTATCCAATTGTTTCTCTTCATATCCTGGCAGCTGTAGGTGTGATGGATTACAACAGTTTTAATCAGTTCTTAAAGTCTTTGGAACAGTTTAGTTTTTATTTTGCTGCATGTAAAACAGAACAGGAAGCAGTGGTTAGATTACAGACCATAAATACAGTTTTAGAAGAAAACATCAACACAGAATGTAACTACACAAGATTAAATATTAAACTACTGTTAAAACTGAAAAGTTATGTTGATTATCTTCAGACGTTTGGCATTGATATGCAAACTATCGCAGAAAATATGCCATGTCTTTGCATAGCTCCAGGAATATCAGAACTAAAAACTTCTGTAAAGAATTCTCTCTTAAGTAATAAAACAGTTGATGTTGATTTATTATGTTCTCAAATCACCAGAAAAGTCTGGATTTCCAAGATGACTCCTGCACTGACCAGCAAGGAGCTGCAAGACGTGCTGCCATTTTTGAGAAATATAACCTTGAAAAAATTCATCTTGAAATTGAGTAGCTTGCTGCAGAAAGGATACAGCCTGCAAGATATAGAGGAATGTCCTCAAATTTTAAGTCAATATTTTGGAAACAATAAGATGGAAAATGTTCTGTTACTGGCACAAAATGTTTCTTTGAGAAAATTTAAAAACAGAATAGACCATTTACTACAAAATGGATATAGCATCGAAGATGTAGAAAATTGTCCAGAGCTTTTAAGTGAATCTTTAGATGTTACATTTATAAAGATAAAACAAAAGCTTGGGTTAACAAGTTTGGAGTTTAGCAATATCAAGCCATTTCTGGAAAATATTGAATCGAAGGAAGTCATAAAGAGAATGAATTACTTACAACTAAAGGGATATAGCATACAAAATATAAAAGAAAATCCAGCTATTTTAACATTTTCAAATAATTGTATAAGGAAAAGGATTGCAGCACTACAGAAGGTAACAAAAATACATGTTTTTCACTGTACTCAAATCAGCTATTTTTCAGTGGTATCCTACGTATACACATTGAAACTAACGGTAAACCTTTATATACACTGTACTATTGGCATGTTCTGGGTCATAAGTTAAAAAAACCAGCTAATTTGACCACTTTCAATTTAATTTCCTAAAAAAACAAATATAATTGAATTTAAATCTTGGTCAAATTTAACAGAAAAAAAATAGTGAAATTTAGAAATTGCTGGAAATTTCTACGAATCCTGAAAAAAAAATTGTTCTTCAAAACAATTACTGTAATGTTGACATGTTATATTATTGTGCATGTAGATTAAGACTACTATTTGCCATGTTACTGTTATATTACACTGTAATTGGAATGTGTTTGTTTCATTAAAGGCATTAATAGCTCCTTTTATTTCAGAACGATAGTAATGGTCAGCCTTCCCTAGATCTGTTAGCTATGAACAGATACAGACTCAGAAATTTGAAAAAAGAAATTTCCAAATACAAGTCATCACTTGGACATGCCAATTCCAAACTAGAAGCTTTAGCAGATATGTTGGAAGTGGAACAACATTCTTTTTCTGTTTTTGATCCTATTTTATGCTTCAACCTAGATGATTTAAAACAGAAAATACAGTTTCTTAAAAGCATAGGAATATCCAACAAAAGCATTGTCAATGATATTTTGTGTTTGACAATTGCATTGAAATCCTTAGAGAGGGCTGTAAGGATATTACAATGGGATGGACATAACAAAATCAATTTAATTGATATAGTTCGTGTTGCTACAATTAAAAAACCTGCAGTCACAGTCAGAACTTCAGTATCAGAAGTGTTTTGTTCCGTCTTGAAGTCAAAAATTAAAATGTCACAAAACCAATTAAATAAAATTGATTTGTCAAATTTTAACTATGCAATAGAAGTCCTACAACCAAATATTGCTTTTCTGAAGAGTAAGGGGTTTACAGATGCAGCTTTGGCCAGTTGTCCATATATCGTTGGACACTCAACTGATATCTTAGAAGAATATTTCAATAAACTAACAGACAAATTACATCCTTTTGAAGATTTGTATACTGATCAAACAAAACGACTTAATTTATTACAGTATTTAATTGAAAAAGACAATAACTTCACAAAAGTAGTGAATGATGTTGAATTATTAACTAGAGATGAAATCAAAGAACAGTTTTTCTTTCCGAAAAAAAGAAATGATATAATGTAATTTTTGTAATAATAAATATTTTCTTTTTATGATCTGTTCATTTTGCTACTGTTGTGCTGTGTACTACATTGATTAATATTTGAACATCTTCTTATCACATCCTTCTTAATCTAAATTACAAGGAATCTCTTGCCAGATTATAAACATAAATTTGCTTTGTTTGACTGGTGTTAAAAGCTATATTCAGCAGTTTTTCAGCTACAGAATGGCATCCAGTTTTTTAGGGGAAAAAGCTGGAGTACCCAAAGAAAACCCCCCCACCTGCGGTAGGAGAACTGGTAACCATGTCATTTAAGATTGAAGTCGAGTATACGCTACCTGCAGTGAGACTAGAACCCGCAACCTTTGTGTTGACAGACCATGTGATCAGTAATAGATGACCAACTCACTTGGACACAGAAGCCTATACAACATTTGTATATTGCTTTCAATTAATGACAAGTAACTGCTGTACATGTAGGTCTCTATCAGGAATTCTCAACCAGAGCCACTAGGTGAGGAAAAGATAATGACCACATATAAAAGTCAGTTATTGTTTTATTTTATGAATAAAACCAACATTTCCTTGTCCGTCATAGCAAACCTATAAGCAGCAGGTATGTCCATTGTTGTTGACATAATTTTGTGTTGCAAACGCTTACACTAGTCAGATACATTGATTGGATGATTGTCCTTTAAGACCTATATTCAGATTGGCTACTAAACAAATGTACTTTAGGACCTAATTTTCAAAACGGGTTATTAAATTCATTTTAAAATCTTTTGCAGTGGACAATAATAACCATAGTATGGTTGTCATTTAACGTGACCAGAAAGTAGTTTTTAAACCAATCACAAGTGGGGACACAGAAAAATGGTTCTCCTGCATACCACATCAGTAATGAAAAAAAATTGCTTCATTAGCAACATGTTAATATCATTAAATTTTCGTTTGTCAAGATATACAATTCATGGTTACTGAGGAACAGCTGTCACATGGTTGCTGACCATGAAAAGAGGTCACGTTCAGGTGAGAACTACCAGACAGTCATGTACTATTCATCAGCAACCAATATACTAAATATTGTCATCCTACCATGCATGGTTACAGAGGAACGGCCCAATTGATTGGATCATGAAATTGAGGTCAAAGTCAGGTGAGACCTACCAGACTGTTAGCAACATATACATCAAACATTGTCATGCTACGATTCATTGTTACAGAGGAATTGCCCAATCCAAAAACTTAAATGTAGTCATTGTAATATGAAATAGAGGTCAAGTTAGGTGATACCTACCAAACAGTCATGTACTATTCATCAGCAACCTATATACCAATATTGTCATCATAGCACGCATGGTTACAGAGGGACTGACCTAATTCCACTGACGCCTTATTCCGTCTCACCTCCAGCAACTATTCCCAGGCAAGACATAAGACATGAAAACTTCTATTATTGTAATAAAACACTGGCACCTAAGCTGGCCTAAAAAATCTTTTTATCTTGACAAGGGGTTAAAGGTGAATTACTGTTGTAAACTAGAAAAACTCAGCAATGCTCACTAAAGTTCATGTTTTTCTATGAGAAACCCCAATTATCATTCCGATCAAAAATATCAGGTACACACACTATGTGCATGTCAAAGTTTCTTTGTAAGTTTCATCAAATTCCATTCAGTAGTGTAGGAGGAGTTGCACATACTGGAAAGTATAATGGACAGACTGAGAGACAGGGGGTTTGATGGAGAGACAGGGTTTAAAATGAGCATATGTTCCAACCATTTTCAGTTTTTTCACATTAAAACACTTATTCTTTTACTTTTTAATCTTGCAGCATTTAGAAAGAAGTACAATTATAATGGCTTACATTAAGAGATGAGTCTGAGGTCCAAATATAAAAATAAAAGGCATTCCAAGATATAGCTGAAAAAGTTTTGAAAGTGATAAAATTCATTCAAACAACTGTTTTATAGTTTTAATTTTTTTTTATTGAATTTATTTCAATCTTTCCTACCAGTAACTTTTAATTTCTTAAGAAAAATCTTTATAGATATACACAATTAGCTTTGTACAATGAACTAGAAACTTGAGACTGAAAGAATCATCAGGTTAGCAGAAGGCCAGAAAATATGATTCTGCTTAGAACTGATTACTTGAATGTTTAACACCCAGCTAGCAATATTTAAACTACTAGTATATGCAGGATGAGAACAAGATCAAGAGAACAGATAGAACCAATGGGCACAAAATTGGAATGCCATTAGAACAGAAATGGAGTATTAGTTAGGGAAGGAGGGGCTAGAAGTAGTCCATTCTTCATGTTGTTCACTTCTATGACATACAGGTGCATGTGACTGTGTCTGTCATACCTAAAAAGTCATGACAACCTAACAACTTTCTGTTTGTGTTCTGATTTTATGTTGAATATTTTAATAGTGTGTCTATAGGATATTGTGATGTGTAAGTTGTTGGTTTACAGAAGAAATAGGTTCTTGTCAAATATTGAAGATATGGGATTTCTTCCACTTGTGTGAGAAATTAGTATTTTCACACTTGTGAAAGAAATTCCTTATTTTCTCTAAAAACTCAAAAAAGAACCAATTTCTCTTATAATCTACAAAAGTGGCCTTTATTGTGCAGGCAGGGTGGCATTCTCTGAAAATGTTACCCACTATAATCCACTGACAGGCTTTTTGTATTATATACATGTAAGTCATATGAAAATACTGGCTTAGAAACATTTATTATGACCATGATATTTGTTTCACCAATTCATTACTAATGCAGACTTTTTCATGTTTTTTTTTGTGTTCACCATAGTTGCAGAAAAATGTTCTATCAATCAATGTATGTAGATTGATACACCTGTGCCCTTTGACACCACATTAATGTCATGTGTCTACTCCTTATGACCTTTTTAGTATTTTTTCACCTGTTACTCATCTAGTTGAAAATGCCTAATAGGTTAACAATAAATCCTAAAAACTTTAATTGTTAAACTAAAATTCAGCAAGTATCACTCAAGTGAATCAAAAAGGTCATACAACCGTTTGGCTTTAATTACCATGACAGAATAAAATATATTTTTATTCATGATTGAAATGGAGTATGAATGAACTGTAAGTCACTTATTTATGAACATGTCACTTCCTGTTTAAGTTGATCTGGTCTGAAAGCCTGTTCAGTTAGTTCTGGTTGGTCAGTAGTTTTACACGATTGTTTGAACAATTGAACACTCAGCTTGTACATTTCATTATCCATGACTTGTGCAGGGTAGGAATGAATGTTGTCCATGCTCTGAAATAAAAATACACATTTTTCTTAATGTCCAGGCATATCATATGTGCTTAAAGTAATTAAAATCCCATGTGCTCTCCTTCAAATTCAAAAGGAGCCATGGTGATTGAGTATTTAAACTAGCTTGTCATGTACTTCTCATCACAGAGGTGTTAATACTCCGGGGATTTGTTTGGTCCTAACTGTGTGCTTGGCTGAAACCTTAATTGAACAAAAATTTCATGTTTTCCTGCCAAATGTTCAGAATTTTTATTGAATACTTTTACTTAGACCCCCAAAAAGATGCCATTATATAGCTAACACATTGAGCAAAAGAATCAGTCAACCTCATTCAATTAAACAAACAAACCACAATTTAAAAGAATATTTACATCCATATGCATACAACTTTCTTCATAATGGGATCAGTACTGAGAAAGAACACAAATTCTACAACCTTAATATGTTACAACTGATCATGGTATTCATACAGTATCTTGAAAGACAAAGATCTCTGTTAAGAGGTGAGAATTTTTGTTAAAAGATGGTGTCAGAGTAAAATGCAAAAACTATAATCAAATCATGGCAGTAACAACATGACAATTGTCTGAATTTCTTGTCCATTCTTAAAACCCATTTAAACTAAAAAACATCATTTTTGGGGTGCAAGTCTATATGAACTACAGCTTATAATTTGAACTTAATCAACTTAAGTTAAAAAATAGTCTCAAATTATAGCCTGAACAATACATACATGTTAAATATTTAAAAAATGATTAATTGATTGATTTGATTGCTGTTGTTTTACCTCCAGCAAGCAATATTTCAGCTATATTCAGGAATATTAAAAAGTTCACCATTTAAAATCCCATAAAAAGAGACAATTGCAACTTTTAAAAATAACAAGAAAAAAGGTCAAGAAAAACAACTGAACAACAAAAGCAACAAGTCAAGGGACAATTACAGATCTGGTTATAGACAAATACAAATCTAAACCAAAAACACGAAATCAGAAAGTAAGTAACCCAAACCACACCAAAAAAACCATGGACACACTCAGGTGATCCTGATGAGTAAGAAGAAAAACCATTGAGTTACTCATTGTCATGTCTGAAAAAAGTCAAATCTAGGAATAGGAAAAACTTTCTACGACTAGAGTGACAAACAATCTTATAATATAAGCTTAAACAATGCCACAGAAATCAAATATTGCCACTACCGTAACATTCACACCCTAATCATAAATAGGTTTATACATGTGGTTACTAGTATGATTTAGTCATTAACATGATAACATTATAAAACAAAATAGAAAAACACGGGTAATTCTGAATACCCTGTCGCTAAATACTACATAGTGTTAACAATATATTAAACAGGGTTGCCACTCTTTTCTTGACACAAAATTCAAGGACTTTTCAAGGGTTTTCATAATTTTTCCAGGATAACTTCAAATGAATTTCTAAGGTGATTTATAGATACGAATATCCTTTAAGCTATATAATTTTGTCACGTACACATTCACTCCATATGTCTACTCAATTTCCTCTACACCCTTCCAGTGTGCCATGATGCAGACTTTGTGTAAACTACAAGTGGTTTTCAATGCAGATTTACCTTATTAATTCACAACGCTGGCCAATCTTCAGTCTGAAAACTGTGTGTCTTCATGATTTGACCAGAGACATGATATACATGTGTTTTATTTCTCTGATTTGACCAATAAATAAGGAAATAGCTATGTGTTCATGTACACGTACGGGATGGAAGTCTTTGGTAGATCAGATGATTTTGTTGCAGCCGTTCAGGGTGCCGTTTCATAAAGCGATTGTTAGCTTAACGTGCACGTTATCCCATTTAAATTGCATGGGATAACGAGCACGTTAATTAGCGATCGCTTTATGAAACGGCACCCTGGATTCTGAGTACTGATTTGCAATTGTCAAAGTTCGTGGAAGAAAACCCAGTTGTTTGATGCTTTTACCGTTTTAATATATTGGATCAACAAATCGTCTTGTATGGTGTTCGAGTTTATAGTGAGCGTAGGAGGGAATAAATTTGAGCCTTTCAACTGGTAATCAAAATATGACTTCATGAAACCCGCCATATTATCTGGATCAATTTGACGACCGCATCATGCTCTACAAATTCCTTAGTGTCAAACGCTGGAAAGACTCAGAATCTTATAAATCTCGACCCATACATTTCGCCCCAAAAACTTCCATTATTTTCAATGTAAAGGACGATTTTCCGTATGGGACCAACTGTTCTACTTAAGCAAGGGGAAGACAACTCGTGCCGAACTTACTAATCGCGATCAAAATTAAGGATTTTTCCCGGATTTGTTCGTTTTTTCGCGTTTTCACGGATGTTTCCTGACCTGGAACGCAAATTTCGAAATTCAAGGACTTTTCCCGTTTTCCCGGGTGCGTGGCAGCCCTGATTAAAGGGATTATGTTATGATTGTACAGAAATTACTGTGTTGTTTTATTTCAAGTTTTATTAATACAAACATACAAATATCTTCTGGTTAAAGTTCTTTAAACATTTGAACATTGACAATTGATTATTTGCATATTACAACTGTGTGAGTTCAAGCCCAACTTACTGCATAGTGCACTTTGCCGTAATTTTTTTATACTGAAGCCGCCTCATGGTTACCCAAGTAAAAACGGGATATCATGATCTGGCCGAAAAACAGCAAATAAAACAACTATTAACAAAAAACTAGTGTCTAATATTTCCAATTTTTTTTTACTAGAAATAGCCTGGATACTGCAATGTTTAATGGTGTAAAAATATTGCCAAGTAATAAGTCAGATGTCAGGGTAGTAAAAATATGGATAGTATTTCTCATTTTTATTGTACTATTTTACTGAAAAAATATTAGTAATTCTAATTAACTTAATTACCATTATTTTTGGGGCCTCGGTGGCCGAGTGGTCAAGGTAGTTAGTTCGTTTACTATTGATCACGTGGTCTGTCAACACTGAGATTGCGGGTTCCATTCTCACTGCAAGCAGGGTGTACTCGACTCAATCTTAATTGACAAGGATTACCAGTTTTCCTACCGCAGGTCGAGGGTTTTCTGCGGGTACTCCCAATAAAAACTGGACGCCATGATATAGCTGAAAAATTGCTGAAAGTGGCGTTAAACACCATCAAACAAACAAACAACAACCATTATTTTTATTGTACTATTTTACTGAAAATATTAGTAATTCTAATTAACTTAATTACCATTAAACATTTTCAGTAATTCATTGTGTACAGATGTGATGTGTCAGAATAACACCTCAATAATTATTGTGCCTATGAAAAAGTCCAGAAATATTTACAACAGATTATATGTTGTGTCAATATAATAATAAGAATATTTGCTATCTATACCTTGTCAACCTTGCAAAGTTGACGCCTAATTTCCAAGTCTCTTCTTGCACATAAAGCCCTTCTAAAAGGTCCTATACTCCTCATCAAGCTCTGCCTTTGTTTATTTTTGATTGTGATTGAGGAATGAAACACAGCAATGTCACTTTGAAATTTAAATTTGTTTTCATGCTTGACATCTTCCTTCTGCTCTTCTGTTGTATTTCCTGCAGAACAAAAATGAGAAAAATAGTTTGATCTGATCTACACAAGTAATAAAGACACTACTTATTAAGGCTTTACATTCCCTGGGTAACCTATATGCTTTAAAAAACAGCTCTTAATATGTTTGCGAACATAAACTACCACTTTAAGCAAACTGACACCAAGTATTCCAGTAATAAAACATGTACCGGTACAAGTAGGGTTCAGTTCTGCTCACTTGTGATACCCCAGACTTCACAAAAAGTATTCTGTAAAGAGGAAGTAGATGACCAAGTTGCATACACCATATGGTACTATAGGATAAAGCAATATGAAAATATCAGGCTTCTGCATCCTATTTTTCCTTATAAAATGTGACAGAAACTTCTGTTATGGACAGACGAATAGACGAAGGAACAAACAGACATACAAGGGTAAAACAGTAAATCCCCCTCTTCTTCAAAACGAGGGGGTATAAAAAACTAGAGGCTCCCAGGAGCCTGTATCGCTCACCTGAACCTGAAACCAGACAACCCTTTTTTATCCAGCTTTTCTTTGCTATAAGGAATTGCCCAACACTCCTGCAAAAATCATTAATTTTGACCTTTTAAGGGAAATAACTCCTATAAGGAGGATCTTTTGATGGTTAGAGGGAGAAGGGAGGTTCACTTCAAATTTGCTGTACCTGTTATACTTTTTTAACTATCAGTCGAAAACTCTCGACCCCCCCCCCCCCCCCCATTTTCATTTTTTCTATTTTAATCCAACGTAGCTATGTAGGTAGTCAGGTGTCATGATTTGCACAATTTTGGTAGAGGACATCCTAAAGATGATGTGTACAAAGTTTCAAAGCAGTACTTTCAGAGGAGAAGATTTTAAAAAATCAATTAAAACCGATTAAAAAAAACAGTTCAAGGGGAATAACTCTTAAACGGTTAATCAGACAATCTTGACCCTTAAGTCATTTTTGTAGCCCTCATAGAGCAGAACAATTAAGCAATGCCAACTTTTTCTCTAGTTCTAATAATTTTCAAGATTTTGAGGCAAAAATGGAAAAAATCATCAATTTTGACAATTAAAGGGCAATAACTCCTATAAGGAGTCATCATACAACTTCAACCCAATGGAGTGTTTCTTAGAGCTTTTGATGCAGATGAAGGCATGTCTCTTCGGTTTTCCTGTATCTGTTACACTTTTTTAAATATAAGCCAAAAACTGTATTTTACCGCCCCCCCCCCCCCCCCCCAATCCTATTTTTAGCCATGGTGGCCCTGTTGGTTAATCTGCGGCCATGGTTGGTGCAAACTTGGTTGAGGACATTTGACAGATGATGTGTACAAAGTTTCAAAGCAGTACTTTCAGTTGTTTCAGAGGAGAAGATTTTAAAATATCAATTAAAACCGATTAAAAAAAACAGTTCAAGGGGAATAACTCTTAAACGGTTAATCAGACAATCTTGACCCTTAAGTCATTTTTGTAGCCCTCATAGAGCAGAACAATTAAGCAATGCTAACTTTTTCTCTAGTTCTAATAATTTTCAAGATTTTGAGGCAAAAATGGCAAAAATCATCAATTTTGACAATTAAAGGGCAATAACTCCTACAAGGAGTCATCATACAACTTTGACCCTATGGAGTGTTTTGTAGAGCTTTAGATGCTGAAGAAGGAAGGTCTCTTCGGTTTTCCTGTATCTGTTATACTTTTTGAACTATAAGCAAAAAACCGTATTTTGACCCCTCTGTTCTATTTTTAGCCATGGCGGCCATGTTGGTTGGTCTGAGGCCATGATTTGGGCAAACTTGGTAGAGGGCATTTTACTGATGATGTATGCAAAGTTTCAAAGCAATCCCTTCAGTGGTTTTGGAGGAGAAGATTTTTGAAGAAAAGTTAACGACGACGACGACGACGACGGACGACGACGGACGCCAAGTGATGGCAATAGCTCACATGACCCTTCGGGTCAGGTGAGCTAAAAACCAATCCACTTTCATTTTTTATTCTGTTGCCTATTTTCATAAAAGGTTTTCATTGTGTTGGGTTATAAATCTATATCTTTATATTTACCACTAGGTTCCTGTTGAACACATTGACTCTGTATTCTATTAAACAATTCTTCACCAGCATATTCTCTTGACACACCAATCTGAGCAAATATACTACTTGGTTTGTATCTGTTTAGAGCAGACCCAGTAACTGGAGGTTTAGGTCTAATATCCTGCTGTAAACTGGCCCAATCTATATCCAATGCATCTACACCTGTCCAAGTAAATTGACACAGTCATAATAAGAATATGTTTATACTTCTTATTGATGAATCCAGACATCTTTCAAAATACAGAATTCAGCAAGGTCATGTCATGATTCAGTATACAGCTTGTATAGAACTTAATTTTTCCTATAAATCAAGGATTCAAAGTAGTTTTCAAACTGTTGTCTAAATGTGAATGAAATTAAGCAACGAATGGGAATGCTTACAATGTGGACATCTGGACAAATGGACAAGAGATGAATAAACATAAAACCACCATTGTGGCATCTTTAAATAGTTACAATTCATATACAATTTGCATTAGAGTTCAAAAATTTAGTATTTTGGATTTATGATAGCATCTTATAATTGGTTGAATTTAATTGTAATTTATACTGGTATTAATAGTAATCAGAAAATGTAGAAGAATATTCACTCAAACTATGAATAACCTTAGATGGGAACAGAACAAATTTACTGAGTGATAATGATTACTTTACTCACTGTGTTTCTTTTCATGATCTGCTTCAAATTCTTCGTCACTTGAAATGGAGTCTAGGGACAAATCATCATCTGATTCTAAAATATATTCAAACAGTTGGTTAATAATTCACAAACCAGAGGCTCCCAGGAAATTGTATTTACTAACCTGGAAGACAATCAATTTTGAAAAATTTCTTCCAGGTGTGGATGCTGATCATGTTTGATCCATCTATTAAAATTTTAAGACAATTACAAAAATGCAAAAATATTTAAAATATGGTTATTAAAAACAAGAATTGCTACAAGGAATTTGTCTGAGAATGTTTTTCTAAAGAATGGTAGATTTTAACATAAATTGTCCTTTTTCTGAATCAAAAACATTTCAAGCATTCACAAATGCAATTAAACCTGATGAGTATGACCTTTGCTTTTAATTGTAGCTTTGTCTTATAGCTATTTTTAAGAGCTAATACATCCCTCAACATACTGACACATTTCTGCATTACACATGGTGGAAATAGAACTACAAGGCTATACTTTTTTTTTACCTCTGAACTTTATAAGGGTGATCACACATTGTTTGTCTGAATTAAACATGAATGTGTACAATGTCTAAACAACTATGCAATAATAAAATATTTTTTGTTCTTCAATTTACCAGCTAAAGATTCTTCCTTAATTTCTGACTTGATTTCTTCCAGTTTGACCTCAGGTTTGACCTCTATCTGCTCTTGTGTAGTTCTGCTGTCTGACTCAGGTCTAGGTATGTTAAAAGTAAATATTGTTTTAGTCATTTTAAGTTACATGAATGATTTACAATAACACATATTGAACTGACTTTGATCAAAAGCCACTTTCAGAAATTTGTATTAGATCCTGTAAAACCAGAAATTATTGTGTGCCTGTATTATTGCTATTGTTGACATGAGGCTGGAAATGTGATTTAATGTTATGTAATCTAGGGAACTGTTTCATTAAAAAAAACAACTTTAAAAGTGTGAAATGTCAGCTTGTATAATTAAACAGTAAAAACATCAAAAACTACTGAAAGGATTGTGCTGTAAATTCAACTTGATCTTCATTTTAGAAACTTAACAGCTGGGCAAATTTTTAGCAATATCCGTTTTTCAAGTTATCTTTTGAAAACTGCCAATTTTTGACAATTTTTTTAATTGGCCTTCCTCAAAAACTACAAATGTTATTGTGCTGACTATTGAACTTTATCTTCATTTTATAGTACTAAACAGCTGTGCAACGTTTTAACCAAATCTGTTGATGAGTTTTCAAGTTATCATTTTGAAACGCCCAATAATTGACCAATGTAAAAACTTGTAATAGGCCTAAGTCGAAAACTACAAAAGTGATTGTACTGAACATTGAACTTGATCTTCATTTTATAGCATTTAATAGCTGTGCAAAGTTTAAACAAAAACCGTTGACATGTTTTCAAGTTATCATATGGAAACCTCGAGACATGGACAGATGGACACTCATATACAAATGGAGGGTATCACATTATACTTTGTGTGGCGAGGTATAAAAATTGCTGAAATGGTAGTTAAACACCATTCAAACAAATTGAAAACCAAATCAATGAGCAGCCAATTACCTTGCTTGACCTCTATCCCTGTCACTTTCCAATCTACTTCTTCTATCTCTTTCTCCACTCTTGTGTTGACTTCGAGACCTTGACCTACGTTCTCTGTATCTACTGCTTTCTGACCTATAACTTCGGTTGTCATGGTGACTGTGTCTGCTACTATAACTACTTCGGCTCCTACTTCTCCTATGTCTTCCTACTTCGCGATACACATGTTCAGGTATAGCAGGAACAGTCTAAAGGCAACCGATAATAAACAATACATATTTCTAAAACATTATTTGACACAGTTGATTAATTGGATGCCATTAGGTCAGAGAGCACTATAACAGTCAGAAAAAGTTTGAGCTATTATATCATGTATATTTTTTAAAATTATCATAAAAAGTAATGGACATTAATTCAATCAACATTGTAGTATTAGATTGTTCTGCTGATGTTTAATATGGTCCAATATGCATGCATCAAATAAATCATTCACTTTACAGTTGGTATTGTTTTGACAATGATTAAACATGTCTATTATTTGTTTTAATCAATAATTATAATAATAACATGTAAAATATGTCTTTACATGGATCAATTCAGCAAATGTTTAAAGAATTGCATTGCCAACTAATTCACACTTTTAGCAAATGATTAAAAACTTGAGTATTCCATCACCCTGTATTATCCAACATTTTTTATTGGTCCTAAGGGGTGTCAGAATAAGCATAATCCACAGTGTAAGGACAGAACCTCAAGAAAGATTCCAAAAATGTGTCGAATTGTTTAAGAGAAGATTGATTGGTTGTTATTTTGGGGTCCAGAATCTGGACTCCAGATATCAATATTTCAGCTATATTTCAGAATTTAAGGCCATATAAAATTAGATTTACCGTTCTCAGGCCCCCGCACATCCGTTTTCACCCCGCCGCATTGCCAATTTTATCAGGTTTTCAATAAAATAAAAATCCGGAAATGCGGTGCCATTTACGTAAAAAAAAATTATCCGGTCTGATCGGCTTCTTAATTTCCCGCCACTGCATTCGGAAAGATCGGACATCTTTGCTTACTCTAATGATAACTTCCGAAAGAATACATAGTGCATACTAGAGTTTGAAAGTAAAGGAGGGTTACAGAATCGTTCGTGTTCACGACTATTGAGAAAAATAAAAAAAAAAAAAACGTTTGCCTTAAATGGCGGCGTTGCAAAACAAGTGCTTTATTAAACGGAGAATCGTTTACAGTTTTGTGACAAAAAAGGAAGAGTTGATAGCACAAAAACGGTACCATCTATAAAATTTGCTGAAAGATGTTCTCGTGGACATGTCATGGGAAAACATTCCTTAAATAAGATCAGGTGCACAACTTTAATATGTGTGCAATCTTTTGGTGCAGTTTCAGGGATCTGGGTAGCAAGCTGGAGAAGTTGATTACACAAAATTGGTACCCTCATTGAAAAATTACAATGTTCCCAATTCTGGAAAAATGGGGAAAACACATTCTATAATAGCAGGTGCACAACCAATACGTGTGCAATCTTTCTGTGTTTAAAGCTGTAGGATTTGATGTTCCCAAATATAGAAACATCTCATAAAACGATACCATAATAGCAGGTCGCAACTATAATATGTGCAATCGGCTTCTAGAAAGTGTTAGGGATATAGGTTAAAAGCTGTAGGAAGTGTTGATTACACAAAATATGTACCCTTTCAGTGATACTTTGTAGGATTTTTTATGGTGAGTCCTGGACTCATCATTTTTGAAAATGGCAAATCCCAAACAATTTTCACGAGTGCCACATTTTGCAGTTAACCTAAGTGGTTGCATACAACCAATTTCTTCAATGACAGACCCATAATCATTCATGTCATTTTATAAAATATACAATATGGCGACATATGCTTTATGCTGTTCTAGTGGTCAAGATTTTTATCAGTCTTCTGGAGTATGATTGAACTGCAATCATTACTTGAAACATGCTGATGTTTCCCCATTAAAGAGAAACTCGTGGCTTATCTTGGAAATGAATGTCAAAATAATGCAGATGCTGACATTCAAAACAATATATGTATGATATGTTATCATGCATTGGAGACGAAATTGACATGACTGAAATTCCTAAACATCCGATAACTGCATTAGTTGCTGCAAAGACGCGTTCAATACGCATCTAGATGCATTGCGACGATCCCTGCCCCCCTCCCCTCAATTTCACTATACTATAACCCAGGTTGCATAAACAATTAACAATTTAAAAGGGGTTCTTTTATGTAATAACCTTTAAATACATTTCATATACAAATATGAATGTTTAATATAGATATTCTTTGCTGTATCGATTGAGATCTTTACCAGTTAAATTTTGTGCAAGATAACGAATAAAAAAATGAATCCCTCGTCTGATTTTAGACCAATAAATTGATTAAAAAAAAGCCTCCCTCCCTGATCTATTTATTTAAAATTTGGCCTGAGAACCTTAAAATTAATTTTGTGTGGCCTAATGTAAGGAAGAAGACTAATGTGTACAACTGTATGCACAATATACACAAAAATGGTAAAACACACCTGTTGTGGCTCTGCCTGGTTGAGGATATCATCTGCAGAATCATCTGTCCAATCACTAAATCTTCCTCCATCTTCATCTACACTTCCTCTTAATTTTCTTACTATATAAATGATATTGGTATGCATGTCATAAAATTCATCAAATAATAAGTCAAAAGAACTAAAAACTAGTTAAGTTGTAAGTAGATGACCAAAAACTAACCTATGAGATTCACAATAGCAAGTTTACAATATATTGTGACAAAGTGTATACAGGGCAACAAATACCAGCTTTAGATGATAGTTATAATAGCGACAGTTATCAAGTTTCTTTTAGAATGAATGACATTGTCAACTATTTTATTTACACAGGAACTAGAAGTTAAGGCAAACAAATTGTGTTGTGTAGTAAAGAGCTGTTGATAAACTTAACAAAATCTGTTTGTGTACTATAAAGAGAACTCTTAATGTCTTTGTTTTACCTCTGTCACGTTCATCTATTGTTTTTCTTCTCTTGAATTCCTCTTCTCCTGATGGAGACCTTGACCGTTTCTTCCTTCTCTGTTCTTTGCTTTCTTCCTGGGTTGGCTGAAAATTGATAATAGGATATAAAACAGTTTTATCAAATTGAGAAACTTTTGTTGTAGTATTAAAAACAGAATTATCTTAAAGATGAAAACTTTCAAGTCTGAGTTTCAGAAACAAGTAGAGGTAACAAAAGTCATCCATAACTTTCTCAATGAAGAAAACAAACATGAACCAGCACTAAGTCATGCTAAGTATACCCCCACTCGACAATTTTTCGACTCGGAAAACAGGAAGTCGATAACTGACTGACCTGGAAAGGGGAGGCACAGTACAACTCGTCATGCTAAAGCTGTGCACCAAATTTGAAATCAATCCCTTTAGTAGAAGCAGTGAAATCTGTTATAAAATTTTGCACTACAAGGACAGATGGACCGACAGACAGACAGGGTGATTGCAATATAGCCCCCTGTCCTTTGTACTTACACTAGAATCCCTGTCTTTTGTACTTACACTAGAATCCCTGTCTTTTGTACTTACACTAGAATCCCTGTCATTGTACTTACACTAGTATCACAGTCCTTTGTACTTACACTAGAACACCTGTCCTTTGTACTTACACTAGAATCCCTGTCATTGTACTTACACTAGTATCACAGTCCTTTGTACTTACACTAGAATCCCTGTCATGTGTACTTGCACTAGAATCCCTGTCCTCTGTACATGCACTATAATCCCTGTCATTGTACTTACACTAGTATCACAGTCCTTTGTACTTACACTAGAATCCTTGTCCTGTGTACTTACACTAGTATCACAGTCCTTTGTACTTACACTAGAATCCCTGTCATGTGTACTTGCACTAGAATCCCTGTCCTCTGTACTTGCACTAGAATCCCTGTCCTCTGTACCTGCACTAGAATCCCTGTCCTCTGTACTTGCACTAGAATCCTTGTCCTGTGTACTTACACTAGTATCACAGTCCTTTGTACTTACACTAGAATCCCTGTCATGTGTACTTGCACTAGAATCCCTGTCCTCTGTACTTGCACTAGAATCCCTGTCCTCTGTACCTGCACTAGAATCCTTGTCCTGTGTACTTACACTAGAATCCTTGTCCTGTGTACTTACACTAGAATCCCTGTCATTTGTACTTACACTAGAATCCCTGTCCTCTGTACTTACACTAGAATCCTTGTCCTTTGTACTTACACTAGAATCCTTGTCCTGTGTACTTACACTAGAATCCCTGTCATTTGTACTAACACTAGAATCCCTGTCATGTGTACTTAAACTATAATCCCTGTCCTATGTACTTACATTAGAATCCCTGTCATGTGTACTTACACAAGAATCCCTGTCCTTTGTACTTACACTAGAATCCCTGTCCTTCTGTCTTCTTTCTGATTTTCGTAACATTCCTAGCGACATCTCACTGACATTATCTCTATCAGATTCAACACTTGGTTGTCTTGGTTTTTCACTTCTGACATCTGGTTCCTCCTTGACCTTGACTTTTTCGTTATTACTTACACTGCGCCTACTGTGAATTGATACTGCAGGGGAAGTCTCTCTAGCACGTTTGGTTGAAGAAGGAGATAATGATTTACTCCTTTCCCTGCTTAAACTTCTTTTTCTGTAAAAGATACATGAAATTAAAATTCAATTTTCAATTCAAATAGTTAACTCTCTAAAGAATTTCTGATATATTGTTTTATGTACCTGATTAAAATTGATCAGAAATTTTCTGAAAGAAAGATTGATTGATTGGTCTCAGCACCACTTAAGGTTGGAGAATGTCAGGCCAGATTTAAAAAAATATTTTGTTTGCCATAGCCCGACTGACATGAAAAATATTGGCTCAGAAGGTAGAGTTTATTTTTTTAATCAACATAATTCTCAAACTTGTTTCCCCCTTACTACACCTACTATTAATTCCTCATTTTAAAATTGAAGGACCTTAGTGAGCATGCTCACAAGCTCCTATAATAACTATCAAGTTCCATAAAATTGTGATCGGTAGTTTCTGGGTATAATTGCACACAAGTTGTTTCATACATATATTTTGAGAAATTTCTAAATTTAAAGCTGGAATAACTACATTACTACCACAAAAAATATTGAATCATAATTTCCTGTCAATATGCACAACTACATATGGTGTCCTTCATTCCCTACCATGTTTCATAAAATTCTTATCAGTAGTTACAGAGGAGTTGCGGTTACAGAATATTTTGAGAAAAGTTCAAAAGAGGAAAGGAGAAAAAATCCTACAAAAAATAATTTTATCATAATTTCCCGTTGAAATGCACAACTACATATAGTGTACTTCATTTCTACCAAGTTTCATAAAATTCTTATCAGTAGTTACAGAGAAGTTGAACAAGAATATTTTGAAAAATTTCTACCAAAAATATTGTATCACATTCTAATACTAGGTGCTGTAAATGCTTTGAGAACCATGAAAAAAATAGATTTATGTATGAGCAACACACAACGAGGAGGGATGTTCTAATTACAAAACTGTAACTCATACGAAAAGCTATTGCACTTATAAATATCAACACATGCTATAATTATCTGTTGCAATATATTGTGTGTTACATTGATGGAACAGCCTGTTTTATGCAGAAAATGGCGTTGGCTATAGGTACAGAACTATCCCAAATGTACGGCAATTGTCTTAGAATAGAAATAATTCACAGTGGCTGTGTTTTATCATTGTTTTACATGAGTCCCATAATTTTGAAGAAGAATTTCAGAATAAATTTTTTGTGTAAGAATCCTTTTTTTGTTTCGGGCCATATTTCAATTCAAATTATTTAGTTCCTTTGGCCTGATGGACAGACCTGCCAAAAAATAAAATACTCCTCAACTGTATTGTGTGGGGTATAATAAGTTAGTTAAAACCCAGGGGAATTATATTGAAACATGTTTTACTTCTCGGAAATAGGATGATCATAGTTTAAATTTGTCATTCCATGCAACATTTTTGGTTCTATCATTATGCTCTTCAGGGTCTGACATATTTCTTTGGCTTTTTAAACTCTTAGACTTGCGCACAAAATGTAAATGCATGTATTAAAAAATATACAGTCAAACCTGTCTTAAGCGACCTTTGAAGGGAAATTGTAAAAAAGGTCACATAAGACAGGGGGATTTTATACACAGGTCATGATGTTTGCAGACCAATCAACAAAGTCATGTTGTCAGCATGTGAAAGAGTTATTTGAAGACCTGTATTGTTTGTTTTATTAAGTAAGCAATAAAATATGACATTTATTTTATGTAAATAAAGCAAGTACAAAATATACAACAATAATGAGCGTTTTGATTTCCGATTGAATTAACGCAGGTCAACTTTATTCCCCCATTTAGTTGTTGTATTTTTCTTTGTACCGGTTTTACTGGTTTCCTTGTGTTTTAACAATAAGCTCTATGCAGAAAGTGCAAGTCGTTTTAGAACCAGTGTACACAGGTTTGGTATTGATTATTTCCCTTTGTAAAACAAAATGGCGTGATTATACAATAAACACGCCATTATGAGAAACATCATCATTCCAACCCGAATGGCAACAAAATCGAATGTTGACATTGACGATTATTCAAATTTTACAGGGGAATCTGAACTTCGCTTCTAAGATAATAAAACAGTTTTTATTACAATAAATACGTTACCATCATAAATTTAGATATTCTCCCTATTCGCAGCTTGTGAACCGGAAGTACTACAAATAAAATACCCTTTGAGACAACCCCCATTCCCACCTGGCGCATGTGCACCCATACTCTCCATCATTTTTTCCGGTTTCACCAAACAGCTTGCACGTGAATTTGTTGCAGTCTTAGTCTGTAATATACGGAAGAGTTTGTGAAGATTTGTTGTATAATAATTATATTATTACTTAATTTTGTGAAGAGTTCAGGTAATATTTAGAAAAATTAGACTTACTTGAACATGTCAATGTCACAAAACATCGGTGACAAGGAGGAGGACGGAATAGAATTGTCACCGTGGCGGTCATTGACCACCACAGATGAATTTTGGGATAAGAGTGTAGCCCCTGATGCTTCCTTTCTTCCAGGGTTTACTGCTTCCGCCCCTCGTAGCTCGGCCTCTCAGCTTAGGCTTTCGGCGGTTAATAAGGCTACCCATACCATTACAAGACCAGTAGACTCCGTGGTAAGTTCGGTGGTAAGTTCTGTCTCCACTTCTGAGACTTTTCCCACGGGAATAAGGAGTGATTCCTTTACCAGGTCAAGGTGGCCTTTAAATTATCAGTATCCACCTCTGCCGGGCTACCCCCCTTATGACCCTTTTTCCTTGCCCCCTGGTTGGCAAGGTTCTAGGGACATGGCTAGTCGGGTGCCTTTAGAGTCTTCCCCTAGTGAAGATATAAAGGCCCTGACATGTTCTATTTCCAAGTTGCAAGCGGTGGTTAATGCCCAATTCTTGCAATTAGGTAATCGAATATCTCTCCTGGAAAATAGGACTCCTTCTTTTTCTGAGTCATCCAATTTAGCTACCCAGGCGCCTACTGCTATCCAGGAGGAGAGTGATAGCTTTTCTCTGGCTCCTCGTAGTCAAGAAGCGGTTTTCTTGTCAGAGGATGAGGATTCTCTTTCTGCAACAGCAGATCCTATATCTCCTGTTGCACAGGATTCTCCATCTTCGGTTCCAGATTCTCTGAGGAATAGGGTGTATGCCATTCAGAGGGAGCTTGGTAGCTTCCCTCTTTCCTCCCCTCCTCATAAGACCATTCCACCGTCTGATTTTATGACGTGTTCTGGTCTTGTTAAGGACAACCCTAAGGGTTATAGGTCCTTTCCAGAGTCTGGACATTTCAAGTCTGCCTTCTTGACTATTAATTCTACTTTCCAGAAGTTAGCTTCTTCAACTCCTCAGAAGTTCACTGGTTTTGGTCCTCTGTCTTTCCCAGGTAAGGTCAAGCCGAGGGATTTTGAGATCCACGGTTCTTCCATGGGAAAGTTGGCCCCAGCAGTTGATAAGGCTTTTTCTGGGGTTTTGGGTTCTAAACCAGTGGACGGTTTGAGGTTATCTCAGGCTTTGTGGGCAAAGTCGGAGAACAACCTCAGACTTTTGTCTTCAGTACTCCAGAATGCTGAGCATTTTTTGGCAGCGGCTGGAACCTTGCTGAAAGACAAGGGAGAGGAGTTTAACGAGCTTAAAGCTTTTCTCCTGCAAGTGGATGGTAGCCTAGGGGCCTCGCAGTTACTGTTGCTTGGCACTCTGGCTAACTTTTCCTTTGCCAAGAGGCAAGAAATTTTAGAAAAATCTCCTGTCTCTGAGGTTTTGCAGGAGTCGTTGTTATTTTCTCCTCTTTTTCAAGAGAAGTTGTTTGGGATGTCCTTGGATAAACTTCATACTGAGGTTAACAAGGCCCCTAACACTGTGAAAGTTGATGTTCAACTTTCCGATGGTAAGAGGAAAGTGTCGACGTCTCAGTCACACTCCTCCTCTGCCAAACCTCAGGGTTCAGTATCTCGGCCCACACTTGGTGGGAAGAGATCAGCTAACCCTAGTTCTGTTGTTCCTTCTTCTTCTGCTGGCAAGAAGCGCAGATTTGTGAGGAGGAAGAAACATCAGAAATGATGGGCTTTCCCCTCCGGTAGTACTTCCCCGGGTTCCCTTGGAAAAGGTGTTTTTTACTACTCCTCTTCCTGGGATCCCAGTGGGGGGCAGGTTGTCTCACTTTCTTCCTCAGTGGCAACTGATTACAGAAGACAAGTGGGTTCTTTCAGTACTACGGAGGGGACTGGGACTTCATTTTCAGGAGGTCCCCCCATTGTCGTCAGTTCCCTTGGATCTTTCCCAGACAAGAGATTCTGTCAAGAATCGATTGTTGCAGGAAGAGGTGGGAACCCTGCTTCAGAAAGGTGTGTTGGAGGAAGTTATTCCACCAATCAGTCCAGGTTTTTATTCCCGTCTATTTTTGGTTCCCAAAAAGAACGGGAAAATGAGACCGGTGCTAGACCTTTCGGCCCTGAATCGGTTCTTGGTGGTTCCCCATTTCAAAATGGAAACCAACAGGTCAATCAGGGCATCCATCCTTCCTGGGATGTGGACTACCTCTCTAGACTTGACCGATGCCTACTTCCATATTGGAATAGCACACAGGTTTCGGAGGTATCTCAGGTTGGTGTGGGCAGGCAAGGTTTATGCTTTCAAAGCAATGCCCTTCGGCCTTTCCACGGCCCCTTTGGTATTTACAAGAGTGTTTCAGACGGTTGTGGCATTTCTTCACACCCAGTCGATTTTCATTCACTCTTACCTCGACGATTCTCTGGTGAAGAATCAGTCTTTTTCTCTTCTGGAAGAACACACCCAATTTGTAATCCATCTTCTTTTGAAATTGGGATTTCTGATTTCTTGGGAGAAATCAGACATTCTCCCCAGTCAAGATTTCATTTTTCTCGGGGAAAGGTACCTTACAGTCTTGGGCCTTGTTGTTCCTCCAGAGGTGAAAATTCTGAAGTTACACCAGCTAGTGATCGAGATTTCGCAAGCCTCTTCTATCCCTGCTCGACGTTTCCTTCAGTTAGTGGGTTTCCTGATATCACTGATGGACATAGTACCATTGGGTCGTCTTCACTTTCGACCTATTCAGTGGTATCTCATGGAGTTTTGGCATCCAGCATCTCAGGAATGGGAAGCTCTCATTCCTGTGCATCCTCAACTTGGTGGTTACAGAGGGAGAACCTACTAAAAGGTTTACCTCTAGATCCCCCGGCTCCAAAACTGACGCTGTTCACAGACGCCTCACTTTCAGGTTGGGGCGCTTATCTGGAAGGCAGGTCAGTTTCAGGCCTTTGGTCTCCTCTCGAGTTGGAGGATCACATCAATGTTCTAGAGATGAGGGCAGTTTTGCTGGCCCTGAGACACTTCATAGAAGTAGTTCAGGGTCAGCCTCTGTTGATAGCCACAGACAATTCAACTGTGGTGGCTTATCTTCAGAACCAGGGCGGAACCCACTCTTACCCTCTGTTTCTTCTCTGCAGAGAGATTCTTCTGTTTTGCAACAGAATCGATACTTCTCTGACAGTGAGGCATGTACCAGGCAGACAGAATCTTGTAGCAGATCTTCTATCTCGCTCTCAGAATCCTGTGAATACGGAATGGGAATTACATCCAGCAGTTTTTCAGCAGATCATTCTGTTGTGGGATCGTCCCCACATAGATCTGTTTGCAACCAGTTTAAACCACAAACTGGAAACCTATGTATCTCCCATTCCGGACGACAAGGCGATAGCAGTAGATGCTATGTCGATTCCTTGGAAAGGGATGTTCAGTTACATGTTTCCTCCCTTTCGTCTCCTTCCCAGAATTCTGTACAAGATTCGCAAGGACGGTTGCAAGACCATTCTTATTGCTCCAGCCTGGCCGAGACAGAGTTGGTTTCCAGATCTGCTGCAGTTGTCCTGTGCAAATCCTCTTTGTATTCCTCTTCGAAAGGATCTATTATCACAGTTCAAAGGCAGGAAGCTACACTCAGGTGTTCAGCTTCTACGTCTTCACGCTTGGATGCTATCAGGTCAGGAATCAGAAAGAGAGGCTTTTCTGGCAGGGCAACCAAGCGTATCTCTGGATCAGTTAGACAATCCACAGGGGCCATATATGATTCCAAGTGGTCAATCTTTTGTTCTTGGTGTAACTCGAAACAAATTGATCCTCTCTCAGCCTCTGTACCAGTGCTTGAAATTAGGATTTGCAACTCACTTGCCCGAATCCTGAACTTTTGGATTTTCTCCTATATATTCAATATAAATTTTATCAAAATTTCACTTGCCCGAAAGGATTTTTACTGGCCAGGGGCCAGCGGACTTGTGCTAATTTAGCAGACTGCTGTACAACAGTTAGCTGATTTTTTCATTTTTCTTTTTGAGGATAAAGGTTTTGCACCATCTACTATTAAAGGTTATAGGTCTGCTATTTCCAGAACTATTCACCTTTCTGGAGGTGAGAATTTTGGAGAAAACCAGTTTTTGTCTCTCCTTATTAGAAATTTTTACTTGGAGCGTCCCAAACAGAGACGTTTGGTTCCTCCTTGGGACTTGGCTGTAGTTTTGAAAGCCTTACAGCTTTCTCCTTTTGAACCTTTGTCCTCTACTAGTTTCCAACATTTATCTTATAAATGTTGTTTTCTTCTGGCCTTAGCTTCTGGACGAAGGAGGAGTGAGATTCATGCTTTTTCTATTTCTGAATCCTGTATGCGATTTACAGCAGACAAGACTTCAGTGACACTGTTAACAGATCCTTCTTTCCTAGCCAAGAATCAATTGGCAGACAAAGGCTCTGGGATTATCACCATTCCATCTTTACCTGCAGTGGCCGGTGATAAGACTTTGTGTCCAGTTAGAACTTTGCTGGAATATTTATCTAGGTCTTCTAGCCTGAGAAGACCTAACTCTACCCGTCTATTTATACCTATTAAAAAGGGAGTGCAGGATATTTCAGCAAAAACCATTTCTACTTGGATTTGTCAAACTGTCCTTATGGCTTACAAATCCTCTCCTCCTAATACTTTATCTAAGCATAAAGTTAAGGCACATGAAGTAAGAGCGTTAGCCTCCTCCTGGAATATTTTTAATTCCTCTTCTTTATCTGAGGTTTTGTCAGCTGGTTATTGGAGGTCAGACAGTACCTTCTATAACCACTACTTGCGCTCTATGCCCCATCATTGTGACAACCTCTTTGCTTTGGGACCTTTGGTTACTGCTCAACAGGTGGTGGTTCCCCCCAATTTTGAGGGGGATTCAGCATTACGTTAAATTCAGTTTATATCTAAATTTATGATGGTAACGTATTTATTGTAATAAAAACTCAATTTTTAGAATTAAAATTTGGTTTTGTAAAATAAATACTTACCATCATAAATTGAAGGTCCCTCCCACCTCCCCTTCATCCCCCTCTGGGAACTAGCTGTTTGGTTCACAGAAAATGATGGAGAGTATGGGTGCACATGCGCCAGGTGGGAATGGGGGTTGTCTCAAAGGGTATTTTATTTGTAGTACTTCCGGTTCACAAGCTGCGAATAGGGAGAATATCTAAATTTATGATGGTAAGTATTTATTTTACAAA
The DNA here is from genome assembly GCA_944474755.1 of Limnoperna fortunei. Classification (NCBI taxonomy): domain Eukaryota; kingdom Metazoa; phylum Mollusca; class Bivalvia; order Mytilida; family Modiolidae; genus Limnoperna; species Limnoperna fortunei. Next base: position 85,213,999 of record OX104113.1, on the reverse strand, counting down.
ACCAAATTTTAATTCTAAAAATTGAGTTTTTGATCACTTCATACTTTAGTTTTCCGTTTCGAAGAACCTTGATAATTGACAACAATGCCAATGGTCTACGAATCTTCTTTTCGTCAGACAGGGTTTATTTATTGCTTAATGATTTTAACAGTCCCGAGAGTCGTTTTAGACAGGTTTTCTTGGTCAAAACCAACGGAAGTCGCGTAAGACAGGGAGTCGTTATATACAGGTAAAATGAATTTGAAAATGCTCGGATGGAATAAATACGGTCGCATAACACAGGAAGTCGTTATATGGAGGGGATCGCTAAGACAGGTTTGACTGTATATACTTTCTTTCTGGTCTGCACTCCTAGTTTTGTGTAGAGTTACTCATTTACTTTAATATTTTGTGTGTGCACACCTTGATTTGTTTTCTGTTATGTGTCGTTCATGTCTGTTTCTCTTTGAACTTTGAAAATGATTATAAACCTTTTAATCATTCTGAATCAACATACATTTACAGTGATTTTATAAATTTTTATATATTATACGAATATTAAAGTGTTATTTGTTCCAACTAGTTCTAAGTACTGATTGGAATATACACTGTCATGTGAGATCATTTATATATGCCCCTACTTTAAAGAACATTTTTCTGTTTATATGTCATGTAAGAAGGGATAAAAAGACTTTTGACTGGCTAAATTTCAGACAAAGTCTATAAGCTGGCCCTTGAACTCACTTTTACAATATGACCTAACTGAAGAAAGAGATTTCAGGGTCAATGAGGACCTGTTATGATTCTAGAAAGGTTATTTTTCTAGTCCTAATTTTACTAGCACTTTTACTTATTATTTCAAGGTCCATGACACCACTAGCAGGGTTCATAAGGTTTCTTGGTATAAAAGATAATTTTTTACAAATTGGAATGTGCTACTTTTACTGTCACTGCTTATTTTAATGACTAAAATAATATCTGTGATTTATCATTGTTTTACAACGGGGTGACCATTTATGTCGTAATATTTTATCCCGACAGCGAGGGATAAAATATCGACATAAATGGTCATCCCATTGTAAAACAATGATAAATCACAGCCTCCGTGAATTATTTCTATTCTAATAAGACAATTACGGTACCTTTATAATATTTTCGTGCCTATAGAAAACATCATTTCCACCATGAACTGGATGTTCCGTCAATGTAACACACAATATATTGCAACGGATAATGATAGCGCGTGTCACAATTTATAAGATTTATACATCATATGCAATAGCTTTCCGGTGGGATTTACAGTTTTGTAATTGGAACAGCCATTTAAAACACGCCCTCCTCAGCACGTGTTGCTCATAGATAAATCATTTTTTTACCATAGCTGTGGTCTCAAAGCCTTTAAAGCACCTCATATTAGAAATATATATATACAACACTTTCAATAATTTTACTTTACCTTGAATCATTTTTTCCTTCATTTACTTCTAAATCCTTTGTAATGTCATCCTGTTTAATAGTCAGTCCTTTCTCTGGTTCTTTTAATTTTTCCTTGGCAAGTTTTTCCTCCAACTTCTTTTGCTTGGCTTTTATTTTTTCTTCCTTTCTTGCCTTCTTCTCTGCCTTAGTTCTCTTTTTCTTTTCTTTCTCACCAACTTTCTTTACATCACTTTTGTCTTTTTCTTTCTTAACTTCTTTTGTTTCTGCTTCCTTTAGTTTTTCAGTCTTTTCTCGCTCTTTAAAATCTTGAACCTTTTCTGGAGCCTCTTTTTTCTCTCTTTCAATAGGTTCCTTCTTGTTCTCTTGTCTATCAAATTCTCTAGGCTCTGAAATTTTTCTTTCTTTTCTTATAACATCTTTTTCTCCTTCCCTTCCTCTATCTGCAGAATATTCCCTATTTCTGTATGATTCTGCATCTTTTCTTTCATGTCGGTCAATACTTCCTTCTCTTGGGTCAACCCTATTTGGTTCACCGTAACGATCTCGAGGATCTCTTGATCTGTTACGATCATCACTTCTTCTGTCAGTTCGTTCATACCTAAAATTGAAGTACAAAAAAATCCCAAAAATACTTCAGAATCACAAACAAGTGATAATAAATGAGTTTGTAACATCTAAACATTTCAGCATAAATTGTTAATAATCCACACACACATGATAAAAATACTGAATTTGTTAACAAAATGATTAACTATATAAATCTAGTCCTTATCAAGTTAAGAAAATTGACTTGACATGTGAATACAATACCACCTGTTTAACCCAAATGGATAGTTTTACAAAATGGTATTATTGAACAATGTCTGGTGTTCTAACAGGCAAGGTCAAATTTCCAGAAATACACACTTTAGATTTAAACAATTATTTATGAACAAAACCTCTTTAGCTTCAGTTTTGACAGACTTGATTTGATCATATCTTATTTTAAATTGTGTGCTGTAGGAAATGGTGGTGGGCAGGAAAATACACCAATCCATAAGGTAGAACAGGATAACAGTCATATCCCACAGGGAACCAGTCCCCATGCAACATATTTATAATTAGGCATGTTTTAAAAAGGAGATAATGTTTTCATTAGATACTTTTATTTCCAAACACATGCAATCATAAATAAACTAAAAGGATTGTTATGTATTTAAACAAATCACAAAACTGTAAAATGTGCTTACCACCAATTATAGCTGTAAATAAACAGGTAAACAAAACAATCCAGAAAATAGACCGATTACCACATCCTTACAATGTTAATGTTGTTTCTTTCTAAATATGTTTCTATGCATAAAAAGATTAACCAATAACGAAAACTGTGTGATTTGCATTTATACTTTTAAATTGTACAGAATGGTAACCTTACCATGATTTTCATTTTTGGAACTGAAAGTTATGGAAGCCTGAGATCACCCACATAAACATTCATTTAATGTATAGCATTGTAAAAAAAGGTACAATAGTATTTCATTTTCTGTGTGTGTGTACATAATGGATTTATCATTTCAGAACATTTTTATGCATTATTTCATCTGCAAAGTGAAATATTAATAATTAATATAATATTAATATAATAATACTTTTTGTCATCTGGGTCATGAATCTGGCATAATTTGTAAAAATTTGACTAAGTGCTACACACAAAAAAAATTCCTTCACAAGTAATATAATGATTTATGTATTCCAGAGAGACAATTACACAACACCTCTTACTTTAAATTTAAAATACCATGAAATGATATAAGACTTGTCAATACATAACCAATTTAATGCAACATTGAGGAACAGAGGAATTCTTAGCCCATGGGCAGGGCAGGGTTAATTTGGGGTCAAAAAGAAAAAATGAACAAGTTACATTAAACATATTAAATGCATGTTTTATCATTCAAAACATGATTCAAATGAAAACATCTGCATCAAATCATATTAAAATCTATAAAATAAAACTCTTCCCATTTTTATCTCTTTTTAACTAAAACCCTGATGCATGTAGAGAAAAAATGCAACTGAAATGGATTAAAATAAACAAATCTTTCACTTATACATGTAATAAAAAAGTTCAGTCCTACCCTTTATTTTGTCCTAAGGATCATACTTGTGAAGAATAAAAATATTAAAACAACAAAAATTAAAATGTAGAGCCAGATAACTAAACAAATGAAGAGGATGACAACATACAATCCCCACAATTGTGTGGGAATTCAAAATGATGTTTCCAACAAAGGGGATGATCACGACTCCATTTTCATTTTAGTTCATTGTGAAATTAATGGAGGCATACAATTTGATACTGGTTACTCAAATATGCACTTTTTGTGCATATCCATCATTTAGTTCTTTGGCAACACAAGTAAACATAATTAGACAATAAAAAAGGGTACTACATTAGTCTTGATGGCGTAAATATGTAAATGTTCTTCGCATGTGTTTAAAAGCAAATGATCTACATGTATATGCCTCTATACTATGTCACTCTACATTACATACCATTTTGTCAAAAGTTTAAAAATGTAATATGCTGTTGTGATGAATGTTAGCTTTTGCAAACTTGGTCTAGACACAGATATAACAGGAAGGACACATGCACATTGTAATAAGATGAAATATTAGGAAATAAACTGTCGGAATTGAACAACCCTGCATAACTTGGGAATCTATTTAATGATTTTATTGGACATGTCTTGTTTTATAGATAGTGATAAGTGTTTAGGTAACCAGAATGTATTTATTAACTTTTGTGGCTATATTAAATGAAGAAATATAATTATGGCAAAATTACATGTATAAGATGTATTCTTCCAAATGAGATCTGAGAAATTTAGTAAATGAACAGCTGATGCCACATTGATAATAAGTATTGATCATATATTATGTTACTCTACAGTAAGTTTACTATCTTTAATCGAAGGTAAGTTTGCACTATACAGCACAGTAATAACTACAAAAATATGAATGTTTACTCTTGCCTTATATCAGATGTCATGATGCTTTACATTTTTTATGCTGTGCTAGTGTGGACATTCAATTTTGACTGGATTTGATCTAGTACTAGAATTAAACAATTCTTCATATTTAATCAAAATCACAGAATGAACAGGACTACAGTTTGATTTTTTTGGTGTAGATCTTATTACCTCGAACAGTACTTACATAAACAAATCCTTAACGAAATCTCATACCTGTTCACACTTTTATCATCTGTTCTATCACTCCTTCTATCATCCTCCCGTGGGAAATCCCTGTGTTCATCCCGTCTATCTCCCCATTCAGGTCTTTCAGGAACATAAAACTCACGTCTCTCCCAGTCACCTCGTCGACTTTGTCTTTCTGGAGGAGGTGGAGGAGGAATGTCGTATCTGCCGCCTGATTCAAACATAAACTTATATTAATGATAGAATAAGCTTTGCTTCAACAAATTTTTCTCTTTAGTGATAAATATTCTTTGAATGGCGTTTAAATATAAAACTTGTCAAAAAAATTATTAAAATATAGCAAATCATTTAATGCACATAAAATGGCTCAATTTTAAATTTCAAGATCATCAACCATGGTACAGTATGTGACATCTCCTTAAAACTATCTACCCACTTGCCAAATATTAAAAGCCTACCTCAAAAGAGAAAAAGTTATAGCCTGGACATGATTGGTTTTGGACAGATGCACAAACAAATGAATGGCCAACAAATAGATGGACAGAATGTTACTATTGGGTTTTCGACTTTTATTGGCAATAGTCTAATTCAAATCTGTTAAATTTTATATTCTAATTTGAAAATTTGAAAACAAGACAATTGGAACTAGCCTCTCTGTGATCCACCATATCTATTCTCTTGGTTGTAACCTTTACCTCTTCCATACGGTGCTGGAGGTCCTGAAAGCGACATAAAGACAACATTTTACACCAAAATCTACATGGTGAGACATTCATTTACAGCCAGATAAATAGAGACATGTTGTAATAATATCCCTCCATTCCGAGTACGGGACATCTTGTATTGCAGCAGCCCAGGAGTGATTTACAACCTGGGGTTTTATATGTATTATCCACTATTAAACTGTTTTCATGGTTTGCTACACTTAACAGCTTAATTCATATTTCAACAACAATCAATTTATTATTTTTAGCACTTTATTCGTAGTCATGCCTTTTAAAAGCAGAAGTTGTGCAATTTCAGAATTATTGGGTTATTTGAGTTATATTTGTTGAACGATATGGAATACCATTTCTTACAGAAATCCAATCAGAAAAAATGTATTCCACTGAGAAAGAATAACCCTTTCTGCTGGTTGACTTTTTGTATAATTGTGAATAAAGTGTTTGAATTAATTAATTATGCATTGCAGAACTGTCACCTGCACTATGAATAGCTCAGAATGGAAAATATTTAGTAAACAATGAAAGCAGCTTCAAGGGTGTGTTTCCCCATTATGAGCAATCTGACCTACATTTTTGTAGATAAACTATTCTTTACAAGAAGCCTTTCTATACACAACTTTATTGATGATATCCTCCTAAATATTTGCTGAGAACCCTCATGCTATAAGTAAACACAAACCATTATTATGTTTAATCTTACCTGGATGTTGCCATCGATCCCAGCCAGGGTCTCTATAATCTGGAGGTGGAGGACCACGATCCTCATAAACTCCACCTAAATCAAGTGACATGATATGTATATATCAACAGTTGCAAAATGAAAAGGTTTCAAGAATTTTAGTGCTCGATATGAAGCTCACTCTACCATAAATGTTCTCTTCAATATATTATGTCAAAAATAAACTATATAAAATATGTTTGTATTTTATCTGTAAGTTAACTATATGTAATAATCTACAAATTATAGAGTTTCACTTCTATGTAAAAAACATGACATCAGCATATTTTTGTTTTCTGTGTCAATTTTATTACAATATGAAATTTTCTTTTAAAATTATTATGTTCCCTTATATGTGAAAGACAATCCTCAATTCTAATATTAGCTCTCTCTAACCTGTTCCAGTGCATAAACAAGTTTTCCTATGGGATTGAATTTGTGATTTTCTCAGTCTTTTCAAAAAACTTAATGTGGAGGACCGTGTGAGTCATCCTTCAATACTATTCCTCTTTACATGTTTATTCCAGAATACAACTTACCTTTAGGATATCTGGGCTCCCATCTTGGTCCAATTCTGTACTTACCTTCAGGATATCTGGGTTCCCGTCTTGGTTCAATTCTGTACTTACCTTCAGGATATCTGGGCTCCCATCTTGCTTCAATTCTGTGCTTACCTTCAGGATATCTGGGCTCCCCGCTTGGTTCAACTCTGTACTTACCTTTAAGATATCTGGGCTCCCCTCATGGTTCAATTCTGTGCTTACCTTCAGGATATCTGGGCTCCCCTTGTGGTTCAATTCTGTGCTTACCTTCAGGATATCTGGGCTCCCCTCTTGGTTCATTTCTGTACTTACCTTCAGGATATCTGGGCTCCCATCTTGGTTCATTTCTGTACTTACCTTCAGGATATCTGGGCTCCCCTCTTGGTTCAATTCTGTGATCTCCTCTGTTTTCTCTATGATCACCTCTGTGTGGTAGCCCTCTTGGATCAATCCTCTGTCCATATCTATCTCTCTCAAACCTGTCCCTTTCCCTGTCAAAACTCTCAGGTCTAGCTCTTTGGTCATAGAATCCTCTTCCATCTCTTCCATCATCATATCTTCCTCTTGGGGGGTCTGACCTAGGTGGAGGGGCAAATCTGTCCTCATGAATTTCCCTCCTGTCACCATACCTAAGAACAAAACAACATACACATATTTCATAACATGTGAAGATGCAATACATCCATTTCTACAAGAATAAATCTATAGTTAGAATTTATACTAGAGGCTCCCAGGAGCCTGTATCGCTCACCTGAACCTGAAATCAAACAACCCTTTTTTTTTATATAGAATTTTGTTCCTATAAGGAATTGACCAACACTTCTGCAAAAGTCATTAATTTTGACCTTTTAAGGGAAATAACTCCTATAAGGAGGAGCTTTTGATGCTTAGGAGGGAGGTTCACTAGAAATTTGCTGTACCTGTTATACTTTTTTAACTATCAGCCAAAAAATCCCTTGACCCCCCCCCCCTTTCTATTATAGCCAATGTAGCTATGTATGTAGTCAGCTGTAATGATTTGCAAAATTTTGGTAGAGGACATCCTAAAGATGATGTGTGCAATGTTTCAAAGCAGTCCTTTCTTTGGTTAGAGGAGAAGATTTTTTAAAATCAATTAAAATTCATTAAAAAAAATGTTCTAAGAGAATAATTCCTAAACGGTTAATCAGACAATCTTGACCCTAAAGTAATTTTTGTAGCCCTCATAGAGCAGAACAATTAAGCAATGCTAACTTTTTCTCAAGTTCTAAAAATTTTCAAGATTTTGTGGCAAAATAGCAAAACAATCAATTTCGACAATTAAAGGGCAATATCTCCTACAAGGAGTCATCATACAAATTCGACACAATGGAGTGTTTTGTAGAGCTTTCGATGCTGATGAAGGCTGGTCTCTTCAGTTTTCCTGTATCTGTCATACTTTTCGAACTATAAGCCAAAAACTTGTATTTTGACCCAACCCCCTTCTATTTTTAGCCATGGCAGCCATGTTGGTTAATCTGCGGCCATTGTTTGTGCAAACTTGGTTGAAGACATTTATGTGTACAAAGTTTCAAAGCAGTACTTTCAGTGGTTTCAGAGGAGAAGATTTAAAAAAAAAAATTAATACCGATTGAAAAAAAAACAGTTCATGTGGAATAATTCTTAAACGGTTTATCAGACAATCTTGACCCTAAAGACATTTTTGTAGCTCTCATAGAGCAGAACAATTAAACAATGCTAACTTTTTCTCTAGTTCTAATAATTGTGAAGATTTTGAGGCAAAAATGGCAAAAATCATCAATTTCGACAATTAAATGGCAATAACTCCTACAAGGAGTCATCATACCACTTTGACAGCATGGAGTGTTTTGTAGAGCTTGTATCTGTAATACTTTTTGAACTATAAGCCAAAAACTGTATTGTGACCCCCCCCCCCCCCCCCCCTATTTTTAGCCATGTCAGCCATGATGGTTAATCTGCGGCCATGGTTTGTGCAAACTTGGTTGAAGACATTTGACGGATAATGTGTACAAAGTTTCAAAGCAGCACTTTCAGTGGTTTCAGAGGAGAAGATTTTTAAAAATCAATTAAAACCGATTTAAAAAAACAGTTCAAGTGGAATAACTCTTAAACGGTTTATCAGACAATCTTGACCCTAAAGACATTTTTGTAGCTCTCATAGAGCAGAACAATTAAGCAATGCTAACTTTTTCTCTAGTTCTAATAATTTTCAAGATTTTGAGGCAAAAATCATCAATTTCAACAATTAAAGTGCAATAACTCCTACAAGGAGTCGTCAAACGACTTTGACCCAACAGAGTGTTTTGTAGAGCTTTTGATGCTGAAGAAGGAAGGTCGCTTGGGTTTTCCTGTATCTGTAATACTTTTTGAACTATAAGCCAAAAACTGTATTTTGACCCCCCCTGTTCTATTTTTAGCCATGGCGACCATGTTTTTTTACGAATCAAAAATCTAAACGATAGTTTGGTAAAGGACATGCTAAACAACAACCATACCAAGTTTGGTTGCATTCTGTAAGTGGTTTCAGAGAAGAAGATTTTTGAAAAGTTGAACGGACAGACGACGGACAACAGACGATGGACGCCAAGTGACGGCAATAGCTCACATGACCCTTCGGGTCAGGTGAGCTAAAAACTACTAGGATCTCCGTCTTGTAAGGCTATCCACTGTGACCCTATTCAAGAGTTTGCCTCAGAATACAGGGGCCATTAGAGAAAGGAATTAACACATGTTATTTGTCCTTTGATGAGTATACTGCAGTCATAATAGATACCGCAGTCAGTGAAAAAAATGGACAATGTGATAAAACATTCAATTTTTGAAGCAATAATTGTCAGTGAACGCTCCATGACAAAAATGACTATCATGGAGTTTGCTGTAATGTGTGCCCTGATAAACACAACACTTGTACTAGGCATATGCTGTAACTGCACAAATTCGTATTGAGAGTATTTGTTGCAGGAAGGCAGCAACATTTTTTAAACCTCGTTACTTTGATGTCCTAATTTTATGGGTTTTTTTTAAATAATTGTTCATTTAACAGATTCTTTAATTGCTGTGTAAATTCTATAACAATCAGACATGCACAAAGTAAGAATTCATGTGTCAATTATCAGTCTATTTGAAGATCTAATGAGATATGAATAATTGACAGGAAAAAATAGATGAGGCGGCAATCAATTAATGAATATGAGGGGCATATGATTACCTGACACGTACAATGTATCTCAGGCTAAAATTTGTATGTGCCAAAGTTTTGAAAATGCTTATCCTAAAATGTGTGGAAAAAAATATTGCTCCAATGTGTGTTTAGACAAGCAACTTTTTTTTCTATTTCCAGGTTGGCTTAGTTTTAATTACAGGTCAACATGATAGTTACTTTTATCAGTAACTTGAACAGGAAACATCCTAGCAAGATGGTTTTTTTTATGAGTATGAAAATATTTGTATTTCATGACTGTCAACAGATCCATTTTTACATACATATTTGTTGACCCCACAATAAAATAACTTTCATCTTATTGCAAGGTGTTCAATCATTAGACTGTTTTATTTTGCATCCGGTGGACGACTGGTATCCTTATTCCTTCGGGCAACAAATGGCAAGATATTAACACAAATATTTTATTAACACTTACTGTTATTAGATTTTTAACACACTTTCATTTCATAAAATTTGCTGTATCCATTTTTCTAACCACTAGTTTTATATTTAGATGAAAATAGTACTTTTAAAATAATTAATGAGTACCCTTCTTGAGCATGTTCTAACGATGACTTTGACACGAATTTATGCACGATTTAATGATAGGAACAAAATACTGTCTCCACGTAAAGTATAATACAAATTCAATGCATAATAATTATGTCAGTTATAAGACTTATTTTATAAACAGTGGATCAATGGGGACATCAAAATTGAAGTTCCCACGAATGATGAAGTTTTGTCCACGTGGAATTCACAGAGTTGGCACAATCCCTTCTGGCTGTAGAGTAGAGGGTCTCAGGTGAGAATGATCTTATAAAAATAAAAGGTGAACTGTATAACTACAGTTATATAATATAACCATACATTACATTAGCATTCTTTTATGTAAATTTGTTTGGTGGACACATAAATTATTTGCTGTTATCAGCTTTTAAAATCTAGTAATTCTACTTGACTAAAATGATTAAATTGTACATAAACACATGGAAGAGAGATTCATTTTTAGTGCAAATACATGCTGTTCATCAAAACAAATGATATAATGTAACAAAAATCAAATTAGATACCTATCTGCTCCTCTATCCATGTCAGGTCTTTCCCCTGGAATAATCTTCCCAAATCTACGGTCTTCAGGGGAGGGAAAACGCCCACCACGTCTGGGGTCTTCTTTTCCTCTTTCTCTTTTGTCATATTTATCATCTACTTCATGTCTATCTGGTGGAGTTAATCTTTTATCTCTATGGTACTGAGATCCTGATCTTGGAGATCCAGGGGACATTTCTCTTCGCGGTTCCATATGACGAACTCCTGGTGAAACTGATCTTCTCCTTTCCCGGAAACCAGGACTGTGTTTATCTCTGTCTTTTTGTGATTTATATTCTCTAAAATCACCAGGTGAAGATTTTCTTCCTTCTCTTGATCTGTTTTCTACATCTCTACCTTGACTACCTGGGCTCCATTCACCTCTATCCTTTTTGTGCTTTTTCATTTTTGATCTCTCTTTGGTGTAATCAGATTCTTCAGATTCTGACTGATACTGTGCTTCTTGCTTATGCTTGTCTTTCCTTGACGCTTTCTTTCCTTTTCTTTTAATTATTTGTTCTTCTTGACTTTCATCAGAGGAGGATCTTCCTCGTCTATCTAGATGTCGAGGTTCAGGAGTCGTGCTCTGTTTATTACCATCATTCTCTTCAAAACTTTTATTTCCCTTTTTCATTTTTCTCTGTCCTGGAGACAAAGACCTTTCCTTATATCTTTCATCAGGTGAAGGTTGTCTCGGTAAATCCTGTGACCATGACCTTGATCTAGAAAATGACCTTGGAGAGTCTGAAGGAGATCGTTGTTTATTTTTCTTTACAACAATGGTGTCTTCTTCGTCTTCCTCAGATTGAAAGCTGAGTCTTGGTTTGTTTTCAGCTGATTTAGATTTCATTCCTTTCTGTTTGGACTTTTTAGGCTTCACCTCATCTTCAGACATTTCAGCCATTTTTTTCTCTAATGACTTTTTCTTTTTATGCTTTTTCTTTGGTGCAACATCCTTCTCTGAATCTTCCACCCTAGAGAATTTATTAAACAAGGATTTGAAATAAATATAGGACTTGTTAGCAATATTAAGAAAGTACTTTCACAAAAGTTTAAAAACATGTGTTCCAGAAATAACTATATTGGGAGTCAGAATGCACTATTTATTATACCCCATGGCACATCAAATATTATTTAATTATTGTTAGATAAACCTTAATAATAAATCAGCCACCCCTTTATTTTAACAGAAATCCCTTGCAAACCTAACCCCGCATTTAATTCTGAAATGGACCTCATTTTATTACACCAAAATATTCTGTTATTATATAAACAAACATATGCAAAACAAGATATCAGTGAGATGGTACCCATCTCTGTGGGCCCTGCTGACCTTAAGGTCAAGGTCACCAACCATGGTATGCGACACACTGCCTTGATATTATCTACCCACATTCAAAATATCAAAAGCGTACCTCGAAAAATAAAAAAAGTTACAGCCCGGATAGAATTTTTCATTCAGAAAGCAATAATTTGACGTAAGGTCAAAGGTCAGCAACCATTGTATGCGACACTTCGCCTTGATATTAGCTATCCACATTCCAAATATCAAAAGCGTACCTCGAAAGATAAAAAAGTTACAGCCCGGATAGAATTTTTCATTCAGAAAGCAATACTTTGACCTAAGGTCAAAGGTCAACAACCATTGTATGCGACACATCGCCTTGATATTATCTACCCACATTCCAAATATCAAAAGCCTACCTCGAAAGATAAAAAAGTTACAGCACGGACATGCATTTGTCATGCAGAAAGCAATAATGTGGCCTTAAGGTCAAAGTTCAAGGTCAAAGGTGATCAACCATGGTATGGACACATCGCCTTGATATTATCTACCCACATTCTAAATATCAAAAGCCTATCTCAAAAGATAAAAAAGTTACAGCCCGGAAACGATTAGTTTTGGACAGTCTACGCACAGACAGACTGATCAATATAGGGCGTCTGCCACAAAGTGGCGGGGCCCTAATTATGTCAACTTATTCAAATGAGAAATTTTTTCCAAAATAAGACATAGTTTACCTTTGCATTTGACGAAAATAAACAGACAATGTCTCAATTATAGGATTATAGGATTAAACACCGTTTTCAATGGATTTATCGGTATATCAACAAGACCAACTCACTCACAAACAAATAAAAGTTTGAAGGACTTTTATGATATGTTTGTGAGTGAGTTGGTCTTGTTGATATACCGATAAATCCATTGAAAATGGTGTTTAATCCTTATAATTCTTTAAAATTGCATTAAGAAATTAATTTATCTAACGTGTTTCTCAACTTCATATTTCTTGTGTATTTAGTTGTACATCAATATGTAACCTTATTTTCTGTATGGAACACAAGGAAAGTTTTAAATTTAACAAATCATTAATGATAATTCATCAAACAAATAATTTGTAAGTTGATCGCTACTTTCGATATTGAAAGGCGCCATCTTTGTTTACATTGGTTACGCTAAAAATAGTTCGGTCAACGTCGTTTATCATAAAATAAATGGAGTCAACTTCATTTAATCAAAAAATATATTTCGTTAAAAACCTCAAACGGAAGTAATCTAGACCAATCAAATAAACGTATTTCTAAATATGCAAATCATATTAGAATTATTAGATAATAAGACATGTATTTTGATCAGTATATTTCAAAAACAGTATTTAAATCAAGAAATACCGTATAGCGGGTTATTTTAGCGGGTGTAAAATTTGGCGGTTTTTAGGTCAAAATGTATTGCCAAAAATTTGGTGGTTTTAATTTTGGCGAATGGGCAAAACCCTAGAAAACAAAATGGCGGTCAAGCAATCACGGATAACATGTGTTTGTGTATTTTTCAATTGGAACGAATGTAAACAAGGGGACTACATAGGAAGGGGAAAGAAACAGGCTATTTTTTTATGTACAAAGACAGAAACTTAATTACGGATTGAAACTTATATACAGGATGACATTTATCTGTTTTTCCTCCATAAATAATCTGAGGAGGAAGAAATTCTCGTGAAATAAAAACGATTTAATCCTGTTCAAGTGTTTAGTTTTTCCAATGTTTTTAAACATATATTTTTTTACAAATCTACCAAATTTCTGTAAGTTATAATTGATAATTTTAATTTTGTATATACAGGTAAAATCAAGTTGCATATCAATTCTGTAATTATGACAGATTTATTAATTGTGTAGTTTGATGTAGTGCTTATCCACATGTTTATTTAACGGTTTATATGACAGTTAATCGAGGTTTCAATTTGACAACTAGATTACAATCAGGCCTTTGATCTTTAAACACCAGTAAAACAGATGAATAGATTTGTTGATTAGACAAAAAAATTCAAGACATTTTGCGGAGATATTGACCAAATTAGCCGTAGGACATTAATGAATAGTTTTATTAAATCTAACCTTTAATTAACACAATCTTAGGTAATACCAATATTTGACAAATGACCTTGTTATTGATTAAATTTACAATACAGATCGTCTTCAAAACATTTTACAGGAGTTTCTAAAATTTAGCTGTTTTTATTTTGGCGATTTCAGTTTGACCGCTAAAATACGACAAAATTTGCACCCCGCTAAAATAACCCGCTATACGGTATATTCCTACTTTTTAGTCTTCTTTTCAGGACTGGGTGTAATCCCTTTCATCTTGCTAGGAGATTTCACTTTGTGTTTTTTCTTGTCCTTCTTCTTGCTGAAATATAACAGAAACTCTATAAATTGGGTTTTTTTGTTTTATATTTTAAAATAGGAAATAATATTGCAACATTTTTTCAAGTACAATCTACACCCCTTAAAATACATAAGAAATGTTATTTGTTTACACAATTGACGAATTTACAATTAAAAAAAAACGCCACCTATTGTACATAAAACTGTGGCTGTAGTCGTAGTTTTACATGTTTAAAACTTTTGAAATGGACAATTGTTTTTGATAAATGCTTCAGGTGAATGACAGGGGTCAATATCTGAGTAAGAATGCTATTAAAACCCCCTGCTGTGTAAACGTGATCACTAATTAATTAACCGATGTTTATTCCCCCATTTACCTGATGCTAATTTGAGGTAGAACCACAGCTGATCAATAGCTTGATTAAACAAGCTTATGAGTGACATCAGTGTTCTAATATTCAAACTAACCTGTTGCCTATGGCTATAGTAACATCTACTAATGAGGTTAATTACATAAAATTTGATAGGCATTGACAAACAATACAAAAACAATGCAAAACCTTTATTTCAATATCAGTCTTTTAGTGATGACAGCTGTAGTATTTTTAACAGGAAGTAAAAGGGGAGATAAATCAAGTAAAACTGGAAATGGGTCAATTATTGATATTTGTCAAAAATCGAAACTTGTGGATGTTTTTTCAGTGTAACTTTTTTCTAAATAATGTTTAAATATAGAATTGTACATGTATCATTGAAACCCTTGTACACAAATATAAATGGCCATAAATAATAACAGCATTGAGCTGTTGTCTTTACATACAGACACAACTTCAGTGTATACATGTATATTGTATATCTTATGTAAGTTACCCTGTGGTATATATTAATTATTAGTATTTATAATATTGTGAAACGTTTCCCTCATTTTTACCTTGGAGACTTCTTTTTCTTATGTTGCCGCTCTGGACTACTGTCATCGCTGCTGCTGATCTAAAATTAACAATATCCATACTTAAAAATATCCATCCCAGTAGTGGCTGTCAAATGACATTTAAATGAAAAAAAATCACATATGTGGTGCAGTTTACATTTTAACTTTTTAAATATTTTTGTTTGACAATAAATTATTTTCCAATAAATTGTGCAAATATTCAAGAAAGTTTGCTCACTGAATTCATTATCTTAATTATTTTATCGATTGTAACTTCTTGGTTATTCCATTTAAACACATAGAACCCATGCAAGGCAGCGTGATATGCTAAATACATAAAATCAAAACCCTTTTTCAAAGATATAAAGAATACTATTCCTAGACATAGTGAATGTAGAATGGAAAATCCTACAGCATTAGTTTCCCTTCTATTTAAATGCCCCATAATCCTTTTTGAATCTTTTAATATTTATTTATGAGCAATGATCATCTGTAAATTAAAAGAAAGTTTCTCAAACTGCCTTTAAACAAATTATATTTCATCTTCAGCTCACATTTGCAGTGTATTTTATATTTGTTACGTGAAGACAGTTTTAAAAAAAATAAACAAAATAGGTTACTTTTTTCTCTATTGTTATATTTTCTCTTTCCTCAAATCCACCCAGTGACTGTAATTCTCGTTCAATCTGTTGTCGTTTCTTCTCCAGCTCCAATTCTTTCTTGAAATCAAGCTCTAAAATAAATTGAATGTAACAAATACATGTAGGTCAACAAGTCAACTGAAAAGAACCTTACTGCTGTGAGACCAATAAAATATATAGAATGTAACAAATAGGTCAGCAAGTCAACTGACAAGAACCTTACTGCTGTGAGACAAATAAAATATATAGAATGTAACAAATAGGTCAGCAAGTCAACTGACAAGAACCTTACTGCTGTGAGACAAATAAAATATATAGAATGTAACAAATAGGTCAGCAAGTCAACTGACAAGAACCTTACTGCTGTGAGACCAATAAAATAAATAGAATGTAACAAATAGGTCAGCAAGTCAACTGACAAGAACCTTACTGCTGTGAGACGAATAAAATAAATAGAATGTAACAAATAGGTCAGCAAGTCAACTGACAAGAACCTTACTGCTGTGAGACCAATAAAATAAATAGAATGTAACAAATAGGTCAGCAAGTCAACTGACAAGAACCTTACTGCTGTGAGACCAATAATTAAAGTTTAGGATTAAGCTTTTATACATTATTATTAAGATGCTTAACCATATATTCTAATTTTGACAACAAAAATAACCACCCTGTTGAAAAGAATTTACTAGTAAATGTACAAACAAAATAATCTAACATCATAAATAAATTAATCAGCTGACAAGCAGCAATATGTTTTTATGAAAAATTCAGACACATATATTTTACAATTTTGTTCTAAAAATATTGAATATTAATAATGCTTTATTTCATATTTACTTCTTCATAATATAAAAATGAAACATTCACAGCTATTTTGTGTTCAACATCATACTGCCAGGAATGTGCGTATTCCAATAATATTTCTCTAACAGTGATCAGACATTTTTTACTACTAGATGTTAAACAGATAGTATAACAGTAAATTATCACAACAATATTTGTCTACTGTATGCAAAATAATTTAACTTATCCTGCAATCGTCCTATTAAAGCCGCTTAAATGCACTGACAATATGCTTCAAGTGATATACAGTTAGTGACTGTATATTGTCTCCTGGCATCCTAAACCTCATTGACACTAGGAAAGGCTTTGTAAACTAGATCCCAGATGACTTCATTGTGACGTCACAATTTACTCTTGTAGTTTAAAATTTAAAAAATGGCAAACATCTTCAAATGCTTGTGTATAAGGATTCTACTATTTTAATCCAATTTTAAGCCATATAGGTTTGAATTAGTAAGATTGTTTTAAAAGGAAATACAAAATAATGTACCATATGGGTCAACATCATACAATAAATTGCAGGATAAACATAAAAACATAATATCAGCATTAATGACTCCACATAAAAACATCGTAAGGACTCGGCACAAAACTGTGAGGTCAACAGAGACTCACATTTTCCCTATTTCTGAACCATATCCTTTCATTGTTTTTATGTCAAGTCTATACACTGATATTACATTCTTACATTCACTGACAATATTTTAATGTCTCCCTGCAATACTACCAGGTGGTCGAAGTTGCTTGACAATACAAAAGCAAAACACTATTTTTGTAATACACATTAAAAAACTGCTAACAGGAATAAATGGATGTTTAGGAGGCCAAATAATACTATAGCTTATATCAATTATAAAAGGACATCAAATGAAAATTGAGAAAACAAAGAGAGTTCCAACACCAGAAAAAAAAATAAAAGGTTTTTTTTGAAGTGAGACGACAGGTACCCCCTTGTTCCCAGCTAGCAGCTGAATTGTCACTGTCTTCACTGTCACCATGGGACTTTTTGACAACAACAGTTGACTTAATTCTTGAATCTGGGTCCCGCTTACTCTTGCTGCCTCTCATATCTTCTTCTCCGTCACTCCGGTCAGAATCTCGTCTAATGCTACTTTTACTTCTAACTGGCTTATTAGTGTACTCATCAGAACTAGAATCATCATCCCTAAAAGTAACAATAATGGTGTAGTACTAGAAAACAGAAATAAAATGGATGAGTATATGTTGCTATGAGTACAAGTTTTAATAGAAAAAGATGTGATTGCATTCATAAGGTTTGGATAAACTCGAAACACTTGGAAATGTTTATAAAAAAAAACTAACTGTAAACATGTTAAACATATCATCCCACTATGAGGAACCCTCCCTTGTTGTTCATTATTAATGCTTTGTGATTTGCATACAATGACACAAGTTCAAAGGTTACAGCTAATCCTGTGTGCTTAAAAGAACTATTTTCATTTTATTTTCACATGTACTAGTATAAGGTCAATATTTTTCAAAACAAAAACAAGGCATCCGGATCATAGAATATTCTGTAAATCATGTGCTTGGCTTAGCCAATCAGAATTAAAATAAAGGACACCATATGTAATATAAGAAGCTATACTATAGTCTACTATATACAGTACGCCCAGAGTGTGTGGTCACTCAAACACTCAAATAAGAGAAATTTTTCGGTGTTACACAGTGTATCACCGAAATTTTCTCGGAGAATCACAGTGTTTCAGAGTGTTGTTATCTATCACCACCTTAAAATTAATCCCCGTGATGTACCGACTTTTGGGCGTAACACGGTGTGACACTGTGCTTTTCGGATTTTCAGGGTGTAGAAAATATATTGTATCGATTGTTTATTGCAAGCAAAGAACCAACTAATGTCTTGCTTTTCTCATTACTGCAAAATTAAAACGAGTTCAATCTTCGAACTTCACAATTTTTCTTTTGTTTTGCGCATGTGGAAATAACTTGTGGGTCTTTATCTATAACCCTATCTATATTTAAAAATTTATAATAAATCATTAGCGTCTTTAGTGGTTTCAACAACGCTAACAATTTGATTTATTGCAATCCTGGAAGTCTGAGGAGAGTGAGCTGTGCTAGTACAATTCACAGTTCAGCTTTCACTTCACGAATTTATGCAAATCGTGCGCATGCCTGGAAACCAATTTTTATTTATTTCTATTTCGGTCAGCATTGTATTTTCAAAACTAACCTCGATTACCTTCTGCTGACCACGTGGTTAAACAGTTGTGTATTTTATTTTTGTCAAGTGCACCTTGTCTTGAGAAAACGTTAACATTAGTGTATTTCCGCACCGACAAAAAAAAACGAATTGATATGATGTATATGAAATAATAAGGACAAAATACATATTCACTGGTATACCGTTTGTTGTTACTTGAACTAAGAACTGTATATTGTCTTTTTCTTTAATTACCGTATAGCAAGTTGTTCTTTTAAAAAATCAGTTCTAGTGCAAATTCCAATTTATTTACGAAAATTATAAAAAATTTAAGTTCTAAATTCTTCCTATTGACATGACTTTACCAGTTTATAGCTGTTGATAATGCAAGAGTGACTAACAACAAATTGAATCAACAATTATTTTTTGCAATTTGGGGTAGAGATAAGCTGTGGGTGATTTTGAGGGTCTACACTCAAAATTTTCGGTATAACACCGTGAAACACTCTACACTGTGTAGAGTGTTTGAGTGACCATACACTCTGGGCGTAATGTATGTTAGTATTTATAAGATATTGAAAACAGTAAATACCTTTCAGGCTTTCTCTTTATGTGTGTGTATCTACACTTATTTCCAAAGAAACATTTTCCAGCTAAAAAATTTCGACAAATCTGAAATTAAAAATAGTGATATATGCATTATACAAATACCGGATTGAAATAAGTACTTGCCTGATGCCTGCTCCTACAACTAACTAGCTATTAATTTAAGTCACGTTAAAAGCCAGGTGAGCTAGTAATTATTATAACAAATGACAAGCTTGACACAAGCTGTGAGTCCCGAAGAATTGGGCCAGTACGTAAGTAAAAAATCACTGCTGAAAAGCAATAGTTTAGCTTTTTGTTTGTAGCTGTTAAGCATTTTTAAGATGCAATTATGGTGCTATTGCAGTGATAGGGATTAGGTTCAGAAAATGACCTCCAGATTTCTAATATGGCATTTCTGAAAAGGTTCTTGTAGAAATCTCTTTATTTAACATGGACATTTTGCAGTTTTCACATGATAAAAAAGACACCTGTCTACAATTAAAATCACTGCTACTGAAAGTTGACTTTGAAAAAACAACACTAATAAACCTGGGCTAAACAGCTAAAATGCCCTTCTATTGGTTAAAATTAGGGTAAAAAGGCTAAAAATTAGTTTTTTAACCATTTTTCTCCAAGATTAGTCAGACTACTTTATTTTTAGCCTTGTGCTGTAATTTTAGCTGTTTTACCTTAAAGTTGTAAAACGCTCAGCTGATCAAGGTTTACTGATAACAAGATTGATCTGCACCCATTAATAACTATTACTTGGTCTCGAACACAATACTACAACATTCCTATTCTTTTTTCTTGTAAACTCATCAGGAGTTTGATATAATAGCTAGGATGGTGATGTGTTGCACAAATTGAATTTTAGCTTAGCAGTTTGCCAATAAAAAAGCCTGTCTCTTACTATATCAATGTTTGAGTCCTACATCATTTAGGTGCTTGTTAACTCAGCATGACCACTCTCAAGTAATACAGAAATAAACAACACAGATACTTCAGTGCCAAAACTTTCGCAGGGGGAATCTTTTAACATAAGGTAACAATTCTTCTGATTTTAAAATTATATAAAGTTTTCATTCTTAAGAAGAAGTATCAATTTTAATATTCTTTCCGTTTAATAGTGTTACTGAATAAGTACACAGGTTAGATATTAAATGGCTATCTTTAGTAGTTCTGACAGTTTTTTAAAACATGAGACACAACCTGACGGTAGATTTTATGTTTAAGAAATTAATATCAGCATTAATGGCAATACACATTAGTAAGGGATCTCTTAAACCAAAACAGATACATATAGTTCAATGTAGCATAAACTGCCAACACTTTCCCATATACTAGTAATATATTTTAAACTTTAATGATCTTCCTAAGCCAATCACAATGCACAGAGACAAAAAGAAGCTTTTTTTACAAAAATAATTTCTAAATATCTTGCTCCAGTCAATCAGCTTCTACAATTCAATTCTTTTAAATGTGCACATAAGATTTTTTCAAGAAAAAATGTACACGTAGAAAATATAATATATTTGAGACAGATTTAAATGTGTATTAAAAACTGACCCTAGATGTACAATGTTTGGGAGTGATTCATTTTTTTATTTAAAGCATGTGTTGTGTAATACCTGTTCAATATGCTTGACAGCCGTGAGAAATTGAAACAGGCTTGTGACAGGAAAAAGATGAATTTATAATCTTTTTCATGTTGTCTGTTGTGAACTTTAAGAGTAGAATGGTCAGAATACATATTTTTCTGCTACACTTCTTGCTCACTTCGTTCGCAATGAAACTTGTTTTGTTTTCTTCCCATACTTAGCCCTAAATGATTTAGGGTCAAATTTTCTATGCTCGACTGTAGTGTACTGGTCAGAGAGTAGTTCTAGCCATTTAAATAACAGAATCAATTGACAACTTTCCAATTTAAACAAGTGTGGACACAGAAAAGCGTCTCGCCTGAATTCCGCATCAGTAACGAAAATAAATTTCGTCATAAGCATTACGTAAATAGCATTAATTATGAGCAGCAGCCTGTATACCAATTATTGTCACCATACTATGCATAGTTACAGAGGAACTGTCCTAATACAAAAACTTTAACAAAGTCGCTGAACCGTTAAATTGAGGTCAAGGTCAGGTGACACCTACCAGACAATCATTTACTATTCATCAGCAACCTATATACCAAATATTGTCATCCTACCATGCTTGGTTACAGGGGAACAGCAGTAATCTAAAACTTTAACGTAGTCACTGGACCGTGAAATTGAAGTCAAGGTCAAATGGCACCTACCAGACAGTCATGTACTATTCATCAGCAACCTATATACCAAATATTGTCATCCTACCATGTGTAGTTACAGAGGAACTGTCGTAACCCAAAAACATTAACGTAGTCGCTGGACCGTGAAATTGAGGTCAAGGTCAGGTGACACCTACCAGACAGTCATGTACTAGTCATCAGCAACCTATACACCAAATATTGTCATCCTACCATGCATAGTTACAGAGGAACTGTCGTAACCCAAAAACTTTAACGTAGTCGCTGGACCGTGAAATTGAGGTCAAGGTCAGGTGACACCTACCAGACAGTCATGTACTAGTCATCAGCAACCTATACACCAAATATTGTCATCCTACCATGCGTAGTTACAGAGGAACTGTCGTAACCCAAAAACTTTAACGTAGTCGCTGGACCGTGAAATTGAGGTCAAGGTCAGGTGACACCTACCAGACAGTCATGTACTAGTCATCAGCAACCTATATACCAAATATTGTCATCCTACCATGGGTGGTTACAGAGGAACTGTCGTAACCCCAAAACTTTAACGTAGTTGCTGGACCGTGAAATTGAGGTCAAGGTCAGGTGACACCTACCAGACAGTCATGTACTAGTCATCAGCAACCTATACACCAAATATTGACATCCTACCATGCGTAGTTACAGAGGAACTGTCGTAACCCAGAAACTTTAACGTAGCCGCTGGACCATGAAATTGAGGTCAAGGTCAGGTGACAGGTGACTGACTGGCAAGTACTCATCATAAGCTACCTCTGGACCAAATTTGATGGACCTAGGGCTTGGGCTTACAAAGATATGAAGCAAGATGTCAAGTGTTTACACCGCCACCGCGGCCGGATTCCCGTACATGTCTCGCCTCCAGCGACTTTCGTCGCAGGCGAGACAAAAACTCCACCAAGTGTCTTCTTCCAGTACAGCCACAGTTTGTCATGTTGAAAACTTTAAAAATGGACAATTGTCTTTGATAAATTTTAAATCTTCATGTTAAGGACAGGTGTCAAATTAAGAGTGAGGATGCTATTAAAACTCCCTGCAGTGTAAACATGATTGTTAATTAATTAACCCATGTGTATTACCCATTTATCTGATGCTAATCTAAGGTAGAACCCTAGCTGTTTAATAGCTTTAATAAACAAGCTTAGCAGTAACATACTTGTTCCAATATTAAAACTTGGTCACCTGTTGCCTATGGCTATAGTAACATCTTCTAATGAGGTTAATTAGATTATAATTAAATTGGCATAAACAAACAGTACAAAAATAATGCAAAATCTTTATTTCAGTATCATAGTCTTTTAGTGATGATAGCCCTAGTTTTTTTTAACTGGAAGTAAAAGGGAAATAAATCATGTAAAACAATGTTTCATTGTTATAAACTTGACTTTAAATAAATTTATCTTGTATCTAAACTGGAAATGGGTGAATTCTAGCCATTTTGATGACTGTGCCATTATTTTTACATTAAAATCGATGGCAAACGCTTCATTTAATAGATTTCACTATCTTCCATTAAAAATAAGTTATGTAGATCACTTTCAGGGAATTTTTTTGGATTTTGAGGGCTTTAGTCACTTTAGTGGATGAGCGGTATAAGCATTTGCTCACAGGGCTCACGCTGGGTCAAAATTATAGGGAGAAGTCACTTCTCTTTTGGGTGGCTGACAGGGAGAAGTGAGGATAGAACAGGGAGAAGTGGATGGACAGTAGGGAGAAGTTGCTTTATATGTCGCGAAAGTGTCCTGTTTATTTTGTTTTTTTTTTATGTGTTAGAATTTGCATTTTTATTATTTGTTTTTTTAGCAAGTTAATTAATTGAGGATGAAGTATCAAAGATTTGATTCAATATTCAGTGTATTATTTTTCACACATTTACCTAAATACATGTATTAAACATAACGATAAAAAAAGAATCAACTGTCACAAAACTGTTAATTAAAATAAATGTTTCTTTTTTCATTGATACACGATTTGATTTCTTTAATTAAGTACTATTAGATCTAGAAGTAGAAAATTACATCTTTGTGACACATAATATATAATGTAAAATTGTAAATTAACTATTAAAAGTATATTTAAACATATTTAACTTAACTTTGTTTTTTTTTAAAAGTAACTGCCAAAATACTATTTTTACTACGTTTCTATCATTGCAAAACTCATTTCACCACTATCACCGTAGTATATTTGCAATCTCCGGCACCAAATTCATATCCGCTCCGGAAATCTTCACAAGTTGTTGTGCTCTGAACTGGTTTCCGGTCTTTTTTAAACCTACGCTTTATATACAAAATTAAAGTTAAAAGGGTACCAGTTAAACTTTGGTGCGTTAACATAATTAACATGACGCGGTATCAAAAATGTATGAATATTTTTTACCAAAATAGGAATAAAATTTGAAGGCGACATTAAGTGATTCTACAAAATGAAAGGGCGACTTCACTTCGCTTTTGAAGATGATCGACGGCGAAGTGGGACCACGATAAGGCGACTTCTTCACCCGAGTCGCCCTCCAACGCGAGCCCTGGCTCAGAAGCATGCATTCAGTGTACTGGTGAAATATCATAGTATAAAAAACTATATTCTTTCAATTGCAGTGTATAAATTTGTTTTAAAAAATGATAACAAAATGTTTATAAATTTTCAAAGAATTTTAATTTTAAAACTGATTTAAAAAGTGTTTGTATATCAATCGGTTACAATTTTCATTAAGGGCAGTTGTAATCTTTGTTTTCTAAGTGGCAGCTATTGGTAATTGGACGTATCTCGGATGTACAAAAATGGCGCGTAATCCATTTGAAACCAATAAAACATACGAAAAATGAGTTAAATAGGCAAAATCTTTGCAGTTTTTATTTGCATTACATATTTAATAGAAAGGTGGAAGTCTGTGCGCATCAGTATGATCTACGACACTTTTGTTTGCTTATATTGACCAGGAGCTCCACTTAATCATGTTAATCTGATTATACCTGTAAAAAACATTGATTCGTCGATTGACACCTGCTGTTTAAACTATCGAGGTGAAATAATTAAATTTCCTGTTAATTGGCTTTTGAGTGATAAATATGTCGTTTTACACTTGGCAGAATGAATTTGTTATGAAAAGTTTTAGTACTTGTTGGAAATCAGGTGACAAAATTGATTTAGAAATTTATAATCAATTTTCAAATGATTTCGTCAATGATGAAAGTGGCGAGCGCTTAAAAATTCCCTGACTTTAAACATGCCAAATTTTCACAAAAACTGTCAAAAATTGTGTGGTGAGAACTACTCAGTGACCAGTCGGCCATTTGTAAGGGTGTCGGGTCGTTTCGCCCCTACTACCTGTTTGCCCTGAGTCGATTCGCTGGGGTCGTTTCGTACCTATAAAGTGAGTCGTTTCGCCCTGGGTCTTTTCGCTCCTCTAAATAAAAACAATGTGTATCTTTGAACCAAAAAAGCATATTTTGTGTGTTGGAGCTGATGAATAGCGTATTTTCGCAAAATTATGTTCAAACTGTGTGTATAACAACAAGTGTGGACACAGAAAAACGTCTCGCCTTCATTCCGCATCAGTAACAAAAATAAATTTCGTCATAAGCATTACGTAAATAGCATTAAATATCAGCAGCGGCCTGTATACAAAATATTGTCACCATACCCTGCATAGTTACAGGGGAACAGCCGTAACCCAAAAACTTTAACGTAGTCACTGGACCGTGAAATTGAGGTCAAGGTCAGGTGGAACCTACCAGACAGTCATGTACTATTAAACAGCAACCTATACACCAAATATTGTCATCCTACCATGCGTAGTTACAGAGGAACTGTCGTAACCCCAAAACTTTAACGTAGTCGCTGGACCGTGAAATTGAGGTCAAGGTCAGGTGACACCTACCAGACAGTCATGTACTAGTCATCAGCAACCTATACACCTAATATTGTCATCCTACCATGCATAGTTACAGAGGAACTGTCGTAACCCCAAAACTTTAACGTAGTCGCTGGACCGTGAAATTGAGGTCAAGGTCATGTGACACCGACCAGACAGTCATGTACTAGTCATCAGCAACCTATACACCAAATATTGTCATCCTACCATGCGTAGTTACAGAGGAACTGTCGTAACCCCAAAACTTTAACGTAGTCGCTGGACCGTGAAATTGAGGTCAAGGTCAGGTGACACCTACCAGACAGTCATGTACTAGTCATCAGCAACCTATACACCAAATATTGTCATCCTACCATGCGTAGTTACAGAGGAACTGTCGTAACCCAAAAACTTTAACGTAGTCGCTGGACCGTGAAATTGAGGTCAAGGTCAGGTGACACCTACCAGACAGTCATGTACTAGTCATCAGCAACCTATACACCAAATATTGACATCCTACCATGCGTAGTTACAGAGGAACTGTCGTAACCCAAAAACTTTAACGTAGTCGCTGGACCGTGAAATTGAGGTCAAGGTCAGGTGACACCTACCAGACAGTCATGTACTAGTCATCAGCAACCTATACACCAAATATTGTCATCCTACCATGCATAGTTACAGAGGAACTGTCGTAACCCCAAAACTTTAACGTAGTCACTGGACCGTGAAATTGAGGTCAAGGTCAGGTGACAGGTGACTGACTGGCAAGTACTCATCATAAGCTACCTCTGGACCAAATTTGATGGACCTAGGGCTTGGGCTTACAAAGATATGAAGCAAGATGTCAAGTGTTTACGCCGCCGCCGCCGCCGCCGCTGCCGCCGCATTCCCATACATATGTCTCGCCTCCAGCGACTTTCGTCGCAGGCGAGACAAAAATCTAACAATTATAATTTCATTTGTTAATTACTTCATAAAAATAATTCAATTAATATGTTAATAATTGTCAAATACCAATTATCATTTTTAAATGTGATTATTAAAGGAATTACTTATGTAAAATTTCAATCAAGTTAAGAAACACCTTTGATCTAGAGCTTTACATCTTGTGCCATTGTGTCAGTTAATTAAAAGTTCAAAGTAATTTGTGAAATATTTGATTAGCCAAAACATTAGCTGTAAAACTCATCTGAATATATAAATATGAGCCACACCAGTGGCAATCATTTCACACTCAACCTTCACGGTGTCTATTCTTTGTATTCATTGTAATGATCCTGCAGAACGACAAAAGCAGAACCGTAAATGCCAGATGGGTATAACTGTAAAGCAGTACATATGTTTTAAACTGACTTAATAAAATTAATATATTTAAAATTTCTTTTTTTTCTGTACATCTATTATAATTTAGATCCATGATATCTCAAAGATGGAAAGAGTAAAAACATGCAAAATAAGTAAATCATTCAAGAAACCATAACAAAAGCACACGTAATAGACAATTATCTATCATTATATATATTATAATGTACATGTGAAACGACCCAGGGCGAACGGGTATCAGGGTGAAACGACTCAGCGGGAATGGGATTCGGGTCGAAACGACCCAGAGGCGAACGGGATTCGGGGCGAAACGACCCGGATTCTTTGTAAGGCCAACAACATGTTTATAACTTTATATGCCATATAATGTTTTATCTGTTGTACACTGTGCATTAGTCTTATCTGTTTGTTGTAGCCTTTACGGGCTTTTTATGCACTGTCCTTGAATTAAAATGTATTATCATTACTTTGTTCTTTTTTTAACATAGTAGCAATGTCACAATGAGACCAGATCTTACATTATCGTCGTATTTCCTGCTAGCACCTGCTGCCCCTGGACCCAGACGCTCAAAAACACTAGGCTTTCTTCTGTCGTTTTCCTCTTGTGTTGAATTAGGATTATCAACTGTTACTTTCCGTTTCAATTTGCTCATTTCGCATTTTCAGAATTTCGTGTACGCATCAATGGTACAAACTTCCGGTTAACATGATTTCTAAACTCGAGCCAATATCGGTAAGCTACCGCGTATATATCCGGCTAGTACAACCAATTGATGGATGGATGGATGGATGGATGGATGGATGGATGGATGGATGGATGGATGGATGGATTGATTGATTGATTGATTGATTGATTGATTGATTGATTGATTGATTGATTGATTGATTGATTGATTGATTGATTGATTGATTGATTGATTGATTGACAATATTCAGTATGTGCATGTCAAAAAAGCCTAATTCACTTCACTTTCTGGATCATGCACATTTATTTTTATGAGTTGCTTAATTGCTTGATAAAAAGCATCAATTTTTCTAATAATTTTTTGAAATACTTCAATCTAGGGGGCACTGAGCAGCCTGCATACATATATTTACGGCACTAGTGGGGTGCTCGTTCAACCGTTACACTATCACCTCCGCTATTCCTCCTACGCCGCTGATTGAATTCGATAAAACGTTCAATCTTTGTAAATAGTGGCACTGTAAACCTTATATAATTTTACCTTATGATCGGAATGATATAAGGGCCTTTCCCATAGAAAAACATGGCTTTTGGGGTTACCTATCTCTTATCCGCTATTCCACTTACACTACTAAATGGAATTACATGACACTTCCACAGAATCTTTGTCATATATATAGTGACATTGTATACCTGATATGTTAATTTTGATCGGAATGACATTTAGGATATACCATAGCCATTGTTCCTGTGTGAGATGAGCAAATAGTGAGCATTGCTAACAGGCCTTACATTATTTAAAAAAAAAAACCACGTGTATCACACACACACAAAAGTGTTTTACAAGGCAACCTTATGTTAAAAGATGTTTAGTGTGCTATCCGAGATCGGCCATGGTACCGTAAATATATGCTAAATTTGTTTTTCATGAAATTTTAAAACAAAACCACTTTCTATATGAAGTATGAAAGTAGGGGCTTGGCAAATTAAAGTTATGATTTTAGTTTGCTTGTTTTCAAATGCTAAAATGTTATTAAATATATCATGTATAATTGTCACCACGTTTAAGAGGTTGAACATAAACAAAATGTCAAATGCACGTGACATTACCGAGAAAAAGCGTAACGCATGAGTAAAATATTGTAATTATCAAACTATCGTGTTATTTTTGATTAAGTTATCTTCTAATCTAGTAAAAAAAGTTCGCAGCACATTCACATATCTTTTTTACAATTATTTCTATCTAATCACAAATCATGATACGTCGGCATATCAATCAGAGGTTAGCTACGTTGTATACCTACATGCATACATTATTAGTCATTTGACAACCTGTTACGAAAATCTATATTCGCATCTCGATTACTTATAACTTGAGCGGCTGAACTGAACGACTGTCTGCAACCATGAGGGAAATAGTGCACATACAGGCGGGACAATGTGGTAATCAAATAGGTGCTAAGTTTTGGGAGGTCATCTCACAGGAACATGGGATTGATGCTACTGGTGCCTACCACGGAGACAACGCAAACCAGTTAGAGAGAATAGAGGTATACTACAATGAAGCGATGGGAGGTAAATATGTCCCTAGGGCTATCCTGGTTGATCTTGAACCAGGAACAATGGATGCGGTCAGATGTGGACCTTCTGGTCAAATGTTTCGCCCAGATAACTTTGTTTTCGGTCAGAGTGGAGCGGGAAATAACTGGGCTAAGGGACACTACACGGAGGGAGCAGAATTGGTAGAATCCGTTCTTGATGTCGTACGAAAAGAGTCGGAAAACTGCGACTGTCTACAGGGATTTCAACTCACGCACTCTATTGGTGGAGGTACTGGTTCTGGTATGGGAACACTGATCATCGGAAAAGTAAGGGAAGAATACCCAGACAGAATCATGAAGACATACTCAGTTGTACCATCGCCAAAGGTATGAACAAACAAAACGCTATTTTGCTACTTATTCTCATGTTTGCACAGATATTGGAGAATCTTTGGCCTTATTTCTAGTGGTGATTCCTTTAGGGAGGAGGGGGTAGCGGGAGATCTCGATATCAAAATAAATGCTGTTATCTATTGTTGCATCATTGATTATAACACATTAAACATATTGTGTTAGTAACTTCAGTACGTATGAAAAATAAAACAATTTTAAACTAAAGAGATTTAGCCTTTATTGATTGACTGAGTCATAAATATAAATGGGATATCCTTTTCTATGAAATAGTTCAAAATTAATTAATAGAAAAGAAAAAAATCTATACAACAGTGTAGCATATGTTGACTAAGGTACAATGATTATGGTATGTAAAAAATTATGAGCATGCGTTACATCAGCGGATTATGGAAATGTATCCAAGTATAGGAATATTTAACAAAATATAGAAACAAAACAGCTTGACACGTGCAAGGCTACAAATTTAAGGTAGAGAAGATATTGGCTTATCGTGAACATGACTCATTTTACGGAAAATTGGATATTCCGATTACCCCTGATAATGAAGGAAGCATAATATTATGTATTTCCTACATTATTTAAGTTTATCATCTCCACGAATATCAGCCCCATTTAACTGGGGAATTTTAGTTTGGTTAAGTTAAGTTACACAATTTTATTGTCAAAAATATTTTAAGGTCTCGAAGAACATACGCTTTACAACTTATGAAGTTCTCTCAATTACATAATCTTACAATAAACTATAATCTTGAATAAACTATAACAAGAATATTATTAAAAATTTAAATACATACAGAAAATAACATTAAAATATACAAAAGAATACATGTACTATATGTACAAGACATACGATGGCTGAAAAAAAAACAAGTTACGAGTTATAAATAAAGGAGGGGTGAGTTCAGCTATTGAGAAAATATCCTACAATGGTGTATATACCTTAGTAGATGTCTAAAAATAGTGTACACCTCGTCACTACGGCTATAGAACCAAATAGCAACATTTCAGTAGTAGGATTTATAATTGGCACCAAAACGAATGCAAACATTTATTTTATTGTAATAGTAAATTGACATTCTAGAAAATAATGTAAGAAGCCTTTGGAGCTTGAAACTAACAAAATGTAATGCAATATAATTTACATGTACATGTAATTCGCAGGTCTCAGAAGTTGTCGTGGAACCTTACAACGCCACCTTGTCTGTCCATCAGCTGGTTGAAAATACAGACGAAACGTTCTGCATTGATAATGAAGCTCTGTACGATATATGCTTCCGGACACTGAAATTATCAACACCTTCCTATGGAGACTTGAATCATCTCGTGTCTTCAACAATGTCTGGTGTTACAACATGTCTAAGATTTCCAGGGCAATTAAATGCAGATCTCAGAAAACTAGCCGTCAACATGGTTCCGTTTCCCCGGCTACATTTTTTCATGCCAGGTTTCGCTCCACTGACATCGCGTGGCGGTGCATCTTACTGTGCTCTATCGGTTGCAGAACTTACACAACAGATTTTTGATGCCAAAAACATGATGGCTGCGTGCGACCCTAGGCATGGACGTTATCTCACCGTCGCGGCAATATTTAGAGGAAAAATGTCAATGAAAGATGTCGAAGAACAAATGTTAAACATTCAAAATAAGAATAGTACTTATTTTGTTGAATGGATTCCATGCAACGTCAAAACCGCCGTCTGCGATATCCCACCAGTTGGACTAAAAATGTCTGCAACATTTATAGGTAACAGTACGGCCATACAGGAGCTTTTTAAGCGTATATCCGAGCAGTTCACCGTGATGTTCCGTAGAAAAGCTTTCCTTCATTGGTATACTGGAGAAGGGATGGATGAGATGGAATTTACTGAAGCAGAGTCGAACATGAATGATTTGATATCAGAATATCAGCAGTACCAAGACGCAACAGTGGAAGATCACTTGGACGAGGAAGAGTTCGAGGGTGAGGAAGAGGCGCATGCTCATTAACTCTATTGGAAGTAAATTATTATATTTTGGACAATCTATTTTCAAAAATAATTTGAATAAACGTCAATAAACATAAATATGTTATTAGTAGAATATTTCAAATTACACGATACGTCGAACTAAGAAAGACTAAGTACTTATGACACGATAAAGTATATTCAATGTCAACTGCCTACGAAATCCAACATCATCATGTGCAGGAGAATTGTACTTCTTTTCTCAGTTAATATTATGACAAATATTTATGTTGTGTATTTCTTCTGCTCTTTAATAACCTGGTGAAATTTTAAATTCTGACATGTTAGATACTTTTGTGGAAGAAGTAAGTCGTTTCCATTTCCTTTACAGTCCTAAAGCTCTCACCAATACGTAGCGCTTACCAAAGAAGCAGTAATTATCAGTTTTATTGTCTTTGATTTGACCTGACACGATTCCACACTTTTCATGCAACACGATAACAATTTCAAAACGAAGGTGATTATTACAAAGTTGCATATATAGCAACGACTGGTCGGTCTGGAGTTCCCAACAATGCACTATGTGCCGTATGGTGACACGCTTTACATGTTTTAGCGCTTAACAAAATTTAACTCACAAAGTTGGTCTGGTGTGAAGCGGACAATTGAAGTGTTCAAAACACTTGCAATGATTTCGCTAGGATCATACTGGGACGGTTCCCAGTGCTCAACCCACAGAGCAGCCCAGCGCGTTCCTCTCGTTGGGGGGTTGTCAGGTCATAATACGGAAAGCCTGGCAGCGGACCACAGTGGGTAACGTGTTTGGAAAGTGCCCACGCTCCTTGCACGATAAAGATCCCTTTTGTAGATTTCGTAACAGAGTAGGCTCATTGTAGCAGCTACAAAAGGCTAAATTCTCCGACCCTACCCAATACTCCGTACTTTTCCAGTGGCAGTCAAAATTTTGTTCCCTGTTTCCCATCCTACCCATTTTTCAATTGATGTATTGTTTGTTAACTTGTTCCCGTCCTGAATATAGCTGAAATAACTGCTCGCTGGACGTATAGCAAACATCCAATCAATCAATCCATTATTGGTTAAGCCACATATCCCCCGACAGATAAAGTATATAGTCAGCATATCCAACTCATAACTGACGACGTCACTAGTTTTTGGGATGACGTTGATATCTTGTTTCGGCTAATAAATTATGGATTGAAATATGATAAAACACATGTCTGGTTTTTCTTCCGATCTAGATTGTCAAATAAACCCGAGTTGTCGAGCGACATGATATGGAACTTATCTATAGGATTACTCACCACAATAGTTTCATGATTAATTGGATGCACTTAGTATCGCTAAGAAGGTACCAGATATGTACTTGACGTACACTTTTAGTGATCAACAAAATCCAGATGTTGACCACATAAATGTAAATAGGGATTGGCCGTCAAATTTCAAATTTGATTTACAAATACGCCAGAAACACATTCATATTTATTCAGTATTAAATATCAAAAGGTTGTCGGGGCCTCGGTGGTCGATTGATTAAGGTAGTTCGTCTTCTATTGGTGAAGTGGTCTGTCAACACTATATTGCGGGTTCGATTCTCACTGCGGACAGGGTGTACTCGACTCCAATCTTAATTGACAATGATTGCCAGTTTTAATTCCGCAGGTCGGGGGTTTTCTCCGGGTACTCCGGCTTCCTCCCCCAATAAAAACTGGACGATATCATGATATAGCTGAAAAATTGCTGAAAATGGCGTTAAACATCATTCAAACAAACAAACAAATCAAATCAAAAGGTTGTCGACAGCCTCCGTATTAAAAAATTCTTACAAAGTTCGTCATAATGAAAGCTCCTTAACAAAAAAAGGAGGCGAAACCAACCAGTACAAAATGTATGTTCAAGAAGATGTGATTTTTATGCTGCAACGCATTTATTTTTCAAGGAATCTTTTACTGAACTAAAAATATGTGAGACCAATACAGAAAAAAACTACTCTAACCAGCTAGCGTTTATAGGTTTATTGTTTGCATGTTCTTAGGGATTAACGTCACATTCAGCAAGTTTACAGTTATGCTAAAGCATCCAGTTTGTAATTTGAGAGGAAACCGATCGAGTACAACGAAATCCTACGACCTTCGACCGGAAAATGGTAAATTTTGTCAGCTAAGATAGGAGCCGAATTACTTCCTGTCGTAAAATAGACTCGTCGAATTCGCGACCGAAATGTTGACATGTCGTGAAACAATAACACTAACCTCCAAAACTAACCGGGGCCTCGGTGGCCGAGTGGTTAAGGTAGTTCGTATACTGTTGATCACGTGGTCTGTCAACACTGAGGTTGAGGGTTCGAGTCTCACTGAGGGCAGGATGTACTCGACTCCAATCTTAATTGACAAGAATTGCTAGTTTTCCTACCGCAGGTCGGGGGTTTTCTCCGGGTACTCCGGCTTTCTCCCCCAATAAAAACTGGACGCCATGATATAGCTGAAAGTGGGGTAAACACCAAACAACCAACCAACCAACCAAAACTAACCGATTTGGTTTACGTTTTATGTACTGAACGTTTTTTTACAACAAATGGAGATATATTTCTTCAAATAAAAATACTAAGTTTTTGACTCATTTTACTAAACAGAAAGTAAAATACCATAGAATCTTAAAATTGGCCATCAGAAATATCCTAACTGAAAAGGAAGATATAAATGATTTATTTATTTCAATTATACATAACCGAATAAAAAATTGCTATAGAAAGAATGTAAAGATATACACATATGCATGTACTCTAAAATGAACAATGAATACTGAACTGAAACAGAACGCTGTGTTTTCTTGATCAATTGTGACTTTAGTGGACTATATATTTTTACATTCCAATTGCGAGTAGACAATTAGTTTTCTGTATAATTCAAACGTAAGTAGACAATAGAGTTTATTTGTTATTCCTAAAGTGGATAAAAAAAATATGATTTCTTTATTTTTCCAACATGCGTGGTGAGTATTTAAGACCAATTATCCCTAAGCACCAAAATAACTGGGACATGACATGTCTCAGATTTTGCTGATTTTAATTTCATAAGTTGCAATTGACCATTGGATCATAAAAATGATGACTGTTGGTTATGATTGACCACGGTTGCCATGGTAACTGAGGCGGTCATTTTTTATCAGTTCTCATACTGCGAAATAGCCAATATTCAATTCCCAATTTGTTATTCAAAAATCAATGCATATTCAATATTATGTTTTATTTGCTTAATTCAATACCTCATTGACAATATTCAAAACAGTTTCAAGACTAAACATAAATGTCATGGATTTTTTCTGGAATTTTTCTACTAAAAAATTACCATTTTTGCCACTTTACTGACTCCATTTTCAGAAAATGCACCAATCACAAATACTCATCATGAATATAATTACATAAATTGATGATTAATATTCAAAACTTATAAAAATCTCAATGGGGTAACAAAAGATGTCTATATAAAACACTGTCAAAGATGGTTACCATGGTAACTTGTGAAAAAAAGCCATTTTTGTATTGTTCAATATTTCCATGAAACTACTGTTTCTCTTAGTAATAAATTAAATCATCCTTAATTATTATTTTTAACAGACATACTATAAACTTAAAATGACATTGAAATCATTTCAGGGTACAGTGTCTCAAGGTCAAGGTCAACTAAAAATTGAACTTTCAAATATGAAACTCTCGAAGCAAAATCAATTTTAAGTGACCTTGGGAACAACACAAGTGACCTTGAAAGTTTTCTAAGGTCATACTATGTTGAAAAGATCCTTTTAGGTACATATGATGACAACAATTGTTATCTTGGCTCATATTAGAAGTATGGTCATACATGTATTTAAATATCGAAAAATTGCCGTTTTTGTTTTATTACCATGGTAACCAACTTTAACAGTGTTTTTTAAAGACATTTTTTCTTACCCCATTGAGATTTTTTAAATTTTTGAATATTAATCATCAATCTATGTAATTATATTCAGGATGATTATTTGTGATTGGTGCATTTTCTGAAAATGGAGTCAGAAAAGTGTCAAAAATGGTAATATCTTTTACCAAAAATTATAGAGAATAATGCACTATTTCTTTACATGTTCAATAGTCTCAGTCTGATCACACATATACTTAAAGTGTTGTACCTGTTTTGAATATTGTCAATGAGATATTGAATTAAGCAAATAAAGAAATTCTATTGAATATGAATCGATTTTCCCCTGAAAAATTGGGATTTGAATATTGCCCTTTTCACTGTATTTTAATCGGCCCAAAATGGCCGCCTCCGTTACCATGGCAACCGAAGTCAAATCCTAACAAACAATAATTATTTTGTGGTCCAATGGTCAATTTCAACTTATAAAATGAAAATCAGCTAAATCTGAGACATGTCATGTCTCACCCTATATGGACATCCTTTGATCCTTATGGAGAATTGGTGTTAAAATGGATCGTCTTCATTATTTTTAATACTTGATTAGCCCGTGGTTTATTCCGACAACGTGAGCTGACAATGTTTCCTTTTATTATTTCCATAAATACAAAAACGTATGCAATGTATAGATGAGAATGGTTTAGCAGCACAATGTAGCATTCCAATAAAACAATCTATATACACAAGAATGTTCTAACAACATAATCTAGCCTTACCATAAAACAGTCTACCCACGTTGGGAATAACAGTCTTATCTATAGACTGTTCAATTGGAATGCTACATTATGTTGTTAGAACATTATCTATAGATTGTTTAATTGGAAGGCTACATTATGTTGTTAGATCCTTATCTATAGACTGTTTAATAGGAAGGCTGCATTATGTTGTTAGACCCTTATCTATAAACTGTTTAATAGGAAGGCTGCATTATGCTGTTAGAGCCTTATCTATAGACTGTTTTATTGGAAGGCTACATCATGCTGTTGGACCTTTATCTATAGACTGTTCTATTGGAAGTTATTCGAATAACAGTCTTATCTGTAGGTTGTTTAATTGTAAGGCTACATTATGTTGTTAGACCCTTATCTATAGAAAGTTTAATGGGATGGCTACATCATGACGTTAGACCCTGATCTATAGACGGTTTTATTGGAAGGCTACATCATGATGTTAGACCCTTATCTATAGACTGTTTTATTGGAAGGCTACATCATGACGTTAGACCCTGATCTATAGACTGTTTTATTGAAAGGCTACATCATGATGTTAGACCCTTATCTATAGACTGTTTTATTGACAGGCTACATCATGATGTAAGATCCTTATTTATAGACTGTTTTATTGGAAGGCTACATTATGTTGTTAGACACTATCTATAGGCTGTTTTATTGGAAGGCTACATCATGATGTAAGATCCTTATTTATAGGCTGTTTTATTGGAAGGCTACATTATGTTGTTAGACACTATCTATAGGCTGTTTTATTGGAAGGCTACATTATGTTGTTAGACACTATCTATAGGCTGTTTTATTGGAAGGCTTCCAATTAAACAGTCTATAGATAAGGGTCTAACATTGATACACAGATGATATGGATACTGCCATATAATAACCTCTTACTACAGTTTTGATGAAAACCCCATTGAGGTGATGATATTTGATACAAACTTGTATTTTTCTGTAGAAATACATATTACACATTTTTAGCTTACCTGGACTGAAGATCTATGTAAGACTTTTTCATCACTTGGCATCCTTCATTGTCATTAACTTATAAAACTTTTCCTCAAGGCAAATTTTTAAATCTTGGCCACAATCCTAATTTAAAAGTCATATCTGCATTCTAGGGTGTTGATCAGTGGACAAAGATTGTATCAGTTACTAAAGATATAGAATATAGGGGTCAACATACCTCTTTGTCAATATCTCAAAATTAGAATAGCTGAAGAAAATTTGTTTTTTATCTCAACTTGATCAGCACATAAAGGTCTACAAATCTTTCTTGCACAGCTGTTAAGTACTACAAAAATCAAGTTTAATTTTCAGAATAATACAATGTGTACTACTTGAGTAAGGCCAATAAAAAAATTTTAAAAAATTTGCAGTTTTTTAAAAAGATTACTTGAAAACAAGATTTTGTTAAAACAGTGTGCAGCTGTTTAGTACTATAAAATGAAGATCTAGTTGAATTTTCAGCACAATCTAATTTGTAATTTTTGAGTTGGGCAAATTTAAAATTATGTTTTTAGGTCCAAGGTCAAGGTAAAAAGTGTCTTCTAAAAAAGGATTATTATGCTCAACTGTTCCTAGAGGCTGATTTGTAATTACATGTAGTAAAATGGGTTCATGAATATTGCATGCAGCATGGCAAGGTATCATTTAACCTCCCATTAGATGCCCCATTTTTTCAAATACAGCTTCAAAACAGATTGTCATTGTAAACTGCTTAAATGATCAACAAGTCGATGACTACAAATTACATTGTTGGTCCAAATTTTCTGACTACTACGTATAGGAGTCATTGCAATTAATGACAATTTTGTATGAATTTTTCAGTTAGTGCCCTAGAGCTAGTGTAAATTGCTAAAATGACCAGCAAAACAAGTGTTACAATTCACTTCATTGGTCTGAAATTGTCAGATGACTCCTTATGGGAGTTATTGTCCTTAAATGACGATTATAGACAATGAGGCAATCTTAAATTTAGGTTCTACAAATATAAAACGAATACAATAGAGTCAGATATATTTAATATAAAATTTAATCTTAAGAATATATACTCAATCAAGTTTATAAAAATCTAATAATGAAAATAAAAATCAATTTCATTATCAGACAATGTTATAGTTTAAAACTAATGCATTAAATTATTTTAAAAGAATAACATAAAGCTATCAAATAAAATTGAGTTGACTAATATAAAGCATGATGCACAAATGGACATTGTACTTAACTTCATCATGAATTATGTTCAACATTGTAACCATCCTTTGATAAAGAAAATAAATCACAATTGGATTGGAATTCAAAACTAATGTGTGTGCTGGGGAGGGGGGTATAGGGGGGGAGGAATTGTAGGATTCATACTGCTATGATTAAAAAACAGTCCAATAAACAAAGACAACAAAGCAGTCATGCAGTATAAAAAGCAATGCCAGTCTGATCATAGAACTGGAATGCACATTAAACTACTAGTACTTATAAGGATATTGTCATCATGGATAATGTTTGTCAGTAAGTAAGCATGATTGTTAGAAAAAGATGGAAATATGTGGAAATAATACCTGCATAACACAGTCACTGTTATGAAATTAAGCATAGGAAAACTAATTTAGGTGGTGTTTAACAATTGCAGGTATAATAACTAAACAAGAATTACTTTGGCAAGATTATGGAGAAGTCTTGATTCCAAAACTTAAGTAATTTGTGATGCCTGGATATAACATGATTAATTTACATAAACTAAAACCACAAAACTGATAAAGGGGAAAGGAATAACAGGATGCATAGCACCATTCTTAAATGTGTTCTTTACAAACTCTTTCTTCTTTGCATATCCAGACAACATTTACAAATAACATTACTAAAGAAACTACAAAAATAACAAAAAAACCAGGTAAATGTGTCTTAACAACTACATTGTATAACAAGGTAATTGTAATTAACAATTTCATTGAATAACAAGGTAATTGTAATTAACAACTGTATAACAATGTAATTGTAATTAACAACAACATTGTTTAACAAGGTAATTGTAATTAACAACTTCATTGTATAATAATGTAATTGTAATTAACAACTACATTTTATAACCAGGTTATTGTAATTAACACCTAGGCCATATAACAAGGTTATTGTAATTAACAACTACATTGTAAAAGGTCATTATAATAACAACTATATTAAGTAACCAGGTAATATTAATAAAAAATATTCATTAATGTAATGTACTTTGATGAAGTATACAATAAAAAAAATCATCAAACTGAAACAAATTGTTTTACTTATCTCTTTAAACAAAACCTACACTAGCACATTCTGGGTCCCTGTTGTGGAAACA
Source organism: Limnoperna fortunei (assembly GCA_944474755.1). Lineage (NCBI taxonomy): Eukaryota > Metazoa > Mollusca > Bivalvia > Mytilida > Modiolidae > Limnoperna > Limnoperna fortunei. The sequence continues at coordinate 85,174,165 of OX104113.1, read as the reverse complement.
GCATTCAGTTTAACATTTGTTTGTTTGCTTTAGATTTCATGTCTATTTCAGCAATTTTCCAGCTGTTCGGTGCCCCAGTTTTTTTGGCGGAGAAGCCAGATTACTGGTTGAAATCATGCCACCTTTGAATTCAATAACTTAACCATTTGATGCTTTGATTTGGTTACAAAAGGTTCCATGTCATATTTTACTGAAGCTTACAAAAACAATGGAGATGCAGACAGATCTAATATGGAGTAGGCATTGCCAAAATGCGAGCACAGACAATATAGTCCTTTATTATCAATTAAAATGTGCATTTCATAATTGACGTTACTTCCTATCACCCTAAAAGTGCCCCTAAATTCCAGTAGTCACGTGTCATCTTTCTTTTGTAACTGTGACGTCACATGGAGTTTCAGATTTTAAAGATCAATTTAGAGATTGCAAAAAATAGTATGAAATGTTTGTTGTTAATTTTAAATATAACATTTATTTTTTATCGATGTCAACTGTATTTTCAAGTCTTTCTTAAAATTATTTTAGTACTTTTCTTCATTCACTTTGTTCCAGTTTTTTGACGATATCAACTTCTGGACGAAAAAAAAATCAATATCAGCATTAAGCAGATTTTGATCATGTGATTTCATTTTGATCACATGACACGTAATTGCCGTAGAGCTCACCGCTCTAAAGCTGCCCGCTGCGAGCTGTGCTCACTATTAAATGGCTGGTTTTTGTGAAATAAAATAACCAGGTTTAATGCTGATAGAAACTAACAAAACTGATACAGCATCAGATACAGAAATAGTTTAACAAAACTGATACAGCATCAGATAAAGAAATTGTTTAACAATACTACATCGACTCCAAACAGGCCATGCATGGCTTATTATTTTTATTATACCCTTTATCTGAAATGTAAAAATTTTTCCCCCAATTTATCAAATTATTTCATAGATTGATAATTAATTGTTCAAAGCCAATTTATATTTTAGATATTTTCTCAATCAACACACAAACTATTTTCATTTCCCATTAAACAAAAAGCATATATTGTAACAATATATAACAACTACATAAACAAACACAAAATGGTAGACAAATAACATTCATTTTGATCTTTAATAGTTATACATATGGATACCATCATTGTCACTTTTTTGTCTTCTTTGAATCTTTACTTTTTCTCCATTGTTCAATTTCTCTTATATCAGAATATGCATCTGATTTTTCAAAATGATTGGTAAGGTCTTGAAATGTGGGTCTTTCTTCTGCCTTTGTCTTCCAACATTTCAACATTTCTTGATAAGTGTCTTCTGGACAAGCTTTTGGTTTGTCTAGACGATGACCATCTTCTATAAATTGTATGACCTGTCATAACAGAATCATGCACGTTGTTATTTTGGGACATAAAACTGGGTTTTGGGTAGAATTTTTTATCTTATATTTGGTAATTTTTCACATAAAATACTATATCAAGCCAAAACACAGTGTTCAATAACTTATTAATATTCAAGGTTGGAATGTAAATATTGTACTATGTATGCTTCTTTTTAACATTATAAGGAGTAAGTCTTCCAAGAAAGACATTTGTCACATAGATAGAAATGCCTACCAAACAAAAAAAAAAAAAGCAAAGAAGAGTTAAATGTCTTTGCAATAATAATGAGAAGTTGCAATAGGAAAATCACCTTCCAAATCAGTTTCAGGTAAAATCTTCAACAGCCAAAAGAAAAACCATCTGGTACACATAAGGAGTTCACACATATTGATTTGTAAAAGTTTAGTTTAATCTTCAACCAGTTCTGAGGAAGTTGCAAATAAACAAGATCAGTTCATTGTCACATCTATTTAAGGTCTTTCCCACTTCCAGTGGGAAGACCTTGTTGTTTTTGTTCGGATTCTTTTTCTTTTTTTTTCCGCCAACTTTAAAACCAAACAGTTTAAAAACTATGCGACATATCATTTTGGTCTTTTGCAACAAGTTTTGGGCACTGAAAGTCTATTCGGAATTTTACCCTGTGAAACCTAAATATTTTTCTTTACGGAGTTATCTGCCCAACACAGAAAACCTTGTTATCTCGTAATCTCTGGAACTATAACAGATACAAGAAAACTAAAAAGTGATATATGTTAGGGAACTTTTGGGACAATTGTATGACATATTTTGGCTAAAAATTTCTGACTAGCGAAGGCAAGCGGTATCCCCTGAATGTTTCATGGACGCTGCTTATCACAAAAACTCACAAGCCGTAACTCGAAATCACGAATGGTCTTCAGCGTTTGTCATCCTGTGACATGTCATTAAAGAAATCTCAAAGTAAAATTTTAGAAGTGACCTCGACATTAGGCCTCCAATTTTATTATCATTACAACTCAAAAACTATAACAGATAGAAGAAGACAATAAATGGAAAAAAATACTCTCATTAAGGCGTTCATTTGATATATTTGGTCTGAAACTGTGAGATGAACCGTTTTCGAGTTCCAGCCCTTGACTCATTTCGGTTAATCAGTTTTTTGCATGCAACTTGAAAACAGTTATAGATAATATAGTAAACATATAGGTTTAACATGATCTCCAAGTCAAGGCCTTCAATTTGAGCCCAATTTCAAAGGTCACAGGTCAAGGTCATACCATAGCAAAAGGTCACCATTACAAAAAGTCCTTAGCAACCATATATTTTTTAAATTAGGATGATGCATCTAACTGAAATTGGTCATTTTACAAACGGAAGTGGCATTTTGTCCCTAGCAACATTCACAAAAGTCCGTGACAACCATGTATTGTTTAACTCAGGACCTATAGAAACAGTCTCTGCCGCCTAAAAAATGGCCCAGCAACCAATGTAGTCAAGTTCAAAACAACAGATGAAGAAAAATTAATTTCTTACAGGAATCTGGGAAAGACCTTTCTAATTATTCTTGAACAATTAGCCCTATCTTTTTTTCAGTTGCATTCTCTTTTAATATCTGTAGATTTGAGTAAGACCAACTTACCAGACTGACACAGATGGGGATAAAAAAACAAGACATAATATGTGTGTTCTTCACTGACCTCTATTCCCTTTTTATCTCCATAAGGCTGTTCTCCATAGCTAAACATTTCCCATAAGGTTACACCATAACTCCACACATCAGTAGCGTGCGTAAATTTACCATAGTTGACACATTCTGGGGCATACCTAAAAATAATGTTATCTATGAAAACATGACAACTGAACATGTAATGGCTGTTTTGGTTGGATATCATTTAATATGAAGTACTAATTTTATACACAAATCAGATTTGTTAAAATTTACTGTATTTGTATCCTGAAAAAGTTTACAAATCATTTTTTTAAACCCATCTTCTGTCTTTCTGTTGAAATTTTAGAGCGTTTAAAAAAAAGCAACATGTGTGGTTAGTATTGCTCAGGCAAAACTTTTCCAATACCAGCAAATAAAATTTTCCAAGGACATTAATTACATCAAGAATCATTGGACCAGATCAATATTCACAAAATATCCACATGATGTCGACTTACATACCAAATATCAGCAAGCATTTAGAAAAAAGTAAAAAAAAAACATTTATGACAAATGGACCTTTACAGTTCCCTTTATAGACAAAGCAAGTAGGTGACTATTGAATATAAAGATAATGGTTTAGAATACAAAATTTTTCTTTCTGCAAATGTCAGCAATAAACAAGAATGTGATATTCACTATGCTGATTAAAGGTTACACTTGGAGCGATTAGACAAATTATTTGTGGACAAATCCTTTTAAGTTACTTAAAAAAGAAAATAAAAAATGTGTACCAAAACAAAATTAAAATTTAATCAAATAAATATCAAAAGTAAATAGTTTGTCATTGACTGCAATTATAAACTATTCCATATGCTAAACTATTCCAAAAATGCTCAAGATTGGAATGCTTGTTTATCTTGTTATTAATATTACAATAATAATTTAACTGGAATTTGCCATGCATGTTAAATCATTTTTTTACACTTCCTGCCATTTCTTATATATTGAATTCACAATTTACATTTAAAAAAGGCATCTTCCCCCCCCTCTGATTATATTTGAAATATACAATTTACTAGGCCTCCCTAGCCTTTTTATTATATGATTGTACTATTTAAGAGATCACTCTTCTCCTTTGCCTTCACACAATTTTTCATTTAAGTTATCCTGACAACAATTGATCACATGATAATAGATGTCCCGGATATTTATTGATTTGAAAAGGAGCAGACCTCTGTAATGTTCAGCAAATATCGAAAATGATATATCAGTAACTATTAACATTTTGTTTTCAAAACTAAATTTTTTGTTAACATTGACTCAAACAGTATATTTTGTATCATTAATTAGCAATCAAAAAACCTTAAACGGTAACTTCAATTATGGGTTGAATACCCAAACAAGCCATCTTTTTAGCATTATATTGTAAATACATGAATTTACCATTTAATGGGCCACCTTCCTCCTTTGCTTGCTTTATAATAACTACTTTCATCAGAGTAAGCTCTGGACAGTCCAAAATCACTAATTTTAACCTACAATGTAAATACTTTTTTTAAATGTTAGTTCATGTACTGTCAGTGAAATTGTCTTGTTTGTTTCAGCAATTTTTGTTTTCACTGGGGAAGGAACCTGGTGAAAACTGGCAATCCTTGTTAATTAAAGCTATGAAATAGTCAATATCACTATTTATTTTCATTTAAAACTGATAAAAATGACAATTTACTTTTTAAAACTACAAGTTATTAGTACTATAATAGATGAATGACAATTGGACAGCATCACATTACTTGAGCAACATTTATATTTGTACACTCTCAGCTCTAAATGATGTACTTATTATGGGGTAAGTAAACTTTTATGCAAGATCTGCATAAATAACATTTTCCTGGCAAATGGGGCAAGCAAAAAACACATTAACAGTGTATCAACTTATACCTGACTTAAATTCAACACAAGAATGTTTCTAGCAGCCAGATCTCTATGTACGATTTTCTTGCCCTCCAGGTACCTCATTCCTTGAGCAATCTGAAAGGCCCATAATTTTAATGTCTGTTCTTTCACTTTCTTCTCACCATGCTTGACTAGATAATCTAACATAGAGCCCTCTGGAATGTATTCTTCTACCTACAGTATTGCATGTATTTTTATATATAAATCTTGCCAACATGCTAAACCTGGTCATTTCATTTAGTATGGTTTTTCAATTGTTAAGGTTTTTTTGAATTATAAGATACTGTATTAGATCTTGGAAGTATTCAGTTAAAATATTCATAAAATACATGTACCAAAATGTAGAACCCTAATAAACCTACAAGAGATTTCACAAGCTGTATTGTTTGTCTTTTATGTATGTTGGTCAACATAAACTGAAAATAAATTTTGAAAATTTGATCAGCTGATGAATGCATCGATTATGCCTCAAATTTAACCACCTGAAATTCCTGCGGTTTAAGTTTATCTCCCCTTAATAACACAGGTCAAAGTTCTGGATTCTGCACACATAGTGTGTGTAGGTAATTTATAGTTTTTGGTATTCTCTGTCAGTATTTAGCATCAGTTTCTTTTGTAATTTTTAAAACATAATTACGAAAGAGCTCATCCTTTTTTATTCAAAGATTTACTGATATCATTAATATTTATAACTTTAAAACTTAACAAAAGGATTGTACATCTTATGGGAAATAACTCTTTCATACAAATTGTGGAAAATATATCTTTTATTAGACTGATTGTTGAAGCAATATGTCAGCTACATGTATATTCAGGATGTGAAAAATGTAATAATTGAGTTATTAATAGAAAATCCCTTCCTTAATACTAAAACATGAGCTCGTACAATAATATAAGAATTTGTGCAGATGAAAAAGTAAACTACAACAGTAAAGGTGCAGTATCACAATTAACACTAAAATAAAATTAAAAAAAATAAATGATTTCCTTTAAAAATTTTTAAATTGTGCCACCTGCAACAATTTTAAACAAATTTGAAAACATATCTACAATGCAGAAATGCTCCTCTTTAATCAGAAACACAATACATACCAACATGAAGGGGGAGTCACAGACTCCATACAGTTTAACAATACAATCATGCTGTAGCTGAGACATTAACTTGGCTTCTTCTTTTATGCTCCTTAAAGCAGCGTCATTACCCATTTCTTCATGGAACGTTTTTATTGCAACATCAATCTGTCAATACAATTATTTTTTTCCCTTTAATCTCAAAAAATCGATAAAAAACAAATGGTCGGATTTCGTTAAATATTATCTAAGTCGGATAACAGGAAGTAGGTGAGCAAGAGACCTGAAATCGAATCCCTCTTTATGAGAGGCCTTGCTGATGCTGTATAACAAATTTCAAGGGAATGTGATTAGTAGTTGCTGAAAAAACTGTTCAAAAATTTTTCTTATTTTGACCCTTGAAACAGTCCAAGTCGGCTTGGAAAACAGGAAGTAAATACCTGACTGACCAGTAAAGGGGAGGCAAGGTACAACTCATGCTAAAGCTGTGCACCAAATTTGAAATCAATCCCTTTAGCAGAAGCCGAGAAACTGTTACAAAAATTTTTTCCCCACCTGCCCAACATTCACCATACTATAACCCGGATTTTCACTCTGTGAAATCCAGCCAAAAATCTGTCACACATTGTACAATGAAACATATCTGCAAGTTATCAGACATTAACACAGCTGTGCTCTACTCACAAAAAGGACATACAATTTCTACTAATGGGGAAGATCGCCAGGTCTTTCCCAAAAACATATGTAAGAATCCGTTAGTCTTCACGAAATGTTGTTCTTTAATGTCTTGAAACAAAAAGAAAATCTCATTCATTTCTCATTTATGTGCTATTTTTCATTTAGTATATTTTTTTTTGCACAATGAGACATTTTACACTGTTAATGAATGTTATTCTCACAATAAAACTATAGAAAAATGACTACTTATAAATATTTAAGAATATATGACACATTAAACATCACAGCAAACAGTTATTTATCTAATTTTGACGTAATATTTCAACCGCTTGACCGGTGTGGAAAATATAGATCTCGTCACAGTGAATTTGTTGTTCTCAGCAGTTGATTGGTTTAAAATAATAACGTCATAATAAGAACTCATGACGTCATAAACAAAACACATTCCATTTGCCGTGTATTCAAGTCATGAACCTAAAATTGGTGTTGGGAGAATTTGTAGTTTATTTCGCAAATTTACTACTTTTTAAAATTAGAGAAACAGAATCTTACATAAGTACTCTTGGATTATCTGATTTCTCCAATCTCAATAGTTAAATTACGGAAATTTAAGTCCTCGCAAAGGATCGGACTTAAAATCCATAATTTAACTATCTCGATTGGAGAAATCCGATAATCCACTCGTACCAATGTAAGATCCTATATGTCTATAACTGCTAGGATACAACATTTTAACTTATATTAAGTTGTTATTTTTATCAACTTCCTGCAGGCCATCATGTTCGATTTAATGTTATTTTTGTACAGACAAATAGAAAGTTGTACAATGTATTATGAAATATAACCAGAGGCTCTTATGAGCCTGTATCGCTCACCTGATTTTATAGGCAATGAAGATGGCATTTCCCTGATGTTAAAGTAAGTCCTGTAATTTTCAATAAACTTTAAATAGGACCATCCAAACAATATTACTAGAAAGCTTTGTTTCATTGGTTAACCGGTTGTATAGAGAAGATTTTTTTTATTTGCCCATAGGGTCCTATGTTAAACTAAGTCCTGCGGCGGTGGCGGCCATTTTGAATTTCCAATTGCCATAAAAAACATAAACTTTATAAAGGACCATCCAAACAATATTGCTAGTAAGTTTTTGTTTCCATTCATTAACCGGTTTCAGAGAAGAAGCCTTTAAAAACTTTTTCCCATAGAGTCCTATGTTAAACTAAGTCCTGCGGTAGTGGCCATTTTGAATTTCCAATTGCCATAAAAAACACAAACTTTATAGAGGACCATCCAAACAATATTGCTAGTAAGTTTTTGTTTCCATTGATTAACCGGTTTCAGAGAAAAAGCTTTTAAAAACTTTTTCCCATAGGGTCCTATGTTAAACTAAGTCCTGCGGTAGCGGCCATTTTGAATTTCCAATTGCCATAAAAAACATTAACTTTATAGAGGACCATCCAAACAGTATTGCTAGTAAGTTTTGTTTTGATTGGTTAAACGGTTTCAGAGAAGAAGCCCTTTTAAACTTTTTTCTCATAGGGTCGAATGTTAAACCAAGTCCTGCGGTGGCGGCCATTTTGAATTTCCGATTGGGATAAAAAAACATTTACTTTATAGAGGACCATCCAAACAATATTGCTAGTAAGTTTTCTTTCCATTGGTTGACCGGTTTCAGAAAAGAAGCCTTTCAAACTTTTTCCCATAGGGTCCTATGTTAAATTAAGTCCTGCGGTGGCAGCCATTTTGAATTTCCAATTGCCATAAAAAACACAAACTTTATAGAGGACCATCCAAACAATATTGCTAGTAAGTTTTTGTTTCCATTGATTAACCGGTTTCAGAGAAGAAGCCTTTTAAAACTTTTTCCCATAGGGTTCAATGTTAAACTAAGTCCTGCGGTGGCCGCCATTTTGAATTTCCAATTCCCATCAAAAACACAAACTTTATAGAGGACCATCCAAACAATATTGCTAGTAAGTTTTGTTTTGATTGGTTAAACGGTTTCAGAGAAGAAGCCCTTTTTAACTTTTTTCCCATAGGGTCCTATGTTAAACTAAGTCTTTAGGTGGTGGCCATATTGGTTTACCAATCAAAATAAAAAACATAAACTTTGTAAAGGTCCATCCAATGAACATTATGGCCAAGTTTGGTTTCAATTGGCCAAGTGGTTTCAGAGAAGAAGATTAAAATGTAACCAGAGGCTCTTAAGAGCCTGTATCGCTCACCTGATTTTATAGGCAATGAAGATGGCATTTCCCTGATGTTAAAGTAAGTCCTGTAATTTTCAATAAACTTTAAATAGGACCATCCAAACAATATTACTAGAAAGCTTTGTTTCATTGGTTAACCAGTTGTATAGAGATTTTTTTTATTTGCCCATAGGGTCCTATGTTAAACTAAGTCCTTCGGGGGAGGTGGCCATTTTGAATTTCCAATTGCCATAAAAAACATAAACTTTATAGAGGACCATCCAAACAATATTGCTAGTAAGTTTTTGTTTCCATTAATTAACCGGTTTCGGAGAAGAAGCCTTTAACAACTTTTTCCCATAGGGTCGTATGTTAAACAAAGTCCTGCGGTAGTGGCCATTTTGAATTTCCAATTGCCATAAAAAACATAAACTTTATAGAGGACCATCCAAACAATATTGCTAGTAAGTTCTGGTTTCCATTGATTAACCGGTTTCAGAGAAGAAGCCTTGAAAAACTTTTTCCCATAGGGTCCCATGTTAAACTAAGTCCTGCGGTAGTGGCCATTTTGAATTTCCAGTTGGCATAAAAATCATAAACTTTATAAAGGACCACCCAAACAATATTGCTAGTAAGTTTTGTTTTGATTGGTTAACCGGTTTCAGAGAAGAAGCCCTTTTTAACCTTTTTCCCATAGGGTCCAATGTTAAACTAAGTCCTGCGGTGGCGGCCATTTTGAATATCAGATTGGGATAAAAAACATTAACTTTATAGAGGACCATCCAAACAATATTGCTAGTAAGTTTTGTTTCCATTGGTTGGCCGGTTTCAGAAAAGAAGCCTTTCAAACTTTTTCCCATAGGGTCCTATGTTAAATTAAGTCCGGGGTGGCAGCCATTTTGAATTTCCAATTGCCATAAAAAACACAAACTTTATAGAGGACCATCCAAACAATATTGCTAGTAAGTTTTGTTTTGATTGGTTAACCGGTTTCAAGGAAGAAGCTCTTTTTAACATTTTTCCCATAGGGTCCAATGTTAAACTAAGTCCTGCGGTGGCGGCCATTTTGAATATCAGATTGGGATAAAAAACATTAACTTTATAGAGGACCATCCAAACAATATTGCTAGTAAGTTTTGTTTCCATTGGTTGGCCGGTTTCAGAAAAGAAGCCTTTCAAACTTTTTCCCATAGGGTCCTTTGTTAAATTAAGTCCTGCGGTGGCAGCCATTTTGAATTTCCAATTGCCATAAAAAACACTAACTTTATAGAGGACCATCCAAACAATATTGCTAGTAAGTTTTTGTTTCCATTGATTAACCGGTTTCAGAGAAGAAGCCTTTTAAAACTTTTTCCCATAGGGTTCTATGTTAAACTAAGTCCTGCAGTGGCGGCCATTTTGAATTTCCAATTCCCATCTAAAACACAAACTTTATAGAGGACCATCTAAACAATATTGCTAGTAAGTTTTGTTTTGATTGGTTAAACGGTTTCAGAGAAGAAGCCCTTTTTAACTTTTTTCCCATAGGGTCCTATGTTAAACTAAGTCTTGAGGTGGTGGCCATATTGGTTTACCAATCAAAATAAAAAACACAAACTTTGTAAAGGTCCATCCAATGAACGTTATGGCCAAGTTTGGTTTCAATTGTCCAAGTGGTTTCAGAGAAGAAGATTTAAATGTAAAAAGTTTACAGACGCCGACGCTGACGACGCCGACAGACGCAAAGTGATAACAATAGCTCACATGACCCTTTGGGTCAGGTGAGCTAAAAAGTTTACAGACGCCGCCGCCGACGCCGCCGCCGCCCAGGACGACGACGCCGACAGACGCAAAGTGATAACAATAGCTCACATGACCCTGTGGGTCAGGTGACCTAAAAAACACAGAATTGAATGCTTGGTACAGAGGGTAGACCTTACTGGTGGTACACAGTGCTCGGTAAAGAGGGTAGACCTTACTGGTGGTACACAGTGCATGGTACAGATGGTAGGCCTTACTGGTGGTACACAGTGCTTGGTACAGAGGGTAGGCCTTACTGGTGGTACACTGTGCTTGGTACGAAGGGTAGGCCTAACTGGTGGTATACAGTGCTTGGTACAGAGGGTAGACCTTACTGGTGGTACACAGTGCTTGGTACAGAGGGTAGGTCTTACTGGTGGTACACAGTGCTTGGTACAGAGGGTAGGTCTTACTGGTGGTACACAGTGCTTGGTACGAAGGGTAGGCCTTACTGGTGGTACACTGTGCTTGGTACGAAGGGTAGGCCTAACTGGTGGTACACTGTGCTTGGTACGAAGGGTAGGCCTTACTACTTGTACACAGTGCTTGGTACAGATGGTAGGTCTTACTGGTGGTACACGGTGCTTGGTACAGATGGTAAGCCTTACTGGTGGTACACGGTGCTTGGTACAGATGGTAGGCCTTACTGGTAGTACACAGTGCTTGGTACGAAGGGTAGGCCTTACTGGTGGTATACAGTGCTTGGTACAGAGGGTAGACCTTACTGGTGGTACACAGTGCTTGGTACAGAGGGTAGACCTTACTGGTGGTACACAGTGCTTGGTACAGAGGGTAAACCTTACTGGTGGTACACAGTGCTTGGTACAGTAGGTCTTACTGGTGGTACACAGTGCTTGGTACAGAGGGTAGACCTTACTGGTGGTACACAGTGATTGGTACAGATGGTAGGCCTTACTGGTGGTACACAGTGCTTGGTACAGAGGGTAGGTCTTACTGGTGGTCCACAGTGCTTGGTACAGATGGTAGGTCTTACTGGTGGTACACAGTGCTTGGTAAGAAGGGTAGGCCTTACTACTGGTACACAGTGCTTGGTACAGATGGTAGGCCTTACTGGTGGTACACAGTGCTTGGTACAGAGGGTAGGCCTTACTGGTGGTACACAGTGATTGGTACAGAGGGTAGACCTTACTGGTGGTACACAGTGCTTGGTACGAAGGTTAGGCCTTACTGCTGGTACACAGTGCTTGGTACAGAGGGTAGGCCTTACTACTGGTACACAGTGCTTGGTACAGATGGTAGGCCTTACTGGTGGTACACAGTGCTTGGTACAGAGGGTAGGCCTTACTGGTGGTACACAGTGCTTGGTGCGAAGGGTAGGCCTAACTGATGGTACACAGTATTTGGGACATGATTAATGCCTACTTGTACATGATTGGGAGTTATATATATTTTTATATAAGAGCATTAATTTTCCCCCAAATTATATAAGCTTTGAACTGTTCCTACCTTTTGTGTGTGTTTTCCTTTATTATCTTTTATGGTGAGTTTTCCCTTTTTCACCTCACCATACTCTCCTTCTCCAAGTTTATCCACTGAAATATTCTCAAGATTATTTTCAACAAAGATGTGTACATTTAAGAACAATTTTGTTCAATCAAAGAGGTTTACAATTAAGAGATCAGAAGTCAATTTCACAAAAATTCATAAGTTTAAAATCTATCGTAAGTGTTGAAAGATCAAAGGGAAATCCATTGTGACATCAGCACTTATGATAGATTTTACACTGACAACTTTTTGTTAAATTGACTCCAGTAATTTTGCAACATTAAAATTATACAATAAGATAACTATAAAATACCAGTATGTTGAGATCAGTTAAAGATATACGAGTGTCAAGAGCACTTTGAAATAATAGTTTTCAGTAAAATGTGTATAATAAGTGAAGATTAGTCTTTTCTTAATCATGTACTATCAAGTCTTTCTAAAAATTATTTTAGTACTTTTCTTCATTCACTTTGTTCCAGTTTTTTGACGATATCAACTTCCGGACGAAAAAAAATCAATATCAGCATTAAGCAGATTTTGATCACATGATTTCATTTTGATCACATGACACGTAATTGACGTAGAGCTCAATCATGTACTTATGCATATTCCTAATACTGAACTCAACCAACTACACGTAGTTGAAAATTATGTCATATTTTTCACAATAAAGTAAAGATTAAAATTTCTTTTATAATTTCAATGTAGAGACAGCATATATGCCCCAGATATGAATGCCTTAGTAGATTCGATTATTATTGGGTCATGGTGGAGTCGGATACAGTTAAAATGGTATAAGGAACAAAACATCTTGTTTCGTCAGGATTGTAGAATATACAGGGATGCATTTTCACATATGTCTTCCAGGATACCCTATTTCAGATGATGTTACATCAACAACAATAGATGTACTCTGCTTGGCTCTGCATTACACCGTTTTGATCTATGCCTAGCCCCCAGGATGTTACATCAACAACAATAGATGTACTCTGCTTGGCTCTGCATTACACTGTTTTGATCTATGCCTAGCCCCCAGGATGTTACATCAACAACAATAGATGTACTCTGCTTGGCTCTGCATTACACTGTTTTGATTATGCCTAGCCCCCAGGATGTTACATCAACAACAATAGATGTACTTTGCTTGGCTCTGCATTACACCGTTTTGATCTATGCCTAGCCCCTGATTCATTATATATGTATGACACAATATGTCGTGAATAAGGATCATACCTATGATAAGGATAAAAACACAACAACAAAGTAAATATTGGCTTGTACTCACAGATTTTGATGTTTTTAAATTCTATAACATTCCACACTTCTTCCTTTGTCTCTACTGAAATTGCCTTCTTCATTGGCGGAGGTGGCTGCAAAATAAAGTTTTCAATTTTACAGGAACACTTAATGTAAGCATTAATAAATATATGGTAGCTGTTATATATCCTAGTGAAGCCTACATTGGACAGACCTTCTATCAATTTACAATTTATGCCAATTTTTGGTAAATAAGGGAAAAAAATTCAAATATTCTATGATTTTTAGACTGGCTTACAGTTTCAGTGAAAAAAAGCAAATTATGTAAAACAATTCTTGGGAACCCCAACACATCTGAATTTTTTTTTTTGTTTTTTCACTTCTCAGAAATGAAACAAATAGGCAAAATTAAATGTTCAAAAAATTTTAGATCTTGGATAAATGCTTTTTAATATCATTTAAAGTTTTTTTTTTAAATTAAAGAGTGAAAAAAGTATTTTGCATAATATGAAACTAGGGTGATTTATTTAATGATCTGACAGCATTATGCTGTTCAGCAAATATGTGATAGCATAATTCTCGATACTCATGAGTTATCTACACTTACCTGACTAGGTGGTGGAGGTGGAGCACTACTAGTCAGGTCATCATCTGTAGTGTCATATATGCTATCTTCTTCATGACGAGGTGGTAATTTTGGTCGATCTGAAAAAATTTATTGTAAATAATATATATGAATAACTTTAAGTGCTTGCTGTATATGGTTTGGATTCTGAAGAAGAATTGGTATTAGGTCTTAATAAGTATTTTTCATGTAAATGAAAAATTGTCTTTTTAATCTGATTAACCAGTAGTTAAACAGAATGAAAAATAAATAGGTTGCAAATAACATCTTAAAGTATTAAAGATAAATAAAACTAGAGATAATGATAATTCCACTTCAAAATTGGTCCAAAAATGTCCTAAAATACCCTCCTATCAACAGCAGTTAAATAAAAAGTAAGAAAACCAAACAGCCAACAAGAATAAAAACACCATAGGACAAAATCTTAATAAAGTAGAAGAAACCGAAAAGAACAACAAAAAACAAAAATAAGTAACCTAAAACCCAATAATAAAACATGGGTGAACTCAGGTGGTCCAGGCAAGTAAGCATATGATGTCTGTGAACCAACGTTATTAATGGGAATATCTATATACGAAAGATGAATCATTACCTTCCTCATTATCTACTACATTATAATAATCCTCAGAGTCGGCAGGGAAGATTGATACAACTGTTTCAGCTGAAAAATAAAACAAAAGTAAACTAAAAATTGTTCTTATTCTAGATATATAGTTTACGTCCTTAGTTTATGAGGTTCGAAAACCTATATATTTGAATTACATTTGTTGTGCAGCCTAGAAAATGTTTAATGTAAATACATGACTATTAAAGTTTTTAAAACATAAAACTAAATTGGAAATAAAAAAATACACTTGTTTTTTGTCCTACATTTTTTCAGCCACTGTAACGAAAGTTTACAAAAGACAGTACTTATTTCTGCAGTTTTCAACCCAGATCCCTGAAACTTTACAGAATGGTTGCACATTTTCTAAAACTTTTTTTTTAGACTGTTGCAATTGTTTTTGGTTTTTTTTATTCTGAGAAATGAACATTGTACATACAGACTGAATACAGAAAAAGAGTTTATTTTTTTGATATGTAAGTTCAATTCCAAATGAAAGGTCATATGAAATTTTGCCTTGATATGGTAAATGCTTTGTCTTAATTTTAAGTAGTACAGAGACTAAACACAGCAAATGATTTTATTTTTTTCTATTCACCCAATAAAAGTTATTAAGAAATAGATTATTGGGAGCGGGCTTTATGGGAATTAGAACATGGTCAGACCTTATATTTGTAAATATTTTATACCGAGCGATAGCCAGGTATAAAATGAAGAGAAATATTAGGTCTGACCATGTTCTAATTCCCATAAAGCCAGCTCGCAATAATCTATTTCGATTCTAATGTCTAACAAATGTTTTAAAATTTCGAAGCGATTCTAAGAGGACGCTTTCAGTGATAATATTGTTTTTTTGAAACTAATACGATATATCCCAAAACAGTATGTTAAAGCAAATAAAATTGACATAAACATATATTCTCGTCATTTTATTGAATGTACGTACCTTTTAAACAAAAATATTGAGAAATCTTAACGAAAATTTTGCATTGTTCCAGTTTGAAATTTTCAGTTCAGCGTAATTTGATGTCAAAATTCTAATTGTGACGTCATATTAATTCGAATTTAGAACTGTTAAAAAAATAATGTATCGGGAGTAGTTTAAATCATATAAATCTCAGAATTCATACTAAATATAACTAAATTATTAACAATTACGATAATTATGAATAACACATAACAAATGGCATTTGTAAGTCAGTTTTTACATTCACACAAAACACGCAGTTTATGCATGTGCGAACTAAACTTATTGGAATTTTGACACGCCTTTATTTACATAGCTAAAGCAGGACGTCATATTAGAATCAGAGATAAAACACAGCAAATGATTGTATTGTATTTTTTGCCAATTAACCAATTAAGGTAATCAGGTGTGGAACAACAGATCTGTTAAATCTAGAGAAGAACATTTTGAAGATAAATCTGAAGAAAAGCATTTGACTAAAATGTTGGTAATTGTTAGTTTTAAAAAAATAAAGCTTTCAGCATTGAGTATTGGTAATATATCTGTATAACTGTAGGCAGCGGCTGTTTAGGTAAGACGACCCGAGACCAATATTCACTACCATGGAATTTGGTAATTTCTTAGGGGGAAAAATGACCAAAATGGGCAGGGAAAACTTAGAGACCCCTGAGGCAGCCCTAAGGTAATCAGGTGTGGAACAACAGATCTGTTAGTCAATCTTTTCGCTGCCATGTTATTTTTTTTTGGGGGGGGGGGGGGGGATAAATCTAGAGAAAAACATTTTGAAGATAAATCTGGAGAAAAACATTTGACTAAAATGTTGGTAATTGTTAGTTTTCACAAAAATAAAGCTTTCAGCATTGAGTATTGGTGATATATCTGTATAACTGTAGGCAGCCCTAAGGTAATCAGGTGTGGAACAACAGATCTGTTAGTCAATCTTTTCGCTGCCATGTTATTATTTTTTTTTTTTTTGGGGGGGGGGGGGATAAATCTAGAGAAGAACATTTTGAAGATACATCTAGAGAAAAAAACATTTGACTAAAATGTTGGTAATTGTTAGTTTTCACAAAAATAAAGCTTTCAGAATGGAGTATTGGTAATATATATGTATAACAGTAGGCAGCCCTTAATAAATACAAGAAATATTTGATAAAAATTATCCAAAACTTACACTGATTGAGAGCACTACTTAATGTTGTAATAAGTCCATCTTTAGTTCTGTGATAATGTTCTACGAGGCGGGGCAGACTATCAAACAATGGGCCATCATCAATATAATGAACTAGCTGTCCTTTATAATCCTATATATAAATGGAAAATCAATTATAAGTAAATTAAGAACACACTAAAACTCCAAAAACCTAAATATAGAAACCATCTTGTGCCCACAAAATTGACAACAGCTATACTTGAACGAGTCAATTACTGTTTACTATCTGTCCAGTAAGCAGTATTTCAACTGTATACAGAAGACAGCAATACTTGTTAATTATTCAAGAGAACAATATATTAATATTCTTACATATGGAGTTAAAAGTAAAAAAAAACAACCAATAATCTATGGTGTGAAGTGTGATGCCAAGCTTAGAATTTTTCAGCTTATTTCTTTTTAAGCACATGCCATCTAGATCTCATAACATCATTCCCTTCATTGTCAGGTTTGAACTAAAAAGTGCATTTTTATTGATAACTACATTTGGACTAAGTAGAAATCAAAGAAATCAAGAAAGGATCTAAACTTTTAAAAAACAAATTCATTTTTTTGAAACATACAGTAAATTTGCTCTTGCTTGTGCTTTTACCATGACCTTTAGTTCATTATTCAATACATGAAGTTCATTAACTTGACCTTTACTTCATTATTCAATATATGATGTTCATTACCTTGACCTTTACTTCATTATTCAATACACAAAGTTCATTACCTTGAACTTTACTTCATTATTCAATATATGATGTTCATTACCTTGACCTTTACTTCATTATTCAATATATGATGTTCATTACCTTGACCTTTACTTCATAATTAAAGACATGATGTTTATGACAAACTGTGATGACATGGTAATTGACATCTTTTTTATTTTTTCGTATTAGAAACAGTCCTTCTTTGGTTTGATGAGCCTCAAGCAAAATTGTTGCAGTCTGCGAAAAAAAATTGTCAAAATTAACAACCAAAATGAAAAAAATGACAATGCATATAGGTCAAATTTACTGTGTTTTTTATGAACTAATATAGGTATTTCTGCAACATTCATGTACAAACAATACTATGTACAGTAAATATATCTGGTCATAATGACCAATGCAACAAGCAGTTATAGTAGAACTTGGAAAGAGTTGGCAAAAAATATTTGAGCTATCAGTAGTTCACTCAACCAGTCAAACAATTTCCAGAAATTTATCTGTTCTGTACACTGATAATATTTGTATTTTAGCTTTGCTAATGAATAGTAATCTTCACTGTCCCTGTACTCCCAAATTAGTTTTGAAACTCCTAGATAATACTTTCAGATCACTCATGTTTTTTCTTATTGTAGTGAAGTTTTTTTTTATAGAACTAAATATAATCCAAAGTATTATCTTATCATGCATGTCACCTGCTTTATCATTATACAGTAGTCCCCCTCTTGAAAGACCACCCTATTTGCAACTGAAAAGTGGTCTTACAAAAGGGGTGGTCTCTCAAATGG
This sequence comes from Limnoperna fortunei, assembly GCA_944474755.1. Classification (NCBI taxonomy): domain Eukaryota; kingdom Metazoa; phylum Mollusca; class Bivalvia; order Mytilida; family Modiolidae; genus Limnoperna; species Limnoperna fortunei. The sequence continues at coordinate 85,155,847 of OX104113.1, read as the reverse complement.
AATAAGCTATGATTAGATTGTAATTACTTGTACATGTATTATTATTATAATCAGCTACTTGTTTTTATCATGTTGTGTCCAGGATGATATCTTTGTAACTAATTTTTACCACATTTCACAAAATATATATATGATATTATGTGTATTAACATTTGTTTTCTTTGTAGGTACATGTGTTATCATACTTAAGATTTATCTGTCCGCTGATTATCAATAAAGTTTCATTTATAATGGTCTTAATAAAACTTTTTTCCTTTCCCAATATTGTGCATACAATGTGTAGTTCTAACCCACTGTGTCATGTCACAGTGAAACCTTCATTCAGACCATTCTATCATTCAGAATATTCTTGAGACACGTGCTTTAAAAATGTTTAATTTGCGTACAAATTTTGAAATTCACTGCAAAAAACTAACTTAATTATTAATTGCAATTTTTATCTGCCTAATTGAATTTTTAATTCTCAGCAAACACATTTTCAAAATGATAAACGTGTAATAAATGTAAACAGTTCGGACTACTAAATCTAAAAATAGCTCGGTATGTAAATTATCTCAACCCTGTTTTTAATCTATATTTGGCCGATTAACGCTTTCTTTCACTTGATCAAAATTAAATTATAAAAATAATTTATGGAAATCAAACACATTTTCTTTACTGGAAAGACATAAAAACAGTTCAAGTAACATTATTGGGTCACGAGGCCAAGATTATAATCAAAATGGCATGGTCCAAATTTTGTTTACCAGCGTATGCAAATGATGTACACGTCACGTGAAGATATTGGGACATAAACATTTTTTAATTCAATACTCGATATAAAAACTACAAATAAACAACCAACACACTTTCTTTTATAATTTTATTAATACCAATAATAAACAATAGGTATTTTATTCAAAATCTTTCATCTGGTAAAAATCAATGATGAATTTCCGGTCGATTTCCCGAACTTGAAGTTGAACTTCCGGTGTCATTTCTAGTAAACATAAACGTATACAAATTGATAATGTGGTCGTTCATGAGGGGGGAAAACATGGATTTTTATAGCTATAGGGCGGTCGCTGGTCGCGTTAAAGGGTGGTCTTCTAAAAGAGGTAAATTTGTATAGAAATGAGTTGATGCAAGAGGAAAGTGGTCGGGACAAAGGAGTGGTCGTTCAAACGAGGGGTCGCTCGAGAGGGGGACTACTGTACACCAATTCCAGTTATTTACAATCACTTATGGAAAGGCATGTGATAACATTTACAGAAAGAGTGTAATAACTTTCGGAAAATGTTAATTTTGATATCAACCTGCTTTGCCAATCTGGAAATGTAAAATTTTGGCCCTTTTATTTAAATGATATAGGTGAATATGTATAGATTATTTACGTTTAAAAAAATGTAAGTAATCTGTTTATCCCTGTTTTGTAGCATTGTGACATCACAATGTTTACTTAACGATGTCTTGACAGTGAGGTGAGATGGGCCCATCTCAAGCTAGTTGAGTGAGTTGGGATAATACCACACATAAAGATCAAAGGAAAATATGGCAAAATAGCGATTAATTATGCTTACATTTGGTTATATTTAAAAGTAATTTTTTATACAATGTTTACAACCTTTAATGACAGTCAATTATAATATGTTACTGCTATAGGTAAATATTGTGGGTTTTGTTTTTAAAATGGCTTAGTTGCAAAATATTTGTTTGCAATCTAAAGCATTAGTTTTGTCATTACCTAAACATGGGTGGTCAACATATTAACAGTCTGCTTGAAATGAACAAAATAAATTTATTTAACCAGATCTGTTTTGGGAATAAAGTGTTCAATTTTTCATTAATGAATGCATTACAAAATATATTTATACACTGAAAATAAATTAAATCTGATATTGTTACCTTTCTATCAATTTGAGGATGAAACCACAAATCTTTTCTTGTTTTAACAGTTCTTCCATCAGGAAAATCTTGTAAACAAAAAAACTTTTATAAATCATCAAACCTGAAGTCTACAATGGAAAAATGTTTCCAACACAACCATCCTAATTTCATTAGGTATGGATACATCTGACAATGATATACTTTTCTGAAAACATATTGTCCTATAGGCCATGTACAGTTATTTTTCAGTGAATTTGTTTTTATTTCCATCAGTAGCTCATGTACGGTACATTGAATTTATTTGTATCAATGGTGCCAGTTTTTCTGGTTTGAGGAAGTTGCTGTTTGAGGATAAATAATATAGTGCTATTGCAATTTGCTTGTATCAGAACAACTGTGAAATAGCTTTTCGTTAAGTACTGGAATCCACGAAAATGAGTATCTTAGAAATAATAATGGAATATCATAAAGGCATCAGATGGGAAGGAAGAGGGATAGTCCAGAAAGCTTCTATGGTTAGAGTTACTAGGAAACATGCAGATGGAAAGTTCTTGTTTTATTGTTCTCAGTAAGTTGAGTCGTCCTTGGTTGCCATGTTTACCTTTCAAGAGAACTAGCCTTTTTGGTAATTGATTCCACTGTAACATTTGTGTACAGATTTTATACCATCATATAGACTATCAAGGAATCGTGATGTTGGCTGTCTTTTTGACAAAGAAAAAAATAATAGAATGTTATCTTCACAAAAATCTGTAATCTAATTGTATTATTAATAAACTACTAAGGCTGTACTTAAAAAATCTATGTATAAGAAACTGACAATGTATTTGGAATGTTCTTAACAGAAAAACATACCAAGTAACTGTAAACAGTCTGTCCTGTTGTAACGCTTGGCTAATTCATATGGTGTACAGCCATCTTCTGCTCTAGGAAATAATGGTGCATTGTGGTTCAATAATTCCTACAAATATAATTTCATACAGAAATGTACTATTGTACAAGATAATAACCAATGGTATATTATGAAATCTTAAATAGTCTAACTGGTTGATATATCAAGAATATTTGCTATTGTAAAGTATATTGATGCTACGTTTTTTCTATCATTTAACGAGGTTATAAAATTGCCTGCTGCATGTAAACAAGATGGATGTCATGGATGTAGACTGAAATCTATAAAGAAGTCATCATTCTGTTGATGCAATATTGAAATATATAATAATCAGACTATATGGATCTTCTCATGTCACATCCCATAACGAGTCTGATACACCCATATATACCTAAGAGCTTGCTTGTCAATGCTAAGGTTGTAGGTTTCAGTCTCACTGTGGGCAGGGTATGCTTGACTTCAATCTTAATTGACAAGGATTACTAGTTCTTAATACCAAAGGTTGGGGATTTTCAATGAGTACTCCAGCTTCCACTGCCAATAAACACTAGACCCCACCATATACCCAAAATTGTTGATATTGAAACAAAATATAAAAATGTAAAATAATCTCCGAGTTTGTATATGTATTACATACCTGTATACAGTGTTTATGTCCTTTGTAAGCTGCCACATGTAAGGCTACCCAGCCAGTTTTTGGACATCTCATCTGGGCATCAGCCTTACCATGTTCTAACAGAAGTTTTACAATATTTGATCTGTTAGCAACACATGCCCTCTAAAAATACATTATAGAAACAAATAATCATTTTTATACATATGTTTTCAACTGTTTTTTATTTTAAAAATTATAACCAATAATGAATACTAAAATAGAAACTTATTCTATATCAACATCCCAATTTTCCTCTATTATAAAGCAACATTTAAAGTGTATCAACATTAATATTTTTTGTGGCATCTGTTAGTCATAAGAGACAAAAAGGATCATAAGAAATCTGTCCTTTGGCTATAACTTATTCTAAGATTTCCCATTTTTTTTGTAGAAATAAACATTGTCTAATGAACGTCCCTTCATGTAACTGTGTCGAGTCTTGACCTACATATACAGGTGTAATGCGTGTGGACCTACATATACAGGTGTAATGTCTGTGGACCTACATATACAGGTGTAATGGCTGTGGACCTATATATACATGTGTAATGTCTATGGACCTACATGTACATCACAGATGTAATGTCTGTGGACCTACATATACATGTGTAATGTCTGTGACATACATATACAGGTGTAATGTCTGTTGAACCTACATAAACAGGTGTAATGTCTGTGGACCTATATATACAGGTGTAATGTCTGTGACATACATATACAGGTGTAATGTCTGTGGACCTTCATATACAGGTGTAATGTCTGTGGACCTACATATACAGGTGTAATTTCTGTGGAACTACATATACAGGTGTCATAAATCATATTGATGTGCACAGACTTCCACCTTTTGATTAAATATGTAATGCAAATAAAAATTGCAAAGATTTTGTGTATTTAACTCATTTTTCGTTTGTTTTGCTGGTTTCAAATGGATTACGCCTCATTTGTTTACATCGGAGATACATCTAATTACCGATGGCTAACACTTAGAAAGCGAAGAGTACAACGCCCTTAATGAAAAATTGTAACCAATTGATATACAAACGCTTTTTAAATAAGTTTTAAAATTAAAATTCTTTGAAAATTTATAAACATTTTGTTATAATCCTTTTTTTAAAACAAATTTATACACTGCAATTGAAAGAATTTAGTTTTTTATACTATGATATTTCACCAGTACAATGAACGCATGCATTATGGCTCATCGGCTGAAGTGACTAAAGCCCTCAAAATCCTAAAAAATCCCCTGATTCCCTTACATGTAAAGGTGTAAAGCCTGCTTTGTCAATCATTTCAACATCAGCTTCTTTATCAATTAGAAGTTTAACAATGTCCTCAAACCCATAATTTGCAGCATCATGAAGACATGTTGAACCTAAAATATGAATAAACAATAAATAAAATTTATAGAGTATTATTATGTGGTTGTTTACAACTTTGTTTTTGTTTATATGTTGATATAATGTTTTTCTTAATATGAATGTTATATAAACAAAATACATTAATTTAAAAAAAATATTTTTTTTTAGAAATCCTATTAAAAACAAAAAGAAGAAAATGTGTCTCTTCAACAATAATGTACATATTGATAAACATCATCCCTTTTCTACGTTCACTCAAGCATGAAATATTTGCCAGAGACATCAGAGGTCTCATCATGTTGTAACTCTGTACCAACGTTCATAAAGATGTGAAGTCATATAGCCATAAAAAAAAGCTTCAAGGCAAATGTAAACCTAAGGCAACCACCTTTGTTTTCTAAGTTTGTATGAAGTATTGGGGTCACCCCTACAGAATATTGTCAGTGAGGATCTCTCATCGTGTTATAACAATTTACCAATGTTACTGAAGAGGCACATTAATCTTCATAAAAAAACTTCAATGAAAATGTTAACCTCACTTGGGACAGACAAAAGGACTGATGAATAAATGGATCGAAAATCTAAATGACCCCAACTTCCATCGGTGGGACATAACCACAAATATATATTAAAACAAAGATGTATACAATTTTTCATATGTTCATGCTATACATACGAAATATAGTTTTTAACTGTAGCAATAATGTGAAAAAAATGAGAAAAAACATCAGCAAATATATTGGGACATGACATAAATAAATAAATGGCCGCACCAGGATCACATGATATCCCATATGGAGATAAGAAGGACATGAGCTATACACTTTATGGAAGCATAATTCTATCAAACTGATGATAACCCAAAATAGAACGACTGTTCTTGTAATTTGTATATACTTTTCTTTTGTATAAAAGTCTACAAAATCTACAGGCATTTATAATGTTAAACTTGTCTAATATATTTTTTTAATTTGTAAAAAAAAAATTTTCCAAGGTACAAGATGTAACATATGCTTACCCCATGCAGTTTTGGCATTAACATCTGGACAAAGTCTATGATTCAAAATCTTCTTCACTATTTCAAACTTTCCTAAAAAAGAAATTAACTGCTGTCACAGATAGATATATAGCACAACAAGCTTCTGTGACTACAGGTACATTTCAATTGAATTTTGTAAGAACTCTTAACACATTTACATCTAAACATATCTGACTGTTTAAGCCAAATAACAGCTACTAGTAAAGCCATTGAAGCATTTGTCAGTTGCTGATAATGAGACAAGTTATTTCTACAACCTGTGTAAACTACTGCACATGAACTGTACATGCTGAAACTGACATCATAGAAATTGGTTTTCCAAATTCTGTTGAAACTGTTCTCAAACTATCATGTATCAAAATTTTAAACGAGCACATGTAAAAATAATCCAGGCCTGGCGATCTGCGGGAAATGTATTAATCAGGTCATAGAAAGTCAAGTCTAAAATAAAGTCAGTAATGAAAGTTATCAGTTAGAAAGCGTTAAATGGAACTATTTAATTTACCAAAAGCTTTGCCATGTCATTTTTTCCAAACCTAAACAATTCTCATAGATGGCGCTGTTTCAATTTCTGTACACACTGTCAAAATGTGTTTCCTATACCCTTTGTGTAAAGTTTCATTGAATTACATGTAAATACTTCGAGAATAAGATCATCATCTGAAACGATGACCACAAAGATTACAGGTGGCGCTTTATAAGTATACATAATGTACATACTAGCAATGTTTGTGAACTGTCAAATCCAGGCTTTTGTCGTTCAATGGAAGCACAAGTTTATGTTTGACAGATGAACATAGACTATCTGATTACGATCCAATTCAAAGTTATCAGTTACAGTATGTGACAATAAACTAGAGGCTCCCAGGAGCCTGTATCGCTCACCTGAACCTGAAAAATCATTAATTTTGACCTTTTAAGGGAAATAACTCCTATAATATATGATGCTTAGAGGGAGAAGAGAGGTTCACTTCAAATTTGCTGTACCTGTTATACTTTTTTAACTATCAGTCGAAAACTCTCTCGACTCCCCCCCCCCCCCCCCCCCCCCCCGCCTTTTTTTCATTTTTTCTATTTTAAGCCAACGTAGCTATGTAGGTAGTCAGGTGTCATGATTTGCAAAATTTTGGTAGAGGACTTCCTAAAGATGATGTGTGCAATGTTTCAAAGCAGTCCTTTCATTGGTTAAAGAGGAGAAGATTTTTTGAAATCAAGTAAAATTGATTAAAAAAAATGTTCAAGGAGAATAATTCCTAAATGGTTCATCAGACAATCTTGACCCTAAAGTCATTTTTGTAGCCCTAATAGAGCAGAACAATTAAGCAATTCTAACTTTTTCTCTAGTTTTAATAATTTTTAAGATTTTGAGGCAAAAATGTCAAAAATAATCAATTTGGACAATATAAGGGCAGTAACTCCTATAAGGAGTCATCATACAACTTAAACCCAATGGAGTGTTTCGTAGAGCTTTTGATGCAGATGAAGGAATGTCTCTTCGGTTTTCCTGTATCTGTTACACTTTTTTAAATATAAGCCAAAAACTGTATTTTACCCCCCCCCCCCCCCATGTCCTATTTTTAGCCATGGTGGCCATGTTGGTTAATCTGCAGCCATGGTTGGTACAAACTTGGTTGAGGACATTTGACAAATGATGTGTACAAAGTTTCAAAGCAGTACTTTCAGTTGTTTCAGAAGACAAGATTTTAAAAAATCAATTAAAACCGATTAAAAAAAACAGTTCAAGGGGAATAACTCTTAAACGGTTAATCAGACAATCTTGACCCTTAAGTCATTTTTGTAGCCCTCATAGAGCAGAACAATTAAGCAATGCTAACTTTTATCTAGTTCTAATAATTTTCAAGATTTTGAGGCAAAAATGGCAAAAATCATCAATTTTGACAATTAAAGGGCAATAACTCCTACAAGGAGTCATCATACAACTTTGACCCAATGGAGTGTTTTGTAGAGCTTTAGATGCTGAAGAAGGAGGGCCTGTTTGGTTTTCCTGTATCTGTTATACTTTTTGAACTATAAGCAAAAAAAATGGTTTTTGACCCCCGTGTTCTAATTTTAGCCATGGTGGCCATGTTGGTTGGTCTGAGGCAATGATTTGGGCAAACTTGGTAGAGGACATTTAACTGATGATGTGTGCAAAGTTTCAAAGCAATCCCTTCAGTGGTTTTGGAGGAGAAGATTTTTGAAGAAAAGTTAACGACGACGGCGGTGGACGACGACGGACGCCAAGTGATGGCAATAGCTCACATGACCCTTTGGGTCAGGTGAGCTAAAAAGGGTTTGCATAGTAGAGCTGTTCAGGATTAATACAGTACACTGTTTCATGTAATTAATAGGTTCCAACAATTAGAAATATTTTTCCACAAGCCTTAGTTGACAGGTACATGTTATCTGCAGTAATTTCCTTCTTCCTGGGCATTAGTATAGGGAAAGGTTGCTCTGCAACCTTCCCAAGAATCAAAAGTACACCAATGGAAAACAATCTTGCTCATCAAAATATAACTTGAAAAATTTCCTTAAACACACCCTTTAACAAAAACATTTTAAAAATAGATGTAACCAGTTGTTTGGATGATATTCAGTTAAAAAACAAGGAAACTGCCCATGCAATTAACATAACTATTTAGACAAATTAAGTGACCAGTCATTTTACAAAGTACAAATGGTCAAATATCTAATACATGTAGTTTGTAACCAGTTGTTTGGATGATATTCAGTTAAAAAACAAGGAAACTGCCCATGCAATTAACATAACTATTTAGACAAATTAAGTGACCAGTCATTTTACAAAGTACAAATGGTCAAATATCTAATACATGTAGTTTGTAAAATTGATAAGTACATGTATGATAATAAATATTGTAAAATGTTGATAAAGGTTTTTAGGGTTGAATGGGGTAATGTGCAAGTAGGTAAAAACTTCCATATAAAAATTTTAAGAAATTCATTGAAAATGCCAATTTGCTAGCTAGACTTTTCCCATTCATACCTCAGGTCCACTGGGCAAGTAAGTTTGTTTGTCTTATTTGCCTGTGTACAAATAAAAATATTAAATTTTACAATGTTCATGAGTAAAACAGATAGTAGTATAGAGTTCTCAAAATTTTTTATTTAATTATTTAAAAAAAATAAAACTTCAAGGATCAAGATGGGAATATTCCATCGATCCTGGAATGTCAAATAAAAGAAAATGTCATTATAAATTGGTTTATATAATAAAAAAAAATGGGCCTCCATCGATAAATAGTAATACTGTATTTTTTTTTTTTTTTGTTGAAATGGTTTACTATACCGCTGTCAGGATTTTTGTATCTATATCATGTTAGCATTTAGTTTTTATTACGGAGGAAGCCAAAGATACCAGGAAAATCACCAGAACCTGGGCAATTTAAAGTGTACAATTACAGTTCAATAACTGATCAGTTTTGTTTGGTTTACCTCTTTCCAAAGACTCTAGAAGTATAGTCAAGTACATGTATGTACAGTAACATGAAAATGAACAGAAAAAACCCATTGTACATACAATAATTTATTAGGTAAGAAAATGCAAGTACATTAAGAACTGCTTTCAAGATTCATTGGGAAAAATTTAGGGTAACTAATTTTAAATTTAGAGTCTATGTGTCCAGGGGAAAAGGGCTAACAACAAAAACCTAAAATTCTAAAGTATGTATTGACATACAAGCATTATCAAAACAATAAATATTTATATTTGTTTTCAGAAATAATAGAAATTTTAAAAAAATATTAAAACATTTTTATAGTTAAAATATTAATATAGGTTTTAATAACAAATCAGGATATACATTTAAATAAATGTACATTTGAAAAACTAATAAAATATTTCATTTAAAAACATTTAAAACACATTTCATTCTTTGAAAGTCCCCTGTTAAAAAACCCATTTATTATTAAATGTACATGTATACCAGTCAGTGCCTTTCTGTAAATATCAATAAACAATCTTCCTGGTCTGATTAAAGATCAAACAAATTAATTTTAAACTCCAAATAATGCAGTAACACAGATTATAATATTCTTCTAAGAAATTTCAATTTCAACACAAAATACTAATTTGTTAAAACATTTTAAAAATTCAACAAGAACTGTAGCCTTTTTCTTCGTCTTTAGTAGAAACATCAAAGATTTAATCTTAAGTAGAACGTTGTTTTCAGAATTTCATCACTTGGTGGACACTTAAGTGGTATGCATATTTGTAAAGGAAGTGTTTAAGGAATACTTCAAATTTCTAAACAGGTTATATGACATAACATGGTTTGGGTCTGTTACGCTTCATAAACAGTGAAGCTGTTTATGAATGGTATAAACAGAACCAAACCATGTAATAGAGTATAATATGTTCAGAAATTAGAACTATTTTTTATAATTTAATTTTAACTATAAATCTTGACAATTTTTACTGTAAAAAATAGCAATGATGTCTTGGTACTACATGTATTTGAATTTTAACTGTTTAAGAATAGGTCATGTGACGAACACCAAGTTATATCATATAATATTGGTTTCTTTGCTTGAATCGGCCAATCAGATTTCAGTTTACAACAAAATTAAATTATTATGAAATAACTACACAGATCATTTTCTTTCACTGTCACTAGATAGTAATGTTGTCAACAGGAAAAAAGATAGATATCAGAAAGATAAAAATCAGAAATAGGGCTTCACAATAAGTAAAGAAACACACGCAATGCGAAAAACATACTGAACATTGGATCACGAAGAAAAGGAATCAAATGATTACAAAGATGAGCACAAAACATGCCCAATATAAATAGAAAATAAAAACTAGCTTTAATGCAATAAATTTAATGCATAGAGGAATCTTATAACATCAAAGAGAACAATTTAAAATAGACAAACTTTTTTGTGGACTGTGACCTTAAAATTTGACGGATTTCACCCAAAATCTATAGTCTTTCTTATCAACATAATATATACCAATATCCCACAGTTTCTTTCAAATCGGATGCAAACTTTTTATTTTCCGGAAACAACTTTTTTGTGTACTGCAACCTTGAAATTTGACGGATTTCCTCCAAAATCAATAGGCTTCTTACCAACCTGACATATAACAATATCCCAAAGTTACATTAAATTCGGATGTAAACTTTTTGAGTTATTGTCGGGAAACAACTTTTCAAACATTTTTCGTGCACTGCTACCTTGAAATTATACATACATCTAAGACCCAAATTAAATGTTACTTGGTTTCCTCTTGTCCAGCTTAACATTTTAATGCATTTCAAGAAATTTATTGTGCATACTTTACAATACATTGAAGAATTTATACTATAACCTTGACTTTTTCAATGTCTGCTAATAAAATTTTTTGCCAGAAATAGTACATATACAACAGTATCTCAATAAAACCTGTCTGATTGGTCTGCTGAAGAGGTTAGTTTTTGTGAACATCAGAAAACCTTGTTATTTACTTGTTGATTTTTGGCCAGATTACACGTAAACGTAGTACACATCAGCTAATAGTATGGTAAATTTCAGGCAGGCAGAAGAAGGATACATATATTATGTAATCAACACTCCATACAATGTTCAAACCAGAGCATGTTATGTTTCTATCAACTTATATTGATCATAAAGCTCCTATAATGGATCCATTTGAAACTTTTTTGTGGTTCCCAGATATGAAATTTAGTCAGTTTTTAACAATGTAAATTTACCTATTTTGTGCTAAAAAATCCTCATACAGTTTTCAACCCAGAGCTTTCAAACTGCAGAATATCTGTTGGTCAGGCGAAATAGTTGTGCATGTTTTCGCTTTAATTGCATATCTAGATGATGTACAACTTTTTAAACGAATATATACAAACAATGTACACCAATAGATAGAACGATTTTGCAGAAATTCTGTATTGTAAGGTTTCCAGCAAAATCTTAAAATTTATTTATATCCATCCTACATGTAAACCTGTTACATTTGAACATTTCAGACTTCTTGGCAAAACTCATAGTTGCTTTAATTACTGTTGATGGGAAAAGCTTTTGAATATTCATAAATGACTTCTGAGAAATTAATGTACAACCCAGAGACTGTAAGTTCAGGTCTTATACACATAGATGTATCAAACACTTAAAATAAAACTGCCATACATCATAGCCCTTTTATGACAAATCTATTATTCTTTTTTCTATCAATATTTCCTGTCTACATCTTTCTAGATGTACCATGAACATCCTGTTCCTAGTTTAGTACACATGTATTGTAACCAGACTATTTGACTCTTTGACACATTCATTATGCTTTGTATAATACATTCATTATCAGACTAGATATTAATATATTACATGTTTACATGCATTTCTTTATCTGTCAATCTTGCAACAGCTGTAGAAAGTTAGTGTTTGATACATCATATATAAACCAAATTTCAAATTATACAAATTTTAGACAATAATATTTACATCAAACTGAAGGTTTGACAGTACACTGATCATTTACAAAAAGCTTCTTTATCTTACCTTCCACTACAGCTCTGTGTAAAACATTTGTTTGACCAAGCTGTCTAGCCTTGTTTGGTGGTATTTCTGCCTCACAATGTCTAGTAAGCTGTGTGATCAGTCCATTAGATGACATCTGGTAATGGCTTACTAATTTGTCAAGTCCTGTATTAAAGATGAAAATAACCTTAAAAATACTAAAACTTTCTATTTACATGCACATACTCAAAAAAATGGAGTAACAACTGGACAATGTTACAATCTGCTGCTACAGGGTCTCCACACAAAGAAATTTACCAGTAGCAACATCAAATGAATGGATGATATGTGGATGGAGGGGGATCATAGGGTTCTGTTGTTTAATTGCAGAATATATTTTCAGAATTTTACTGTTACTAAAATAATCAAAGATAAAATCTTTCGCAGAAAAATGTTTTGTTTGTTGTTTGAATGGTATTTTAGTGCTACTTTAAGCAATTTGTCAGCTATATTGTGGCATCTAGTTTTTTTATTGGCCAAGAAACCAGCATACCGGAGAAAATCCCCAACCTTCGGTAGGAAAACTAGCACTTCTGCAGTGAGACTAAAACCAGCTAACTCAGTGTTGACACACTACGTGATCATTAATAGACTAACTAACTGTGCCATCGAGTCCCTACAGACAAAATGAAAATACTTGTAAGAAAGCTTGTCCCCACAGGTGCAATAATCTATTTTGTTTAACTTTTATGATTTTCAGAATTAATGTTTTATTTCAATGCTATATTTTCCACAATCATGTGACTCACCATGTACAATTGGACCCTCATCTATCTGGTAATGTCCTTTATATATTTCTTTGATCTGAAAATGGTATACTTTGCCACCATGGGTGAGAGAAACAACATAGTCTTGTGCTGAACTCGTGCTGTCTCTAATCAAAAATAGTCCATCAACATTCCCTTGTATTAAACCTACAGGATAGATTACAATATGTTAAAATATATATCTATTACATGTATTGATAACTTCTCAACAGTTATTGCTACCTTAGTGTCATACATATAATTTTGTACACCATTCTAATATGACGTCCTGCTTTAGCTATGTAAACAAAGCCGTGTCAAAATTCCAAAAGTTTAGTACGCACATGCGTAAACTGCGTGTTTTGTGTAAATATAAAAACTGACTTACAAATGCCGTTTGTTATGTGTTATCCATAATTATCGTTATCTAAAATTAAGTATGTATTTAGTCAAAATCTGAAAAATATCGATTGATACAACCTGTGTGATAAAAAACCTTGTATCATCTATATATGTGATACAAGATGTACTTTTGTCGGAACTACTTCTTGACGTCACAATGAATGGTATAACCAATGACTCATTGACTGACTTTCATTTTCTGAATGAAATATGACGTCATAATGCGTGTGACGTTAGGGGCTATATTTTATAAACAAATGCTTCGTTGAATGTTAAATTTTTTAAAATTGTAAACATTCATTTTTGTTCCGCTCTTTGTATACTTCTTAATTTTAGATAAACTTATTACATACAATAAAGTGTAGGTACAACTACCTGTATCACGTCTCGACAGTTGCATACATTCTGCATCACAACTCGACTCTGCGCGTCTCGTAGTGATACGAATGTAAACAACTGTCTCGACGTGATACAGGTAGTTGTACCTACACATAATGTATGTAATGTATATTTATTGTTAATAATTTAGTTATTTTTAGTCTGAATTCTGAGATTTATATGATTTAAACTACTCCCGATACATTATTTTTTTAACAATTCTACATTCAAATCAATATGACGTCACAATTAGAATTCCGACGTCATATTACACTGAACTGAAAATTTCAAACTGGAAAGACGCAATTTCGTTAAGATTTCTCAATATTTTTGTTTAAAAGGTACGTACATTCAATAAATGACGAGAAAAAAAGTTTATGTCAATTTTATTTGCTTTAACATACTGTTTTGGGATATATCGTATTAGTTTCAAAAAACAATATTACCACTGAAAGCATCCTCTTAGAACCGCTTCGAAATTTTAAAACATTTGTTAGACATATTAGAATCGAAATAGATTATTGCTAGCAGGCTTTATGGGAATTAGAACATGGTCAGACCATATATTTGTCTTCATTTTATACCTCGCTATCGCTCGGTATAAAATATTGACAAATATAAGGCTTAATTGACAAGGATTGCCAGTTTTCCTACCGCAGGTCGGGGGTTCTCTCCGGGTACTCCGGCTTCCTCCCCCAATAAAAACTGGACGCCATGAAATAGCTGAAAAATTCCTGAAAGTGGCTTTAAAACACCATTCAAACAAACAAAAAAACAAATATAAGGTCCGACCATGTTCTAATTCCCATAAAGCCCGCTTGCAGTAATCTATTTCTTAATTAAAAGCAAACAGTTGTAATGCATACAAATATACATATGAACAAGGAATGACAAAATATCTCTGCCAACCAATATTTGTCTGAGAACTCTCAGATCAGACAATCTGAAATTTCAAAACGTTCCTATATTTTAACATTCAAATAATAACATTATTTAACAATGTATTTTGTATAATGATGAGCTTACTTTCCTTGTATATTGTATTACCTGCATGCTATTTAATTTGTGTATTGTATATATTCACTGTATATGGGTATGATGTTTTCATCTGCTAAATATCTATATATTGTATTAACCCCTCATTATTCTGTATTGTATTACTAGCTATTTATTGTGTGCATAGTAAAACCTGTTATGTACTTTGTTTATTGTCTAAACCATCTATTTATTTTGTGTGTATTACACGTAAATCTGCAATGTATTTTGTTTATGGTATTAACCTGCTATACATATTGTATTAACATGATTAAGTTGCTATGTATTTGTGTATTATATTAAGTTTCTATGTGTTTGTGTATTGTATTAAGTTGCTATGTATTTGTGTATTAAGTTGCTATGTATTTGTGTATTGTATTAAGTTGCTATGTATTTGTGTATTGTATTAAGTTGCTATGTATTTGTGTATTGTATTAAGTTACTATGTATTTGTGTATTGTATTAAGTTGCTATGTATTTGTGTATTGTACTAAGTTGCTATGTATTTGTGTATTGTATTAAGTTGCTATGTATTTGTGTATTGTATTAACCTGCTAGGTATTTGTGTATTGTATAAAGTTGCTATGTTTTTGTGTATTGTATAAAGTTGCTATGTTTTTGTGTACTGTATTAAGTTGCTTTGTATTTGTGTATTGTATTAAGTTGCTATGTAATTGTGTATTGTATTAAGTTGCTAAGTATTTGTGTATTGTATTAAGTTGCTATTTATTTGTGTATTGTATTAAGTTGCTATGTATTTGTGTATTATATTAAGTTCCTATGTGTTTTGTGTATAGTAATTACATGCTATGTATTTTGTGAATTATTATTAACCTGCTAGGTATTTTGTTTATTATCGCCCTACTATGTATTTTGTGGATTGTAATAACCTGCTATGTATTTTTTGATTGTATTACCATGCCTTGTATTTTATGGATTGTATTACCCTGCTATGTATTTGTATCTTTATTAACCTGCAAATATCAGCTCAATAACTGCATGTGTTTTGAAAAAAGGTCCTGAAAACTAGTGTAACTGACTAACGGATAGCAAACCCGTAGTTGCCTTCAGCAGGTAGGAGACTAAAAATAACAAAGAAACAGACTGAACAACAACAGCCAAAAGTCGAGGGACAAATCTGGATACAGACATACAAATACAACTCAAAACAGAAAGTGAGTAACCCGAACCCAATAAAAATCATGAAAACAGAAAATTATTAAGATCATACTTATATATTTCCAGGTTAACCATATAAGTAAGTTAACCATATAAGTAAAAGTGTTAAATGTAGAACAGGAAATAATTGTTACCTATATAATTTAAATGTAGGCCATTCAATTTATATCGTGTCACCATATATGTCCATAAATGCATTATTTCCACATATTTCCTTGTTCAGATGACCTCACCAAAAATAATCTTTAAGTATTATATTGAGTCATTAATGTTATATATATAATTGAAAAATGAAAAGTATGCCAAATTTTTAATGCAAAGATGATCATGTATTCACACAACATGTATGTACCTTTACAGATGTATCTTAAAGGGAAACTTCGCGAAAAAATGAAAATTTGATATGTTATTCTTCAACTAAAAAGAAACATATTTGCCTCTTGATGTTTTATTATATTTTCAGTGGTTAAGTTTCTGCATGGAATTTACCGTGTAAAAAATGCACTTATGGAGGTCCGCCATCTTGTCACCATCTCGTCACTAGATGGAGATACTAGACATCCAAGTACCTTAAAAGTCGTCGTATGATAATAACGCAAAACGGTCAATAACAGAAGGTTGTACTATTAGACAAGGTTGTGGAAAGATTACGTTTCGTATTCCTGATCTATATATAAGCAACAAAAAAAACCGACTTGTGTAACAAGTAGTTAACCAATTTAAAGACTTCTACTTAAGACTATTTCCACAGCAGCAACAACGGTAAATGGAAAGAAAGTCACAGTTTTGATAGGAAAAAAGTCCATAAATATTAATTAAATTGAAAATTATTCGTATTATTATTTTCAACTTAATCAGATTAAGCAACTGATTGAACGAAACTTTTTTATACAAAATATTTGCGAAGTTGACTATTTAAGAAATAACGGTCATTAAATGAAATATTTTTAAATACTCTGGTTTTCGCGCATCAAAATTTCACTTCACGTTTAGTACATTTATAATTATTATTATTATTATTAATACTGGTAACATTTTTTGTGCGTGTGCGTAACACAGTTTCCAAAATTTTACATGTTGTGTATATTTGAGTTAACGTGTAAAGTTTACGTTTCCTCTGACTTGGCATCTAAAAGTATTCGAAATCTTATATACATCCTGTGTTCTGACACTTCGGTGTATTCAAATCATACCTGTCCATGGCAGGAGGGGGTGTGCCTTTCTAATTTCGAATTACATGATTAACCTTTAATCTGGTTAGCTTTTGAAAAAGTCCTAATATTCATCTTCAAAGTCGGCGTCAAATGATCTAGTAATTGCAATAAACACCCTGTTTGTTTACCTGCTAATTCTGTTAATTACCCTTCATAAACGAGTAATGATTTACCTGTAACATTTTCACGTCAGGTACAACTGCCTTTTCAAGACGTGCAAAATTATACACGGAATTTTATTTTATATATAAAAATAATCATATAAATATATCTTTTATTACAATTATTCTTTAGGTAAATTATATCTGAGTTAAATAAAGACAAGTTAAAATTTGTTTCTAAAAATACTTTTATTAAAACAAAGATCATTAAAACATTAAGACGTATTTGGTAATCTTATGTTGTCAGCCGGTCATTAGTCATCGCCACAGTTTATATATTCTTCAAAGAGCTAAGGCAGAAAAACATATTTTTAAACTGGATTATTTATCCTATTTACTGGATAATTACATTTATCACGTCACAAACGCAGTCACGTGATAAAATACTGTCAATATGGCGGCCCCCATACACAAAATTTTACCACCTTTAATCCACTCTAGAAGCGTAACGGTAAAGAATACAATAAAACATCAAAAGGCAATTATATTTCTTTTTATTTGAAGAATAACATATCAAATTTTCATTTTTTTGCGAAGTTTCCCTTTAATGAACATATACATGTACTACAAATAATTAATTTTTATTTCTCAAATTGCTTTCCTGTCTTCATAAATAGTTTCTTGGAATTCTTTTAATTGATTAATCAAAAGTGATTATATGTGGTTTGGGTTTTGTACATACATGTATGTATGTCACATTTACTGCCAGTATATAGCTATTTAAACCAACTTTTAAAACAGGTCATAATCATGACTTCCTACTTCTAAATTTAGATCATCAATTGTCAATGCCCAAGATAGATTTTTGAATTAATCCTATATAATCATGATTATATAGCAATAATATCAGTGATGCTTGCTGACAGCCTACTAGTACCTTTATAAATTTAGTTTCATGGTATAGATGAATGGTTTTTAACACCACTTTAAGCAGTTCCATCTAACAGAATATAATACAATTCAGCTGTATATGAAGACAACTCAAACTGTATATTTTTATATTATACTGGTTTTAATCAATTTTTATACAAAAAGAAAAGGGCTTTCACATTTATTTGCATGCTTATTTCACATTTATTTACAAGCTATTAGTAAAAAAATATAAAGTTTGAGTTGTTTTCATATACAGCTGAATTGTCATATATTCCGTTAGATGGAACTGTTTCCTGCATCTCAACTACATGTAGATTGAACATCTTCTTTACATGTACATGCAAAAGGAACAGTAATATCGGAAAGACTTCTATTTTAACCCCCCACTAAAAATGCATCATTTCGAACATAAAAAGAAAAAATAAAAGAATTTGGCACTGGGTGGCAGCCACTTGTGAACCCCACAGTGGACACAGTCATGCATTGCCAATTGGGCAAGTGCGAGCAGTGTGAACTCCATGTATCTTGTGATAGTCTAATGCATTGCCAGGGGTCACCACACTCTAAAAATGTAGGGAGAAGTGACTTCTCCCTGGCAGCCAAACTGTTCATGATGTCAATAATTACTATACATCTTTATTCTTTCAAGTGCAGCTCATATATTTATCAAAGTACAATACACTTTGAAAGAACTGAAGTTTGAAACCAATTGAAAGTTTTTGTTTATTAAACAAATTACGATTTTCAGTATGGGCTGTTGTACTTTACTTTTCTTAGTTGTTCACTTACAGTAATTAGTCACATCCGGTAAATAAACAAATGGCGCGTAACCCAGTTGATAGACGTAAATCCTTTGAAAAAACGCACGTGAACAAATTTTAAATACACATATTGTTTGCCGTTTTTATTGGAATTACACATTTACTGATAAATTGGTAGTCTGGGTGAAATATTTGGGACCAGATCATATGCAAGTATCTACTGTGAACCATCGGGCGGCTTTAGGGAAATAACAGGGCAAGCAACTTCGACTTCGCTTTTGAGGCACCGTAGGGCAACTTCAGGTCCCAGTAGAGTGACTTTGTTGCCCACTTCCCCTAGTGTGGTGAGCGCTGATTGCATATTTTTTTATTGGGGGGTTCAATTGGAAGTCTTACAGTAATATAGAATGGATTTCTTAAAAGTGTTAAATATATTTATGGTATACAACCTCTAACCTGTGCATCATCATATTAGGGGAGACTGGTCAAAGTTCGACCGATGGAGGGTTTGGTTGGCAAATTTTCTGTTTCTTTCGTACTGGTTCCCTGGGAAATACCTACCAATGCTGTGGCTCTTGTACGAAATTACAGTAGTTCTTGGATTTTTAGATATCTACATAGATAAATCCTAAGATATTCCCAAAGTGTTTTAAAAAAGGCTAAAGGGTAACCCCAGTGCAAGTTCGACCTATATAAATTTTGGCATAGGGAAAGTTCGACCAGACATCAATTAGCAACAAAAAAAAAATGAAGAATTTTCTGCAAAAGATGTGTTCATTTATCTTTAGAACATTGTAAATCACAAAGGTTTTATAAAAATTGAATTTTCACATTTGTTTTTACTGGTCGAACTTTCCAGGTCGGTCGAAATTGCACCACTCTTTCCTATTGATTGTTAAGTGTAAATTAATCTTGATATTAATAAATCCAGGCAAAAGTAAAGGATGGCTATGGAATTTAGTTTAAAAGGTAACAATCACCAGAAACTCAAAAACTAGTATACAATTTTAATGTAAATGACAAACTAATTTTAAGTTGACTGACCATATTCTTCCCTTTTTCTGTTATGTACTGTACAGGCAGGCATTAACAACCTTACATGTACATGCATCAAGTACTTTGAGAAGTTTGAAAAAGGGAACCAGATGGAATGGGCTGCTTATTTCAACCATGTTTTCAAAAAAATGTGTTAATGAAAATTTATGTTATAAATATTTATCTAGGTGTTACTATTCTTATAAAATTCCATCTCTGTATAGTTTTTGTTGATGTTAGTACAAAGAGTATAGTTCTTACACTTAAACAGTATGTTAGGAAAACAATTATATGCAGCACTAAAGAGTATCTAAAACTTTGACTTTGAGTCAATGATGACTGAATGATTGCTACATGTAAATGACTAGCAAGCAATAATAAGATATATTTAAGACAAGCAATTTACAAACAATATATCAATTGAAGGAAAAGGAATGGACCAATAAGAAGAAAATTTTGACTGCCACTAGAAAGTTAAGCATGGAGTTCTATATAGTACGTGGCAGAGAATTAAGCCTTTGTAGTGTCTTCTACTAGTATGTGAATACTTTTTTTTTAAATCTACAGATTGGTATTTATTTTGCAAGGATTGTAGCAATATCTAAATATGTTTATCTACTATGCTCTGCAATAATCTTTCTTTAGTAAAATCTGATATCCCCAATAAAAGGGCCTCTCCTATCCACCACATGGGGATGTACATAGCAACTCTGTGGGTCAAGTACATGTAAGGTCCCAGATTAAACTGATAGAAACTTTTGCTATTTTAATTCAAATACATTACATCTTAACAGACCAATGATGTCAGACTGGAGTTCATCAGCTACAATATCAATAGCTCACAAACTCTACTACGCCTATCCAGTGGTAGAGTGGACCAAAGTCTTCTGGTTTATTTATTGTTCATGCTACATGAACAATATTCAGTATTATGCAGATAATTGAACAATTTCGGGAAACTGATCACGAGTCTGGTTGAAGTTCAACAAATGTAAGATTTGGACTGCAAATGTTCTGTTTATTTCTTACTGGTTCCATGGGAAACACCTGACAAAACTGTGTTTCTTGGATTTCTAGCTCTGGTCACAGAGTAGTTCTCGCCACCTGATATTTTGACAGTTTTTTTTTTAAATTGGCATTTTAATAGTCCGAGAATCCTCTGCTGTCCAACGCTTTTTATCTTTTTTTTTTGCGTGGGACGTCAGAGAGCTCTCCATTAGCAAAACAGCGGATTTTGCGACATTGGTCTGGGTCGGATAATTTCATTGTGTCAGATTTAATAAAACATTTTCATCCAGTTAATCTATATATAATTCGCTTCTTTAGATATTTTTCTCTAGGAAAATAATCATCTTACCTTCAATCAAGCTAATTTAAGCACTGAATTTAAGTCACATTGTTGTCACGTGACTTTTTGTTCAAAATGAAAGTGAAATGTATGAATGTAAGGGTATCGATGGAAATGAGCTTAGAAATGGACTTAAATGAAAATGTTTTATTTAATTTGACACGATGAAATGTGCCGACCCAGACCGGTGTCGCAAAATCCGTTGTTTTGCTAATGGAGAGCTCTCTGACGTCACACGCAAAAAAAACGAAAAAAAAGCGTTGGACGGCAGAGGATTCTCGGACTAGCATTTTAAATGTGATCAACGTAACTTGTTTTAGATGAAAGATAGTGAATTCTATTAATGAAGCTTTTACCATCAATTTTAATGTAAAGATAATGGCACAGATATGAAAATGGCGAGAACTGCTAGCTTCTTTCATTTTAATGGCCAGAACAACTCTCTGACCAGTACATAGATCAATCCAAAGATATTCCCAAAGTGTTTTAGAAAAGACTATAAGGTTGATCTGCAGCCCGGGTGCATTATGCAGATTTACTGTGCATATATACATCAACCAAAGTGCATGTGTTAAAAACTGGCCCCAGTGCAAGTTCGACTGTAGTCCAGCCGGGAAGTTAGACCTTTAGTACTAGGTTGAATTTTGGTATATTGAAAGTTGGACCAGATATCAATTAGCCAAAAAAATAATTTTCAGGAAAAGAGTTGTCCGTTTATCTTTACAAAATTATAAATCACAAATGTTTTATAACAAATGAATTATGAAGATTTGTTTTACTCTACCAACTTTCCAGGCTGGTCGAATTAGTACCAGTCTCCCTAATGTTGATAATAATGACAAAAAAATTACCTTCTTTTAGTAGTTGTTCTGCAGTGTCTCTAGGTATTTTTTTATGATACCACTTTACACTGTGGTCGAGACGGTCAATTTCCGTTTTGTCGTGCTCAAGAATTTGATCAAGTTTCTGTGATTGTAAAAGTTTGCTGATATTTGCAACTTTTGTGATGTCATCGTTTGCATAAATAAAGTCATTTTCCTCTTCGTTACTCATTTTTGTTTAAAGCTTAATATATCACATACAATTATATCAATATATCACATTCTGAAGTTGGTTTGCACAAAATAGTTTTTAACTTCCGTGTTGTAATTTTTGTTTTGTCACGTGACATAAGCAGATGTCCAGCATATGAAAAGTTTACCACTTATAACACAATTAAAATTTGAATAGTATAATTACTTTTACAACTCAATCATAGCCTATATTTGATTGTGAAATGTTTCATTAACTCTTTTTTATTTAAAAAAAATTTGAGGCTGTTCTCATCATTTTTTTTCCTTAAAGTGCTGATTTTATAAATGACATTCTCCCCCGCCCTCCCCCAAAAGTGTTTTCTTTGAGTGAAAAATTAATATCTATAATTTGTAACAGGAATAAGTGTGTTTCCTTTCATGTTTTAAGCAAGATACTATGAAATTAAAACACTTGATAATATAGCATGAATGGTCACATGTTCCTGTTAAATTCAAGGAAAATATCAGCAATTAACCATGCATGTACATTTAGAACCGATAATCCATAGATAAATCACCTTATAAAGTATGTCAATTTTTATTTTGATTTTAACTACAAAACAATATCACGAGCTTCCAATATTAGTTTTTTATTTGATAGGTCGAAATTTGTGTTATAAGTAATTTATAGTACCACCTTCCTTGTTAGACAAATACACTTTGTAGACAACCCATAACAACATAATATAAATGCGAAACCGCCTTTATTATTATGTCATTATTGTGAAATTTATAATTATTCGAATTACCCTTCATCTTAATCAGCTCTCTGGCGTCCCATGCTCCCATCAAAGACTAAAAAAGCGTTGGACGGCAGAGGATTCTCGGACTATCTATTCTATTACATAAAATGTACATCCATATGTATAAATATATGCATTATAAAACCCACGTCTGTACTGTCCCTAAGCCTAATTAGTTCTCCCTTCCCCAAATTAAAAGTCAAAGCTAAAAAAAAACTAAAACTAAAAAATAAACAAAATCCATTATTTGGGTAATTAATTCTTAACATGTTGCCACATAATCACTTCTAGAGATAACTTGTATTCCCTGTGGATGCTTTATTACTTGGAACTCAGGGGCGGATACAGAATTTTCGAAACGGGGGGGGGGGGCGTAAAAAGGGGATATCGGAAAAGGAGGGTCACGAAGAGCTCTTCCCGTGCCTCTCAGAGGCGCATTTACGGCAGGGGGTGTGAGGGCCGCTTTAGGCCCACAGAAGCTCTCGAAAAATGGTGCAAAATTCTGTATTCGCGCAATTTTCAACCATCAAAATGAATTTATTTAACACAAGGTTTTTATAGTGTTCAGTAACCTGTATTTGGTACAGTATACAACAGGGATATCATAATAAACGAATTAGTAACATTAATGCATTAATTTATGGCGAGGACGAGCGGGGATTACATTTTTGCCTTCGGCGCTGGTTGTGACCCTCCTTGTTCTCTTTTTTTCCTTTCCCTTTTTTTTTAAAGGGGGAAGGGCAGTCGGGGGTTTTATGCGGGTATGCCGCCTTCCGTCCCAATAAAAACTGGATGCCACGATATAGCTGATCAATTGCTGAAATTGGCATTCAACTCCATTTAAACACACAAATAAACTACAGACACCGAAAGAGTATTTTTCCATTTCTGAGTATGTACTTTTATATGACTCCGAACAACGATCTCAAGTATGGAGTAAATGACAATCTGTTACTTGATTTGGTGGTTCACCAAATCTATAAATATCTTTGTCATATCATTGTGTTGGTTTACGTCAGATCGCACTAGTATGTGTACTAAAATTTCGATATATTCTTGGGTTGAATCGAAATCAGTATTTTTGTGTGGCAATGTTACGTTTCACGTATTGACTTCTATTTAATTCAGTGCATTGGTCAGTGAACAATCTGTGAATTGCACC
The DNA here is from genome assembly GCA_944474755.1 of Limnoperna fortunei. Lineage (NCBI taxonomy): Eukaryota > Metazoa > Mollusca > Bivalvia > Mytilida > Modiolidae > Limnoperna > Limnoperna fortunei. The sequence continues at coordinate 85,131,393 of OX104113.1, read as the reverse complement.
AAATTCTCCCTACTTTCAAAGCTGTTTGGGAAAAAACATATTTTCCGTATCTTTATTTTCGTTCTGATATTGATGCAAATAGAACAACAAATTTTTACTGCTCATTTTGAATACTTGTTGAGGGCTAGCTGGACTATAACTAATTGATTTATAGGTTCCTGTTCAGGGAGTCAATTTTTGTTTATTTATTAAAAAAAAACCCTGTGTGAAGTGACGACAGTTAAAACAGATACTTTAATAATACCCATAAAATGAGAAATGTAGCTAAGAGACGGTTAGCTTTTTAGCAAAGCTGAACTTGTTAGCTTTTTATCTTCAAATGTGTGTTGAGGTATCCGGACCACAATTGACCACGTGATGATATTTGGTGTCCCGGATGTCTATTGTTTTTCAATGGAGCAGACCTCGGTAATCCGTTCGGCAAACATCTGAAATACTATTTGAGTATAACTAATTTTTTTGCTCAAAACTGTTAACATTGACTCAAAATAGCACTATATATTAAATTTGTTTCATTAATAAGCAATAGATTGATTTTAATAAAGCTGATTTTTTGGTCGAAAAATAAAATTAAACCGTGACTTCAATTATGGGTCGGATACCTTAAATTATTAACAACCTTTAAGTTTTAACTTAATTCATAAATAAATTTCATTTTATTTTATATTTCTTGATCCCTTAGTTAATTTAAGTTAATCGAAAGTCAATTTTAAGTAAATGTTATTTATCGTCGGTAAAAAGAAATAATTAACTAAACATATGCTCTGGTGACAGGGACAGTCTATACTTAGTAGTATAGACTGTCCCTGCTGGTGAGCACTATTTACTCGGTTAATTGTGTCTCTCCTCATTATATTATTCACATTTAATTTTTGTAAGCATGATTATTTTTTCCCTTTTTTACATTTTAAGCGCATTGAAATTTCTGGCTTGTTAATTAGAACTAATACAATGATTTCTAGACGATCCGTCCCCAAACCAATTCGCCCCCTTATAGTCGATCCGTCCCCAAGTCGATACGTCCCAGGTCGATTCGTCCCCTGGTCGTTCCGTCCCCAGGTCGATCCGGCCCCAGTAAAACCAAAGGTAGGGAAAATAAATAAAGAAGGTAGGTAAATATAAACAAAAAAACATTCATAAGTAGTTTTTTTTCAAAGTTCACTCGTGTCACTTGTCTCAATATCGTTGGCGTAGGGAATGCTGGGGTATACAGATACCCGACGGCTCTAAGAAAACTGGACGTTGTCATCATCTTCCCCTGGTATTCTTCCCATAGGTTCTGTAGCCGCTGGGAGCTTCTTTTGTAAGAAGATCGCTGCCACCTGGTTAGGGCCTGCTCCTCAACCAGTGTTCCAGAGCGTCCTGCAAATTACAGCTTTGGGTTCCTCCAGCAACGCTGGAACCATTTTATATATCCAACGATTTGGAGTCCCAATAAATATTTTCTTTCTGAGAAATTCTTTGAGCTCACTGAATGTTTTCTTTAAAATTTTTGATGTACAGCATCAATAAATTATCGTATTTTTTGTAACCTTTGATGTTAAATTCAGCTCGGATGCAGAGTAAATTATACAAAGCATAGCCTACAATTGTTAAGCAAACAATTTAAAAATAATCAAAAGATAATTACCCTTATGTGCACTGATCACACTGTTATCATCATTTAATTAATTAAAAACACTATATTTTAGTCAACACTTTTTTCAATTTTCACTTAAAAACAGTTAAAATAAAATTAAATATAGTAATAGCGAGCATCGCAAATGCGAGCTATACGGTTACATGCGTGTGTGTAAAAAAAGTACGTGATCCATATGAACAAATCCATTTCAGATGGTAGCTGAGCTATCCGAAGAAAATATTGTAGACGAACGAAAAAATATATAATATAAGAGTAGACAAAAATAATTTTGACATCTATAAAATTAAAGTGTTTATTTTTTAAATTACTACAAAAATGCCAGACAAATTTTTTTCTATCTGAAACGCTGTATTTGAAATTAAGTGTTGTGACATTAGAGTATGACGTCAAGTCATCAATGGAATGTAGAGGCACTGTTAGGGCTCTGAAGTAATGACATGAACAATGTGCGATGCTCGCATTAGGCTGCGCCTACATTCATATTATACTCATATAATTATTTACTGGAGACGGATCGACCAAGAGATAGTGGACGAATCGACTAGGGGACGGATCGTCCGGGGTCGACCTGCTACCAATACAATCACCTTGTAATAACCACTGTTGTTGTTGATGGTTTGTTTGTTTGTGTGTTTTTGTTTTTTTTTGTGTGTTTTTTTTTGTAGATAAATTAAAAGTTGACAAAATCTTAAAAAGATTATAAAGATAAGTTAAGCATACTGGTTAAGCTCTAAATAATTCATTCAAGTGTCTTTCAAACGCGTGTTACTTTAATTAAACAACAAATGCACACTTTCAATTGAAATAATAAACAATGTCGGAGGAGATGGAAGTTGATCGCGAAACAGCGAAGAAACCAGAAAAAATGTTTACCTTAAAGAAATGGAATCTAGTAGCAATGTGGAGTTGGGATGTTGAATGCGATACATGCGCAATTTGTCGTGTTCAAGTCATGGGTTAGTTGATTGATTGGTTGGGAATCTTCCATTTCATCCATAGTCTACTGTACAGTACAGTAGTTTAGTTCGTATTTATTTGACTTGAGGCAGGGTCAAAACCTTTTCTGTCAACGTGATTTGGGCATTTTTACACGAATGTTAACTTTTTTTAAAGCAAAGCAAATGTTTACTGTTTTTACTGTTAAATATTAGCTTTTTTCTTTTTCTCTTAAAAATTGACATTGTTGATAACTGTTATACTATACTAAACTTTATAGATATGTCCAGAAATGTGTCCTAAATTCGACACCTGAGCATTTGTAACCTTGACTAAGAGATGGTTACATAGGGTTACAATGGTAACATTGATTCTTTATATTTAAGTCCTTTTTTTAAACAAACTTCATTCCCAGGTCCAGTTACATGGTTACAATGGTAACTCTTTGGTAACACAAGGTTACACATAAAATTTGAACTTTTAAAATCATCAGGTTACATGGGTTACAATGGTTACATTGGTAACATTGACTTTTTATATTTATTTTAAGTCGTATTTTTCAAAACAAGCTTCATTCCCAGGTCCAGTTACATGGTAACATTGGTAACACAAGGTTACACATAAAATTAGAATTTTTAAAATGCTCAGGTTACATGGGTTACAATAGTAACTCTTAGGTAACACAATTTGGATATGTCAAATTTAGGACACATTTCTGGACATATATGAAACTTTACAGCAGTCTTCACGAAATGCGTCGGTCCGACGGACAAAACCGATATAATAACGCTTGGACTGGTAAAAAATCGTGTTTCGTCGGTCTGAAAGTCCCGCATGGTTATTATCGAAGTTCAAGTTGCCCTGATGGTTCGTTCACAGAAAATACTTAATATATCTGGTAGTACTGATTCACACAGGCTTCCAACTTTTGAGTAAATGTTTAAAACCTATAAAAATTGCAAAGATCCTGCGTATTTAACTCATTTTTGAAACGTTTTAGTTTGGCAAATGGATTAAGCGCCATTTGTTTATATCCGGGATACGTCTAATTACCAACAGCGAGAAATGAGAAAAAAGTAGACTACAACGGCCTTTAATGAAAAATCGTAACTGTTTGATAAATAAACACTTTAAAATGGGGGTGAAACTCAAACATTCGTTTAAAACATATTTTATTTTAATCATTGGTTTTGATAATATATAAAATATATATTAGTATTCTGAAATTGAAGGAATAACAACAATAAATGGTTATAAATTAACTCATGATAATTTCTATAGATGGGTTTCCCATGAAGCAGTTGCTTTCAGCTTTGTGAATTATTTCTGTGTATAATAAAATGTTATTTTATTTATATTCTTTTGAATGTTGTCCAGATATACACAGCTTGTTTATAACAGTTATGAATAGTATGATGTTTACAATAACTTTTATGTATGATATATGTCTGTATCTACATGCATATAAGGTAGCTAGTTAAATGTAAACAATGGCAACATCGACAAATTTGGTCCGGCAAATGTTGTTTCGGTCCAGCATTTCTGGGGAAGTTGGTGGACCGAATGTCCACCATTCATTGGGAAGATTTCGTGAAGACTGTTACAGTGTCATTCCGACGGGATTTTGCCTGTCAAAATGGAAAACTGCTACCGCGTTTAATCGAGTTTATGGTCCTTTTGTAAATCTTTTATTACACTTTTTGAAATCACAATTATTTTCCACAGCTAAACGGCTTTGTGAAATGCGGCTGAATTTTCATTTTGAGAAATCGATTTTCCATACTAAATTTTGACCTTGTTTTGAACGGAAGTGTACGTTAGGAAATTCCATTGTTGTTTATTCGAAATCCTTCGGGTAATGTCGTCTGAAGTTGAGGCGGGAAAAGTCTCACGGTTTGTCCAAATACCATTGTACATTACGAAAGCAGACAAACATTTGTAAACAACATTAGACCCCTTTAGAAACAAAAATGGCTGACTTCCTATGGAAATTCGATCTACCAAAATGAAAATTCAGCCGCATTTCACAACGCCGTTTAGCTGTGGAAAATAATTGTTGGTTTCAAAAAGTGTAATAAAAGATTTACAAAAGGACCATAAACTCGATCAAACGCGGTAGCATTTTTTTATTTTGACAGGCAAAATCCCGTCGGAATGACACAGTAAAGTTTAGTATAGTACACTCGAATTTCGGCGACGAAAGTGTGTCGCTTTAATGGACGTTAATTTCGTTGAAACGTTTTATTTTATTATTTGGGAGTCATTTGATAAGAGCAATAAGTGCACCATATTTTAAAAGTAATTTAGCGTTGCGGCCATTGGGTTCATTGTTTGTATTGCTGAATGAAGGAAAATGGCAGAAATTCGAGTGTGGACGAAATTTGAGTGTGTGACCATATATATAATGAAATAAAAACCCTGTTTACTGATTATAGTGCTAAATTGGTCTTTGTTGTACGGGCTACTACAGAACGTAATGGATTCATAAAATAGTTCTAAATAGAGATCACTTACACTGAATTGGTCATATTCTTAATTATTTCTTGGCAAAACAACCAGCAAGGTACATTTTTGTATACAAGTATGTACCCGAGGTACATTTGTGTAGTACCCCATACGACAAAGACCAATTTAGCGTTAATAGTCAGAACGCTGTTAACTGTGTTTACAGATTTCTGTAAATTAATTATTTTATTCACCACTTTTTTTAATGTAATATTGTAAATTAGACAAAACCCATAGAAATGAACATTTTCTAACCTTGGAAACATTAAAATGAAAAACGATAAGTAGTTTCCTACAATAATTAGATTCATAGTGCCATCAGTAGTACAGAGTAAACCAAGAATATCAAGAAAGATACTTTTTGAAATCAACAATTATTTCCTCAGCATTTTGAAATGCTGCTGATTTTCTCATTTTTATAGGGTGATTTTCCATTAAAATTCAGACTTTTTGTTCTGAAGGGATCTATAATGTTGTTTACAAACGTTAACCCGCTTTCGTGACATACAATGGTATTCAAATAAACAGCAAGACTTTTCCTGCATTGATTTTCAAAACACTGAATATCTTGAGGAAATAATTGTTGATTTCAAAAAGTACCTTACTTGATCTACAAAAGGAGCATAAGATGGACCATACTCAGTAAGCAGTTTTCGTTCATGAAGCAAAAAACCATCACCAAAACATGTTGACATGTAGTATGGTACAGTGTTTTCATGCACCTAAGGCGTTTATACAAATTTGTAAGTTTCAGAATAAAATAAACATTTTTATCTTTGAATAAACTGTTTTTAAATCATACAATCCAATTTGTTCAAGTTTGTGGGCAAAGTATTTAATTTTGTCATTTTGTTCAGCATGACCTGGTTTTAGGTCAACAATAGTCTGAGATTCCTCAGCCATCCAACACTTTCGTAGACTTTGATAGGAGTGTAGGATGTCAGAGAGCTTTCCAACAGCATTTTTGCAGCACCGGTCTGAGTTGGCATAATTCACAACCTTCCAAAGATATTTAAAAAAAATTGTGTCATTCAAATATATATGAATTACTTCTTTATATATTTTATCCATGAGAATAATCATTGTAAATTGAATTTAAAATATATTCACTTCAGAAAAAGCAACTTTTGTAAAATTGAATTAAATATTTATGTTGATCTGTAATATAGAAGAATCTATAAATCTCCATTCTTTTTTGTTTTTCAAGCTAGTCATAAATATCAATACATTTGTAATAGGACCTGTGTATTCATACATTTAATGTATATTTGCCAAGCTGGACATACTTTTTACTTTGGTGCCAGACTTAGAAAATTGGTCACAAAAATATTTTTATACCCCCAACAAACTTGTTTGGGGTGGGGGTATATAGAAATCACCCTTTCTGTCTGTCTGTCTGTCTGTCTGTTTGTCTGTCTGTCCACATCCCTTGTAAGCGTAACTCCTCCTTAACCGCTTGATGAAATTTAATGAAACTTAGCATAAAGGAAGTGCATTATATGTAGATGTGCATGTGCATTTTTATTGACCTGATTATCATTTTTTTTAGAACCCAGAGCAAAAACTGGACACTCTTAATGGATAGAAGTCAATATGTCCCAGATTTTGTCCCATGTTGAAAATGGTAAATCTCTGGAGCTTCTGGCAGAATGCGCCCTACAAGGACCCCCAACCAACGGTTTTCCTTGACCCACTGGTTGCCCAATTATAGTGGCCACACGCCGCCACAGACCTCTTCCTGAGAATAAGGCTTGTAATATAATAAAGCATTTTTTCTTGGATCTTTTTATGGATCAATCACACTTAATTTGTGTGTTGTACAAAATCATTCTTTAACATCAGACATAAAAATACAATTGAAGTAGGTGGGGCATAGCTATGGTATAATCAACAAATTTTTTAGTTTTTCCTTTGTCAATGTATTCTTTATTTGTGTTATTGATATTACCCAAGGTTTTAAAGTCAGCATTTTAACTAAGTAAATTGTAACTAATAATGGCTGCTTTGATACCTCAGTCTTTAAAATATGTAATGAATTTAAAAACAAGTTGAAGTTAACTGTTGTTTCTGGCAGGATGATCATGTCTTGATGTCAAGGTATGATCAACATGTCAAGTTATGAAGTTTTTCAGACTCGCATCAAATGATGAATTACTATGACTTGTACTCAAAACTATAGGCTCTTAAGAGCCTGTATCACTCACCTGACTTACAAAAAACTTTTTAAGAGACATAACTTTTCTTGCAAATTTTGATATTAAATGCTAAAGAGTTTATGTGAAGATGCTGTTTCTATGAATGTTGCCGTGTTGAATTTCCAATCCGCAGACATTTGTAGGTCAATTTCTGACCTTTACATGTTTTTCAATAGGTTAGGATGTTAAGTGATGTTCCATGTGGCAGCAATCTTGTATTTTGTATCCAAACAATAAGCCATTTGTGAGGAAACAAATTTTGAAATTTCACCCAATCACTCATCAGAATGCATTTGCAGCTCTGGCAGCCATGTTGAATTTTCTATAGGCTTTAAAAAAACTTAAAATAATAAGATTATTATCCAGGATTCACTTCTGCATTATTTGGTATAATTGTGTGGAACAATTTCGGTGAAGCCGTTTGTATGGTTTGCCGGGAATTGACCTGACGTGCAAACAAGTTTCAGTACAAAACGACCCCAGACCAATATTCACTACCATGGAAGAATTTGATCATTTCTTAGGGGAAAAATGAACGAAATGGGCAGGGAAAACTTCCGGACCCCTGGTTTTCCCATAGGGTCCTATGTTTAGCTGTGTTCCACTGTGGTAGCCTTCTTGGATTTTGGATCGTCACAAAGAACTTGAACTTTGTAGAGGACCACCTAAGGTACATTTATGCAATATTTCAAATCAATCTGCCATGCAGTTTATGAGAAGATTTTTAAAATTTAGCCAATCAGAATACGTAAGTGGCCCTTGAAGACATGTTGAATTTGCAATTGTCTCGAATTACTCAAAATAATAAGATAACTATCCAACCTTCATTTCTTCATAATTTGGCTTTGGTGTGGCGAACAATTTCCAAGAAGAAGTTGTTTGTATGTTTTTCCCATAGCGTCACATGTTAAACTATGCCATCCAATTAATGTTGCCATGCTGAATTTCCAATCCGCAGACATTTGTAGGTCAATTTCTGAGAAGATTCAAGAAGCCGTTTTATGTTTTTTCATAGGTTAGGGGTGTTAAGTGATGTTCCATGATGTCAGAAATCTTGTATTTTAGATCGAAACAATAAGACATTTGTGAGGAAACAAATTTTGAAATTTCATCCAATCACTCAGAACGCATTTGCAGCTTTGGCAGCCATGTTGAATTTTCTATAGGCTTGAAAAAACTTAAATTAATAAGATTACTATCCAAGATTCATTTCTGCATTATTTGGTTTAATTGTGTGGAACAATTTCCGAGAAGCTGTTTGTATGGTGTTCCCATAGGATCCTATGTTTAGCTGTATTCCACTGTGGTAGCCATCTTGGATTTTGGATCCTCACAAAGAACTAGAACTTTGTAGAGGACCATCTAAGGTACATTTATGCAATATTTCATATCAATCTGCAATGCGGTTTATGAGAAGATTTTTGAAATTCAGCCAATCAGAATGCGTAAGTGGCCCTGGAAGACATGTTGAATTTGCAATTGGCTGGAATTTACTCAAAATAATAAGATAACTATCCAACCATAATTTCTTCATAATTTGGCTTGGGTATGGGGAACAGTTTCCAAGAAGAAGCTTTTGTATGTTTTTCCTATAGGGTCATATCTTAAACTGTGTCCTCCAATGGTGGCCATTTTGGATCGGCACAAAAAATTGGAAATTTATAGAGGACCATCTAAGGCACATTTCTGCAATATTTTAAATAAATCTGCCAAGTGGTTTATGAGAAGAAGAGTTTTGAAATTCAGCCAATCAGAACACATTAATGACCATGGCAGCCTTGTTTTTCTTATTTGATCAGCTCCAAAAACTCTAACTTTGTTAAGAACCATTCCTGCCAAGTTTGGTTCCAATTGGCCAAGTGGTTTCAGAGAAGAAGTTTGCAATGTGAAAAGTTTAATGCTGACAATGACGATCACAACAACGACTGATGACAAGTGATGAGAATAGGTCACACTGACTCTTTGGGTCAGGTGAGCTAAAAGAATGACGAATTTATGCAGTGTAAATGAAACACTATAAATATTAAAACAAACTATTATTAACAGGAGTGTACCTTACTTTTTTTATAGATGCCTGTCTGAGATGTCAGTCAGAAAATAAACAGGATGATTGTGTTGGTAAGTTGCTAATTTATTACATGTTGGAGATGATGTTATAAATTTAGGATTTTGTAACTTACATATACTAATATCTAAGGTAAATGAATTGCAATTTCTGTTGGAAATTTAGAACATTTGTTTATATTATTAAAATTTAATTGATTAAAGTTTCATTTATAAAAACAACGGTTCATATAGAAATATTTTGAAAATTATATGAGAAGGCCTTGTCTTAAGGCAAGCATCAGAATTTATATATATGACACTCTGAGATGGAAACTATCAGCAGTTGTGACATAGTTTATTATTATGCAAATTGGTTCATATATTTGAAACATTGTAATTTAGATGTATCGTGTAAGAAATTTGAAATATTCTTGTAATAATTTTCTTATATCTGTTTTCTACAATTTTTGTCTCGCCTTTTCGTCGCTGGAGGCGAGACATATGTATGAGAATCCGGCAGCGGTGATGTAAACACTTGGAAATCTTGCTTCATATCTTTGTAAGCCTAAGCCCTAGGTCCATCAAATTTGGTCCAGTGGTAGCTTATGATGAGTACTTGCTAGTCAGTCAACTGTCACCTGGTCTTGACCTCAATTAGACAGTCCAGTGACAAAGTTAAAGTTTTTGGATTACGGCAGCTCCTCCGTAACCATGCATGGTAGGATGATAATATTTGGTATATAGGTTGCTAATGAGTAGTACGTCATGGCTGTCTGGTAGGTGTCACCTGACCTTGACCTCAAATTCACGGTCCAGCAACTACTAAGTTTTTGAATTAAGGCAGTTCCTCTGTAACCATGCATGGTAGGAAATCATTATTTGGTATATACCGGTAGGTTGCTGATAGAGTACATGACTGTCTGGTAGGTGTCACCTGACATTGACCTCAATTTCACGGTCCAACAACTACGTTCAAGTTTTGTATTAGGACAGTTACTATGTAACTATGCATGATAGGGTGCCAATATTTGGTATACAGGCTGCTGCTGCTAACAGTTTAATGCTATTTACATAATGCTTATGAGGAAATTTATTTTTGTTAATGATGCGGAATGCAGGCCACACTTGTTTACTATAAATAAGAGGATTGTTTTGAATTCAGCTTAACAGCTATGATCATTCATCAAAAGTGCATTTAGTCTATGTATTGAAAAGCCACCTTCGAATAGTATTGTTTGTATACTTCTGGCCTCAGGGTATAGGTTGCTGTTTAGCTACCATCTTGTGATGCTCACTGTAAATGCTTTTTAAGAAATATATCTGATTTTAATGATTTTTTATTATGCTATATAATAGTTAAGATATTTGTTTAATTGTAGTTGTATGGGGAGAGTGTAACCATTCATTCCACTTGTGCTGTATGACATTATGGGTACAACAAAATAAACGATGTCCACTTTGTCAACAAGACTGGGAGGTGCAGAGAATAGGAAAGTGAATAATTGCAAGGACTTTTTCAATATTAAGAATAAATGGACACATATTTATATTTACCGAGTTTGTACATTATCAAGATTATTGCCTGGTTCCAGAACTTGTGATATGTATGTGTGTGCATAGAATGTATTTAAAAATACTTGAGGAGAAACAAACTTAAACGTTCTGTATTTTTTACGAGTTTTCTGCAATATTGGATACAGTAACAAGACTAGTTTGTTATACAACTCTTTGTATATAACACACATTTTCCAAACATTTTTTCTAAACTCTTGCAGATATTAAGCTGATATTTCGTATTTGAGTAAACTTTTATGAGTTACAGTTCAAGTTTAAATTTTGTTTTGTTCCAATGATTTTTAATGAAATTATGGCCCTTAGACGTGGAAAATTTCTTGAAAATTAAGTTTTTCTTAACTGTTTTCTAAATGCTTGCAGTTACTGAGCCGATTTTTGGTCCAGTGATTTCTTATTTCTAAAAAAATTTCTTAAAAATTGAAAATTTGTTTACAATGACAAGTTTTTTGGACTTTTTTTCTATCCACCTGCAGATATTTAGTTGATATTTAGTATTCCAGTTTACCATCACAAGTTTAAGTCATTCCAGTCCTTTGATTGTTTTACAGAATTATGGCCCTTGGACTTTATTTTATTTGCCAGTGGGAGACTTAGTATTGTTATACTATCCATACTTGTTTTAAAATACATTTGTATAAAACAAGTCAGGTTTAGATACCTGATTTTCTGCTGAGAACACAAACATCTCTAATAATTGCTATCCTCTGGTGCAACTGTTGTATGGAATCTAATAACTAACATTTTGTACTTAAAGAGATGAAACCAGCTGTGGCAGCATTCAAGTTAATAAATATGACAAAAACACAAGTAATGCATTAAGTGCAACCATGTTAAATTTGCTGATTGTAATACAAGCAAACAAAATATACTGTTCCACAATATGGTTTTTTATAAGGACTACCTGGCTCAATGTTTTACTTTGCAATTGTTGGATTGTCTTGGTTTTAAATGTAGATATTGTAATAAATCATGAAATGTTATTTAACTTGTAGAGCATTGATTTTTATCACTGTTGTGTCTGTAATATTGAACAGTTAAATAACATAATTTAGAAAGGCTTGTCCTTTTTACAAGTGTTTTAGAAATGAAAACTTTGGAATTAACAGAAATTTTTAAGTGTAACAATCGCATACATATGTAAACATTAGTTTTTGTTTTGCCACCAGAAGTGCATGACGCAGCCTGGATCGCTCACCTTTCCTAAAAGGATTGTCCAACACTAATACAAAAATAGTTAATTTTGATGTTTTAAAGGGGATAACTCCCAAAGGAGTTGACCAACACAAAAGCACCAGCACTCATTTTTGCCGTTCTAGCTCTTAAGGTTTTCAAGATATCGAGGGAAAAATAAAAAACAATTTTGACAATTTAGGGGCAACAACTCATTTTCACACAACTTCAACTCAATGGAGAGTCTTGTAGAGCTTTTGATGAGGTTCACTTCAGATTTCCTGTATCTGTAAATACTTTTTTGAAGTATATTCTGACCCCCCTTGTACTATTTTTAGCCAAGGCAGCCATGTTGGTTGGTCAGTAGTCCTGATTTGTGCTAGTTTGTTAGAGGACATCGTAAACATGTGCAATGTTTCAATGTTTCTGTGGTTTGGATAAGATTTTTAACAATCATTTAAAACTAGTTGTAACTTTTTTAGCACGCTAAAACAGCTGTCTCCCCTTCCATAGTATCAACAAGGTGGATGTTTTTTCTGTGGGGGCAAATATAAGTATATAGGAACCTCATTGTATCAATCTACTTAATTTTAACATGGCCGAAAAAATTTGAATTTTAAAAACATGATAAAATATGATAACAATCAGAATTGGCGAGATAGAAAGACTAGTAATATCAGTGGATATAACAAAGAAAGAAACCAAGATAAGTTTGTTTATTTATGTTGTTTATGGTTTACGAAAATAAGTGGATTCATAAATAAATCGATACAATGAATAGATCGATACCGTGAGGTCCTACTATACTGGGAATATCTTTCTACATGGGAGCAAATAAATATACACGTTGGTGCTAAACAATACCACTGTGTAGTGTATTGATTCAGTACCATCAGACAAGATAATTTATACTAAAAATCTTGATCAAATGTGGGTGTTATTGCAATAAAATTAGCATTAATTTGACCTTGAGGTCAAAGTCATATGAAGGTCATTCTGGTACGCGACATCGTCTCACGGTGATACATATACATGCCAAATATCAAAGCTGAATATCATAGGATAAAAAAGTTATGGTCCGGACACGCTTTGCATGTAAAATTAGCATTAATTTGACCTTGAGGTCAAAGGTCAAGGTCATATCAAGATCATTCTGGTACGTAATGAATCATCTCATGGTGATACATCTACATGACAAATATCAAAGTTGAATATCAAAGGTTAAAAAAGTTATGGTCCGGACATGCATTGCATGTAAAATTGGCAATAATTTGACCTTGAGGTCGAAGTCATATGAAGGTCATTCTGGTATGTGACACATCGTCTCATGGTGATACATCTACATGCCAAATATCGAAGCCGAATATCAAAGGATAAAAAAGTTATGGTCCGGACACGCTTTGTATGAGAAGAGGAAGAATAATAAGAAGCTGAAGATCTGACACAAAAACAATGTCTCCCCATTCTGGGAAGGGGAGACATAATTGATTAATAAAACAGTTCCAGGAGAATAATTCCTAAACCGTTGATCAGAAAACTTTGACTCGATGGAGAATTTTGTAGAGCTTTTGGTGCTGAAAAATGAAGGTCTCTTAGGTTTTTTTGTATCTAATACTTTTGAAACTGTAAGCCGAAAATTGTATTTTTGTAAGGCACCATGGCCATTATTTATGCAATCTTGGTAGAGAACATTTCACTCTTGATGTGTGCAGTTTCAAAGTGGAACAAAATTTCAAGATATTTATACATTTTTATTCATTATCTGTTTCAAACTTCTTCTTTTTCCCCAAGCTTTGTCATGAAATCAAACCAAACATAATATGGCATTTTCTTATTGCTTGTACAAAATAATTTGTTTCTACATTGATTCCTTTGCAAGTATTAAATTAAACATTATCTTCTACATAAAGTAAAACTTTTTTAACAATCACAATATTAAAAATAGATGCATAACAAATTTCATAATGTAAGAAACTGGAAACATCTTTTTTAAATATCTACTAACATAAAGTTGTAAAATCTTGTTAATACATAGTTAATAGTTATATTGCTGATAAAACTTCTATATTAAATTATTTTAATACCTACGAATCTAAAAAAAAAAAAGACAGGAAAGTATTGGTTATGTGTTCTGTAGAATCACATGAATTTGTATGTGTTCTTTAGCTGAATTCTAAGTTTGTGATAACTGTTATATTAAAACATAGCAATGTTTGATCTACATTCAGAACATTGTACCATGACAACTTTAATGCAAAAATCTTATTGCAAGTCATGTGTCGTGGACAAAGAAAATGCTACTTAATATCCATAATACTTGTATATTGTGTACCTATCAGTAAACTGTAACAATTTCAAAACATGTTATCATGAATTTACAATTAATCAAATATGATACTGAAATTTCAACAAATATGTAATATAACTGATGGGAGAATTATCAAGGTTTCCAACCAAATAGAGAATTAAAAAGAAGTGGCTGGTTAAAATAACTTAAACCATTCATCACTCGTTCTATTTCCCAGAAAGTTTGTATACAGAAAATTAAAAAAATATAAATGAAATGTATCACAAAATGGTTACATTGAAAAACTAAACTAAAACAACAATTAGAGATTATGTATCACCTTATCTGTACAATATATAACAATGTAGTAATTATTTGTCCAAAATCCAAAAATCTGAACACAAAACAGTAATTATCATGTGCCTACTGTGCAGGACCTGAGAAATATGAATAAATTATGTCCTTTTTAGCTACCAGTGTTGTTTGGAGATAAAGAGTTTGCATAGAAAATGACTTTTTTATATAGAAAATGACTTTTTTTTATATATTTTATTTTTACATTCTCTTGTAGAAGCTCTTGATTCAATCAAAAATTTTCAGACAGCAGGTTTTATTTGAAATACACAGAAAACAAAAGTAAATTAGCAAAATAAAACACTTCATATTAATTTAAAGCTACTCTGTATACTTGGACATGCTTTACAATTCAACTAATTTCACAAGACTTTCTATTCAAAAGACCTCAAATAAATATGGCCCACCTTTAAAGAGAAATCATTAACCCAAAATCTGTAAATGATGCATGGCTTTTGCTGGGATGTAGGTTTTTTATGCATTGATTTGGCATTAATGCAAACTTTACAATGCTGATTATTTTTCTTATAATAATATGAACTTGTCATTTGAGGAAAAAGCCACTGTGCCATTTAAATAACACAGTAGATATAATTTTGTTTTGTTTGTTTGTTTGATGGTGTTTAACACCACTTTCAGCAATTTTTCAGCTATATTATGGCGTCCAGTTTTTTATTGGGGGAGGAAGCCGGAGTACCCCGAGAAAACCCCCGACCTGCGGTAGGAAAACTGGCAATCCTTGTCAAGATATAATTTTGACATTATGGTTTGTTACATAAATGTGCAACACTTCTGAGAATATTTTGGTCTGTATTCCAGCAGTGCTTACACTGAACATTTGTGAAAAGAAGACTACATAGTTGGCAAAACTCTTGTTCATTTTGTATTTTCTTGTTCTTTCCGTGTTAATTATTCCTTATTAAAACACCCTATAAATGAAAAAAATACTTCAGAAAAAATTCTTATAGGAATGATACCAACAAATAATGACCCAGCATTAGCCCAGTTGAACACAGTTGCACGAAATATTAAGCATTTTAGACAGGCTTTGCAAAAAACTCTTGTGAATGCCATGAAAGACTTATAATTTGTAATACATCAATTATTTTGAGGGAAGAACCAATCCATGAATTTGAGAACCCAACAAACATATAGATATAAATGCCTGTGCTTACACGATGACATAATCCATAAAAACCACAAGTCTGATATAGATTTACACCTCACTTTCTTTTCGAGCAGGAGTGATTGTGGTGCTGCCTAATGGTGTATCAACAAACATTCCAATCTGGACACATTGCTCCGTGTCAAATGCTAAATGGCATGTATTATGCCTTAGTTTTGAGCTTTGGCAACAAACATCAACGTTTTAATGCTGTTTATGAACAAGACACAAGTTACAAGGCAGATTTGTTTGATCACACCAGAAGAATTAGACATAGATACCAGAGGCTCTTAAGAGCCTGTATCGCTCACCTGATTTTATAGGCAATGAAGATGGCATTTCCCTGATGTTAAAGTAAGTCCTGTAATTTTCAATAAACTTTAAATAGGACCATCCAAACAATATTACTAGAAAGCTTTGTTTCATTGGTTAACCTGTTGTATAGAGAAGATTTTTTTTATTTGCCATTGGGTCCTATGTTAAACTAAGTCCTGCAGCAGTGGCAGCCATTTTAAATTTCCAATTGCCATAAAAAACAAAAACATAAACTTTATAAAGGACCATCCAAACAATATTGCTAGTAAGTCTTTGTTTCCATTGATTAACCAGTTTCAGAGAAGAAGCCTTTAAAAGCTTTTTCCCATAGGGTCCTATGTTAAACTAAGTCCTGCGGTAGCGGCCATTTTGAATTTCCAATAGCCATAAAAAACATAAACTTTATAGAGGACCATCCAAACAATATTGCTAGTAAGTTTTTGTTTCCATTGATTAACCGGTTTCAGAGATGAAGCCCTTTTAAGGGTCGAATGTTAAACCAAGTCCTGCTGCCATTTTGAATTTCCGATTGGGATAAAAAAACATTAACTTTATAGAGGACCATCCAAACAATATTGCTAGTAAGTTTTCTTTCCATTGGTTGACCGGTTTCAGAAAAGAAGCCTTTCAAACTTTTTCCCTTGGGTCCTATGCTAAATTAAGTCCTGGGGTGGCAGCCATTTTGAATTTCCAATTGCCATAAAAAACACAAACTTTATAGAGGACCATCCAAACAATATTGCTAGTAAGTTTTGTTTTGATTGGTTAAACGGTTTCAGAGAAGAAGCCCTTTTTAACTTTTTTCACAAAGGGTCCTATGTAAAACTAAGTCTTGTGGTGGCGGCCATATTGGTTTACCAATCAAAATAAAAAACACAAACTTTGTAAAGGTCCATCCAATGAACATTATGGCCAAGTTTGGTTTCAATTGGCCAAGTGGTTTCAGAGAAGAAGATTAAAATGTAAAAAGTTTACAGACGCCGCTGTCGCCGACGGACGCAAAGTGATAACAATTGCTCACATGACCCTTTGGGTCAGGTGAGCTAAAAAAACCAATAAAAATAAATAGACCATTTATAAATCAGTTTCTGATACTTGTGGCCAATTTTTCAAAATAAGCTAAATTCTTTTCCTATAATTTAGTGTTACATTATAACTATTTTTCTACTGTAATTCTGAAATCCATGATTAAGTCTTCTTTCTTCAAACAATAAAAATAATCACTTAACATATTAATGAGAAAACTTGAAAAGCCAAAAACACAAGTTATGTAAAAATTAACACAGATGGAAAAAATGTTTTTCCTCTTTGACCATTTTAATCTAAATGAAACTGTTTACTGGATGAAATAACCAAAATAGGGTGATAAAATAAAAGTTTGTAAAAAATTAGAGGAAAACACTATTCAGTACAGGTTATATTGGAATGTGTGGTCTTTGATTGACATCAAGATCTTAAAGCAATGTTATGGTAAAAAAAAATAACTGAAATTGCTATTTGACTTGCACAACTAATAAAACAGTGCATTCAACTGATAATGATAATTAAAAATCAATAGATGATTATATTTTAATCAATTTCTGTTACATGATTTGTGAAAAACTTGTTCATGTTCTGCCTTTATCATATTTGCTAATATTTTTTCATACCATTTAAGCATTAGTGACAACACTTTGTAAGAAATTAAAAGTGTATGGAAAACAATGGTACTACAGTGGAATGAAAAACTCTACTAAAGTTTACATATTTCTATCTGTTACATACAATATATGTTACTTAATACTTTGTTCTGCAAGCTTTATTCAAACAAATTTTCTATGCCTTAAATTTTCTTATTTCTATCTAAATGTTAACAAAGTGAGATCATCTACACATAAAAATATCAGAATCTCAACATCTGTAATCAACTATTTGGGTTTACATTAACATGTGCAAAATCATGATTTTGTAATAACAAATATCCTAAAAAAATTTTCTTTCATTTCTATAATTTTTAAAATTCAAAGTGGGTCTTATTCAGACTCAAAACATCCACAAACAGAATGTAAAGTTGTATCAATTCAAATTATAATGAAAATTGTCAATATAATCAATTAGCCAAATAAAAAATAAATCCACCATACGTTTCTGTAGTATATTATAAGCATATTATAGAGATTCCAATTTTTAACTATCCTCATTCAAGTATATTTGGTAAAGCAATACCAATTGAAAATTATTTGCAAACCATATTGGGATCACCAGGCCAATGTTTGATTATGTTCCATTTTACAGCTCAACAGAAAGCAAATGTGATGGCAAAATTAAAGCACATCTATTGTCTACCTGATGCGTTTATAAGATAATGAACGACTTTAAATTGTAAAAATTTGACAAAATCTATCTACATTATAACAAAGGACATGTACATCAACTGCACATCATTATAGAGACAAACTATATTCCATAAACAATGTTAAAAATAGTCTATGCACACCATTAACAAACAGAAGGTAAGACACAAACACTGTCGGAACACAAATGGTGAACAATAGTTAGTAACCCTTATCTACTGACATCTGTGACCAACGAATCATATCTGATGGGTTACTAACTTGTTTGCTGTAACAAGTCACAAGAAAATGAAAATCTTTAATGGACTTGATATAATTAATAAATATCTTGCCGTTTTGGCCAAAAACTATTAGATCAAATTTCAATATATGAGGATAAGTAAGTTACTGTTACTCTGCCAAATTCCAAAAAAAAAGAAAGGTTTCCATTTTCTTTGAACAGATGTAATTTATTCTCCTTTATCCTGAGAAAAAGGACACTGTGCATGGATATAAATATTTTAAACATGAAATATCACAATGTCATTGTGTACATGGGTACACAAAGGTCACCACTGACCTGGTTATAGTACACCTTAAGGGGTGCTTTATGTGAAAGGTCTGTTTGGATTTGATATATTTGCTGAACAATTTTAAAGTAATTTCAGTCCATATAACCTGACAAAAGTAATCTCTTTGTGTGCTGTTATGCATGAACCCTTTATACAAATGCATGACTCCAAACATGTCTTTTTGTTATTATTTTCACTACAATGTAGATAACTGTTCTTTCTGTAACTCTGTCACTCCTTTAAGCTTTTTTCTTCTTTCCATATCTTTATATTTTTCAATATCTGCTACAATTTAATATAAAATATAGCACTGATCAGACCATCACAGCTGTTTTATAAACAAGACCATTAAAACACAGCCCTAAATCACAAACAGACCAGGCTGGCATCTATAAAAAGCACTGCCTTCTTTTACAGTCAGCATCACTATGTCTTGCCAACAATGTCAAATTCCCTGATTCAAATAAACACTGGATTGATCCAAATTTAGCTCATATCCAATGGACTTGACCTGTCATCATCATCCTCCTCATCAGAGAATTCTGATGGAGTTTCTGTTGCTGGTCTAGATGCTAGGTCTGTCTGTGATCCCAAACTGGAGGAATCATGAGAAATTCCCTGACATGCCAAAGCTACTTCCATATCAGAGGTGTCACTACTGTGATGACTTAAAGCTGCTGGTTTTGATCTAAACAAAAGAAACAGATTTTCATCAGAATTATAGTCAAATAGAATAGAACTCCTCTTGGTCCTCAACAACATTAAGCCAACCCTAATGATTTACGCGACAGACTATCCAATCTTGGGTCTATCTATTAACTACCGATTTGAGGCAGTTTTCTACCATTTTGTCTAATGTATTACATGATATATTTTATTAACATCTTTCATTTTCTTTTTTTGTTTCAATGAAACAACTGCTTTTAAAGCCAGGCTTTCCTTATTGCTATGGCTTAAATATGCGATAAGAATGGAAAAATTGCTCTTCTGTCCAGAATGTACTGGTTTGCACTCTCTGGAAATAAAAAATTGGGGAAAAAAGGGGGGGGGGGGGGGCAATCTATATAGACCCCATCTCTTTGCAATAGGTTGGAAAGTATGAGTCATACCTCAACAATGGATGAGACACATCAGGTAACTTTTGTACACAGCTTCTAAATTTAATCCCTTATAAGAGGCAACTTCTTTCTTAATTAATTTTTAAGTGAAAGAAGGAATTAGCTACTGTAAAAAAGCCTAATTAGGTCATATAAAATTAGATTTACGGTTCTCAGGCCCGCGCACATCCGTTATCACCCCGCCGCATTGCAGATTTTATCAGTTTTTCAATAAAATAAAAATCCGGAAATGCGGTGCCGTTTCCGTTAAAAAAAATTATCCGGTCTGATCCGCTTCTTAATTTCCCGCCACTGCATTCGGAAAGATCGGACATCTTTGCTTACTCTAATGATAACTTCTGAAGGAATACATAGTGCACACTAGAGTTTGAAAGTAAAGGAGGGTTACAGAATCGTTCGTGTTCACGACTATTGAGATCGGTTAGCCGAGAAAAATAAACAAAAAAAAACGTTTGTCTTCAGTGTTCAATCTAGAATTTGGCCTAAGGGGGTCATGATGGCCCTAATAACATAACATAGGGGGCCAGAATTTATAGCTAGGGGTCAATAAAACCAATATAGAGACATGACAACCGGACAAAAAGTGAAGGCTTATGATTCAGTTTGCTAAAACAAAATCCCTTCACTACCGGTTGCTGTAATTTTAGAACGTCCACTTTAACGAGTGTTAATGTGCCTCTTTAAAGTGGAAGTTCTAAAATTACAGCAACCGGTAGTGAAGGGATTTCTTTAATTAGTTTTTATGCAGATGGAACATGTCATGCGTTGTTTATCTTTATCAAAATTAAGCCAATCTTTATATTAAATATCAGATAACCATCCATTCTGAAATTTGCGTGTGACACTGATAGATAGGATATGATGTTGACTGAGAGCTTGATGCAGTCCGCGGCGCCGATTGTTCTATATCAGCTTCTTTGTTCGCATTCTCTGTTGGCGCGGTACCCGCTTCATTTTGATTTTCATCCGTTTTTGCACGTTTATCTCAAATGGGAGTAAAATATGAAGTAATACGCTTCATCCTGAAGCATGAACAACACGTTATACCAAACAAAATCGATAATATATTGTCTACGTGATTTAGACGCTGGCTAAATTGTAAATGTACATGATGAAAAGCGTACTTACGACCGAGAATACAGTTAAATTTCCGGTATATTTTAAAGGGACTTTCTCAAAGCTGTGGACTATGGGGGAATTTCTCAAAGCAATGAAAAATTAAGTTGCGCCAGTAATGACCCAGGAGGTTTTTTAAGCGCGTCAATTCAACAAAAAATGCGGGAATGACGCAATGGCGCTCTAGATTGAACACTGTGTCTTAAATGGCGGCGTTGCAAACAAGTGCTTTATTAAACGGAGAATCGTTTACAGTTTTGTGACAAAAAAGGAAGAGTTGATAGCACATAAACGGTACCATCTATAAAATTTGCTGAAAGATGTTCTCGTGGACATGTCATGGGAAAACATTCCTTAAATAAGATCAGGTGCACAACTTTAATATGTGTGCAATCTTTTGGTGCAGTTTCAGGGATCTGGGTAGCGAGCTGGAGAAGTTGATTACACAAAATTGGTACCCTCATTGAAAAATTACAACGTTCCCAATTCTGGAAAATGGGGAAAACACATTCTATAATAGCAGGTGCACAACCAATACGTGTGCAATCTTTCTGTGTTTAAAGCTGTAGGATTTGATGTTCCCAAATATAGAAACATCTCATAAAACGATACCATAATAGCAGGTCGCAACTATAATATGTGCAATCGGCTTCTGGAAAGTGTTAGGGATATAGGTTAAAAGCTGTAGGAAGTGTTGATTACACAAAATATGTACCCTTTCAGTGATACTTTGTAGGATTTTTTATGGTGAGTCCTGGACTCATCATTTTTGAAAATGGCAAATCCCAAACAATTTTCACGAGTGCCACATATTGCAGTTAACCTAAGTGGTTGCATACAACCAATTTCTTCAATGACAGACCCATAATCATTCATGTCATTTTATAAAATATACAATATGGCGACATATGCTTTATGCTGTTCTAGTGGTCAAGATTTTTATCAGTCTTCTGGAGTATGATCATGGGTCTGGAAACGGTCATATTTGCCGGACATGACCGAATTTACAATAAAATGACCGACTAAGATTTGCTCAAATCAGACATTTTCTAAAAAGTATATTTTACATGCAATAAACATTTGTTGGATTTAATCCCTTCAATTTGTATTATAAATCAACCCTAAGGCTATTTCCTGTCGCTGACATGTGTTTATTGACCACCGACCGGTGATTACGTAATAAGGTCAACAGGTGACAGACTCTGTTTCATCCATATCGTAAACATACTATTGCAACAACATTTTGAAGCAACAGAGATTGAATATAATAGATCAATGTGATATAGTTTCTATATCACATTGCAAAGAAAATAAGACAACTTTACAGTACACGTGCAACTTTAATGAAAAACATGTGCGGTAAAAATTGTACACTACGCAAGCGCCAATGTGACTAAACGTTACATAAATCAAGAGAAAACCAATTTGAATAAAAAGTCATTGAAAATAATGAGAATAAAAATGATTATTTCATTTAATAAAAACTTGTAAAGAGCATCGATCGCTGAATGACATAAATTCAATTCGGATCCGAACTTGTGGCAACTTCCTATTTCCGGTTAATGAAAAACTCGCCGGAATATTTATCAAAATAATGCAGTTTCCCATTATTTTTTTTCATAGACAACGTCATTTTCCAATAAAGACTTTTTAGGCAGGAGAATGTATCATTACATATATTTTCTTTTTCACATGATGCATACATCGTAGGAGCCATCACAAATTCCATGGTACAACCCGCTTATTCACATTATCGTGGCGAATCGACCTGACGTGCAAACAAGTTATGTTATCATGCATTGGAGAGGAAATTGACACGACTGAAATTCGTAAACATCCGATAACTGTACTAGTATGCATTAGTTGCTGCAAAGACGTGTTCAATACGCATCTAGATGCATTGCGACCATCCCTGCCCCCCTCCCCTCAATTTAACTATACTATAACCCAGGTTGCATAAACAATTTAACAATTTAAAAGGGGTTCTTTTATGTCATAACCTTTAAATACATTTCATATATAAATATGAATGTTTAATATAGAAATTCTTTGCTGTATCGATTGAGATCTTTACCAATAAAAAAATGCCTCCCTCGTTTGATTTTAGACCAATAAAATGATTAAAAAAAAGCCTCTCTCCCTCATCTATTTTTTAAAAATTTGGCCTGAGAACCTTAAAATTAATTTGCTGTGGCCTTATACTTTGATTATGCAGCCACAATTCTGAGTGTTTGGTATTTCTAGCATGAAGTATTTGTATCAGGTAGGTACTTAGCTGGTGTTCAAAATAAGTTAAAAAACCATTTAATACATACATGTGATATTTCTTTCAGCCAAAAGTGTGTGGCTGGACTCACTTTTGATTTATTATTAGCGTTTTCTTTCTTTGATTTTGTTTTTTTGTTTCATCTTATAGTCAGTTTTATGATACTTTTATCCTGATAGGGTGGATCATGTGTTGAACATATTTTACCATATTGGAATGTATCTGCCACTTTGTGCAATCCAAAATTCAACATGGACCAGCACAAAGTTGTGCTTAGTATACCCCCACTCAATCATTTTTCCGCTCAAAAAAAAGGGAGTAGGTAACTGACTGCCTGGAAAGGGGAGGCACAGTACAACTCATCATGCAAAAACTGTGCACCAAATTTAAAATCAATCCTTTTAGTAGAAGCAAAGAAATCTGTCACCAAAAATTGTCCTACTTTGACCCTTGAAACAGTCTAAGTTGGCTTGGAAAGCAGGAAGTAGATAACCGACTGAACTGGAAAGGGGATGCACGGTACAACCCCTCATGCTAAAGCTGTGCACCAAATTTGAAATCAATCCCTTTAGTAGAAGCCAAGAAATCTGTTACAAAAGTTTGCACTGGACGGACAGACGGGAAAGGTGATTGCAATATATCCCCCTCTCTTATGAGTGGGGGTATAATATTACAAATAGTATAAATTGCATGGTTGACAATAGCGTTGATGTCCTTCAGTCAGTGATATCCTGACACAAATGAATAATTATTATTTTTCAAGTTTTTGCTCTTTGGAACAATGGAATTATGGAGTAAGTACCTTCAAAATTGCACGAGATTTTGTCTCGTGCCACGAAATATCAGATGAATGATCAAATATTTTGCAGTTTTTATACATTTACAGTTTTTCACTGCTGCTTCATCTGACTTTAAGATGTAACGTTTTATTACCTCGAGCCATGGGGAACTGGTGACAGCCCTGTAGACATAGGTCGGATTCCACTTTGACCTGCATTTGCCATTCCACTATTTGCTAAATCTGAAATTTCCAAACAGATACATGGAAATTCTGTGTAAGTGATTCTGTGTTAGTGTTTTCCAATGCTTAATGACAAACTAAATAACAAATGTAAAACTTACAAGTTGTAGGAAAACTGGCCAGTCATTAAATTAGCTTAATATGTCTGCAGGAAAAACCTCTTACAAAAATGTAAAAATTCCATTAATTTAATGGTCTTCTGCAAATGTCCTGAAAAATGACTAAGTTCCCATGTCTGGATAATTAGGAAAAAACTCCTGGAACAATTCCATAGAACCAGTTACACAACTTCAATACATGTGCAATCTTTCTGTGAAGTTTCAAATTTCTGGGTTGAAAACTGCAGGAGAAGTCAATTACACAAAATAGGTACTGTCTTCTGCAAATGTTCTGAAAAATCACAAAGTTCCCATGTCTGGAAAATTAGGAAAAAATCCTGGAAAAATTCCATAATAGCAGGTGCACAACTTCAATACATGTGCAATATTTTTGTTCCGAGTTTCAGAAGTTTCTGAAGTGTGTTGAAAACTGTAGGAGTTGATTATACTTCGTGCAAACCAGCCAAAAATTACAGCCCGAACACGATTAGTTTCGGACGGACAGACAGACTGATTACTATAGGGCATTCACAAGCTTTTGAAATCTATTGAACTGTAACAAAAATACCTACCTAACACATATGATGATAAGGATTTTGGGACCATTTTGACAGCCTTAGCCAGATCTTGTTGAGAACACTGGCCTTTTTCTAGTCCTAAAGCCATACCCATTCTCTTTAACACTTCGATGTCATCATGTATTTCAAATGTATTGTCAAAATTAAATAAATATTCATATCTGAAAAAGCAACAGAAATAAATTAAAACCTAATTAATGGGTTTAGTCATCTAAGCTAAAAAATATATATCTTCCATAACAGCAGGTGCAGAACTTCAATATGTATGCAATCTTTCTGTGAAGTTTCAGAGATCTGCATTAAAAGCTGAAGGAGGATTACCCTTAACTGCAAAAGTTCTGAAAAACAACCAAGTTCCCAAGTTTAGAAACCTCAGAAAAAAAAATCCTTGAACACTTCCATAGTAGCAGGTGTTCAACTTCAATGCATGTGTAACCTTTCTGTTAAGTTTATAACAACTGGGTTGAAATCTATTTTCCCCACCAGCGCGAAAATGTAACCCATAGTATAACCCAGGTTTGCACTTAATGCAACCCACCAAAAAATTGTTGACACAGAGGGGTTTGTTCACCAACAAAATTAACACAAATTCAGCGATTGTGTAATTTTGTTTAATTGACAGGAGATGATTACACAAAATAGGCACCATTATCTACAAATGTTCTGAAAATAAAAGTTCCCAAGTCTGGAAAATCAGAAAAAAATCCTGGAACAATTTCATAACAGGTGCATGACTTCAATACATATGCAATCTTTCTGTGAAGTTTCAGAGATCTGGTTTGTAAACTGAGGAGTTGATTACACAAACTATATATCCTATTTTCCCCATCTGCCCGACTTCACCATACCTTAACCCAGGTTTGCACTATGTGCACTATGTGCAAACCTGCCAAAAATTAAAAGCCAGAATAAAATTTATGATAATCATGTCTGTACAAATGTAATAGACTTCTTCATGCTCACACACACATAGAAGGAATAATCCTACCCTCACATTTTTTTCTAGGGTACTAATTTAGTCCTTATTACTCGTAATGTAGCAGAGCAGAGTGAAGCACTCTAGGCACTTTGATGTCCAAAAGAAGTTGCATATATACATGTAATCAGCCATGGTCTATCTTGATATCTATAGACAGTGTCACCATTTAATTTTTTTTTAATGGGTTTTGTGTTTAAGATTCATCATTCTTGAATTATTGCTGTTTTTAATAACCCCCTTAGTGTTGTGTATTAATTGACATTCGTGTTTCTGTTTAAATACCTTTACTACATGGAAAACATTGAGAAACCCAAATATAGTGTGTTGCATCTTGGGAGGTGTCATGTGTTAATTACTGGATTCTTACTACAGAATAGTTGTTACAGTATGCAAATTAGCACTGTTATACAAAAATTAAAGAACATTATCCATATATGTATAAATGATCAACATAGCTTTTTCGACATGCATCTTTAAAGATGAAAAAAGGAATTTCTTTGATAAAAATTATTTCCTGTTTCGCCATGTCTGAAGCTTCAATAAATTTCACTAAACTGGCGACCTGTGTAAACTCTCTGTATAAATAAATTTATCAGAAAAATCACAAAACTAACTTTGGATTATTGATTGATTGATTGATGTTTAACGTCCAGCAAACTTTGGATTATAACGGCAGTCAAATTCGGCCTAACACATTGGCAAAGACATCGGCAAACAACAGTGTTGCTTCCGATGTTGAATTTTTTCAGAAGATGGACGATTTGTTTTCTACAAATTTCTCTCACAGATTGGACTTGTTTTGTATACATACTTGTCATTTGAAATGGAACAATCTATGACAGTTTTCTTGCTGGTATTTACAATGATAAAAGGCAGTTGTATAGCTGAGTTGGCAGCAGGAGGTCCTTGGTTTTGTTCGATTTCTCTGTTCCTCTGCACCAAATTTTTAAAAGCTATTTGCTGTAAAACATATTTAAATTTGATAAGAAATTTACTTAGATACAATAACAAGTCGTCACTCCTCTGTCATTTTTTTTTAAGAAATATAAATGTTATCTGATAGCTCAATTTTTTCTCTCAAATAACAAAGATTATCTAATAAAGAATTTTATTCATTATCCAAAAAAAATAAATACAAAAAAAATTGAAGACCATCATTTACTCATTTTATTTCTGCCAAAATAAAAGACCAACTACCTTCAACAAAATTCTAAAAAGAATACTTTTAGCATTTTACTTGTTTGGATTCAATCATTAGACAGATTTTTTCTGAAGAGAAGTTGAGGATAGGAATTATAAATAAAAATGAAAAAAACAGATGCTCACACCTTTAGATAATTAAAATCAAACATTTTCAGTTATTTTATGTTTAGTGATTCCAAACTTAAAGATTGTCCTAAACAATTGTGCTGAAATCACAGATGAATAAATATTTATGTATTCTGTTAAATGTATGTAGTACCATACCTGTAGTATAAGTTCCTGTAATTGTTGGGTTTTGTGTTTTATTCTGTCAATTTTCTTCTGTTTTTCCATCTGTAAAAGAAATAACATCATGTATAATTATAGTTGCTCCAATGTTTAATGACTAAATAATGTATATGCACAACCATGGAACGTTTATTTTGTCTGGAGACACAAATAAGCCTCCACATGTGTTTGAAGAAGTATCAAATGGAATACACTAAAAATGAATTTGCAAAAGACAATGTCTACCTTGGTAGAGTCTTAATTCATGGCAGTATAAAGTTTTTGCATTAATGTACAATTATAACTATTATTTTGATGAATTTTTTTTTTAAGTCCATGGCATGTTATTTCCATACAAATCAGCAGAGCGAAAAATAAGTAAATATGAACTGTAAATAATTACTTTAGACTTAAAAACAAAAAATCAACTCAACAACTACAAGTCTGAAAAAAAGCTTGAAAACACTATTATTTTGATAAAATTTCAAGAAGTCCTATAATTTCCATAAAATCTTTGTTTCACTCCTCTGCTTAATAATACCCCTCAAAACAAATTACCTTTTTTGACGTTGTTAACATTTTCATAGAGGATGACTCCTCGATCAATTTTAATTCCACTTTGGGAAGATATCTTCATATTTTTGTTACTGTGTCGTGTTCATCATGTTTACGCACCATTAACAAAGGGGAATAATTAAAACAATGTAATCTGATCCCAGTTAGACTTTTACTTTGTACAAAATGCGTATTGACTGTTTACTGTTTTCTTTTTAAGTGTAAAACCATTACTATTCTTTCACAATCTGAAGAAAAACATCGATAAGTTTTCCCTATTGAAAAGGAGAGGGCTGTTTTTGAAAAGGGTAACGAAGTCACTGCATAGTTAATTCTTATTGCTTTTTGTTTTTAAATAAAAGCATTCACCAAATTTTAAACAAAGATTATCACTTTAACACACAATCAGACTTCAATTATACTACTATCTAGGAGTACACAGCTGTTTTTTACTGGCAGATATTATAGAGCATGTGGCTAAATTTGAAGACTGTAGGGTATAAAAACAACTGACGAGATCACAGTTCTATAATATTCTTCCTGTGTTTCTTTTTTACCTCTAAATTTTGGCACTCCTGAGCAGAATTTGTAGGTAATCCTATCCATCGAATTTCCTTTTTTTCTTTGGATATAATGTTCATTGCCATTAATACATTTAAAGCATCATAAACTCTCCGTCTTATATTTTTCTGATCATATGCCTGAAAAAGAAGTAAATTTTTCATAAAGTATTTCATAATTTCACTATACTTTACTTTCACCTACATATATTTACAAATCTCTCAAATTGTTTCCACACTTCTATAGATGGTTTAGATAATTACAACAGAATTTGTCCACTAGTTCTACAATAAGAAGGTTGAGCTCATCATTTAGAAATGTGTCTATTCTATTGCATATACAACTATTATTTTATAATTGCATGTATATTAAAATTTGAATTTGGGCAATTCCAGGAATAATTGTATAGCATGATCTTTTTTACATTGACTAACCATACCAAAAAAAAACCATTTGCCAATAATTCCTCACACTTTTAAGGCCCAAACCACCATCCTACTCCCCACTTTTATTAAAATTTGTTTTAACTTATGGTAGGTGGTTGATTGCTATTGCTCAATGAATTTCACTTAGTATAGTTCTAAAACAAATATCAGTTTGTTGGTTTATTCAATAGTACAGTAGTCCCCCTCTTATACGATCCCTTCGCCAGCGACCATCCGCTTTATCCGGCCGTAATCCTGATGCATTAAGTGTTTCTAATGTAAAATTACCTCTCACGAACGACCACCCCTCAAATGCGACCAGCGACCACGTTTTTTTGACACAATAACGTAAATTCCCCTCACGAAATACCATTTTCACTGACATGATGTTTATTTTGGAAGTCTCGAATAGAAAAAGATTTGGTTTTATTATCGTAAACCAGTTCGGAAACAGTTCAACAACCGATAAACAAAATGTCAAAATCGCGTAAAAGAATGATTTTTAAAAAAGATTAAAGATGATCAAGTAGGATATTGTAGATCAGTTTGATTTCGGCATAACATAAATCGGGTTTATTACAAAACGACTGGAATATTCAACAAGGAGATAATAGTACAATGTACCAACATAACCAGAAATCAAAATTTACTTCCACTCAAAGATTAATGCTCAATAGTGAGCCACTTTTGAGTATCATACAGATACAGATACAACAAACGATGTCAAAACTGACAAAAACTTGGGAAACTGGAAACAGAAAAACCTGGATTTTTCCTAACTAAACTATGAAGTGGAACTTGGGCAGACAATAAAAGGGATAATGCAGATGAAACAGGAACAGAAACATTCACTGTTAAGAAGACTTATCACAAGTGTGGACACAGAAAAATGTCTCGCCTGCATTCCGCATCAGTAACGAAAATAATTTTTGTCATAAGCATTACGTAAATAGCATTAAATATCAGCAGCGGCCTGTATACGAAATATTGTCACCATACCATGGATAGTTACAGGGGAACTATCATTTCACATTTTTGGCAGATGAAAACTGCATGAATCCTTTTTATTTATACCGAATAATAAAATACAAATATTTATTTTGTGTGATTCTTGATCACATCACAGTTCTTGCTGCTTATCAACCAACCAAGCTCTATAATCCTGCATATATCACCTCAAGAAAGACCACCCCCATTATAAGGCCACTTTCATGACTCAGATGGGGTGGTCTTATAAGAGGGGAACTACTGTATTATACATCCATTATATAAACCCTGATTTTTTGCACCAACCATCTAACATAGAAATCATATTTTGAATATATGCCCACAGCATAAAGCATTATGCATTTAACTTTTTTTTCTTCTTTGTGAAGTTGCTTTTGTAGTACCTGATCAGATGGAGAAGTGAGATTTCTCGGATCACTGAATTCTGCAACAAGTTCATCTGCGACCTCATTGTATGTTGTTACACCTTTCCGTTGAACCTTTTCACAAACTTTCATTGAGAAATGTCTTAACCCTTTACCACCCTTTTCTCCTTTCTTACCCCTTTTTCTGAAAATACAACAACAAATTCAAGTAAAAAAATAATTTCTGATAAAAAAGAGTAATGAACCTGTGAGATCCTGCTCACTCTATATCTGTATACCCAGCTATTCACATCTCTTTAGGTTAGTGGTCAATGGATAAATATTTTCATTCATTGATCACTAATGTTGAAAATTGACTAAGTCAGTAAACAGGAAGTGCAACCCGACCAAAAATCAGCTCATAAAACTATTACTGATTAAGTGGTGAGAACAAAAAACAAAAAAGAGCTGCTTTATTTTGGAAAGGTTCTGACTAAGAATAAATCCATAAGCTCTTTCAATGATGCTATACAAAAACCTATACAACTTAGACTAAATATGTTTCAAAAATTTACATTTATTTTTTCAGACAAGAAATTAGGATTTCTCTTGTTTGAAGCCATATAGAATAAAAATGCTTAAACTATATAACATACTTCAACACTACAAAATTGTCCATTTGGCTTCTTCGATTCAGAGGAAAAAAATGTTAAAATGTTAAATGACCAGAAATAAGGATTACTCATATAAAGAACCTCTTATACTGCAATCCTACAAAGTCATAATGCATTCAACTTGGAGCCAAGGTCAATTTCAGCAAATTAAAAAAAAGACTGCCCATGGTTGCTATGTTATTTGTCTATCCCCATGAAATGAGAAGTATTTGTAGCTCCAGATACATCATTTGTTAAAGTTGCAAAAAAAAATTGGAAATGTATTTCTATAAAGTTTTTTTTTAATTTCAGCCAATATGAAACAAGGATTGCCCATTGTGGCTTTTTTTCGTCAGATCAAGACCTCACATATCTTTTTTATTACTAAATTGCAAAAACATTTGGACTAGTACTGTCAGAGGAGAAGTTGTTGGAATGTCAAAGGATTGCCATAGCGGCCATATGTCTCTTTTGATCAAGGCGAAACAAGTTATTATTTGCATAGTGTAATGCCTGCAAAAGATGTGAAAAATACATGTATCTACAATTATATCAACTGAATTTTCTTAGGAATTCTTTTAACTACGTCACTATAATCAGTACTTACGAATCAAAGGAATCTGCTTCTATTGAAATTTCTGCAACCCTTTTTCTGCTTATCCATGTAGCATCTGCTATATGCCCAGGTGTATGTGGGCTGGCTGCTATTACCTGAGGAGAACTAATTATGGGACGCTGACTTTGTTGGATCACCTAAAATGGTAAGACCAAATTAAAACTGGTGAACTAATAATCAACAACCTATGAAGTCGGCCTGACTTTAGGCTGTTAAAAACTACTCCCACTGGAAGTGTTTTCTACAATTGAATAGCCAATTGGAATTGGAAGCTGCTCAAGTTCTTGATTGAAACCTGCTCAAGTTCTTGATTACAAATGGAGTACAGCAATTTGTAAAATTTTTAAAAAATGGGAAAATGTTTAAAAAACAAATCCACAAACTTTTCCATAACAGCAGTTGAAATACTTTTTCTATAAAGCCACATTTGAACACTGTAGGAGGAATTTATTACACAAAATAGATATTATCTTCTGTAAAATTTGCTGAGAAGAACTAAGTTAGAAAATCTGGAAAAATGAAAAATTACTAAAAAATTCTATATTAACAGGTACACAACTTTAATGTATGTAATCTTCGTCTAAAGTTTTATGGATCTGGGTTGAAAGCTGCAGTTGATTTCACTAAATTGGTAATTCTTTTTCCTGTGAGGAACGCTTGAATTCACCATACACTAACCTGGTTTTGCACTTGGTCAAATTAATTTACTGCAATTGTCCTATTAGAATCTAAATAATTCATAGACTCGCAGTTTATCATGGTTTTATCCCAAACTGGACATTTATGTCATTATTTCAAACTAGATAAAAAGTATGCCACCACAACTGAGAATTTAAGGTTGATATGTTAGTGGTAATGCTTTTTTGGAAAGTAAAGTGAGTTTGTAAGACAGTAATAATGTCTGCACCTGACCATCAAAATGATGTGT
The DNA here is from genome assembly GCA_944474755.1 of Limnoperna fortunei. Lineage (NCBI taxonomy): Eukaryota > Metazoa > Mollusca > Bivalvia > Mytilida > Modiolidae > Limnoperna > Limnoperna fortunei. Next base: position 85,098,583 of record OX104113.1, on the reverse strand, counting down.
GTTGCAACAGGCAGAAATTTTAAGAAAATTTAATAAGAATCAATATCTTTGGTCCGACACACCACCATTATGTCTGAAAACATGCTTGTAATTATAAATGCTTTGACTCTAAAAATGAAGAAGATAGTAGGACAAAACATTTACCATATTTCAGTTATCTGGTCTACAAACTGATAATGCAACTATCTTTCGTTATAAGAATGTTTTAAGAAAAAATCAAAATCATTCGGCTATGCACACCTCCATTCTGTTTTCAAATATCCAACCAAATATAAACACTCTAGCTCCAAAGATTAAGGAGAAGATAAGTATGCCCATTAATTTTTTGTTTTGGGGAAACATGTATCCTCTGCCACCCTCTTTTGGAGGTACAGAGATTAGTTTGGGGTACAAAAGAACCCTTGTAAATTTTATTTAGTGGTAAAAGTTATTAATAGTTCAAAAGTTCAGTTTTGGGCTTTATTGATTGATTTATATTAAATTGTTGTTTCTGTAAGAATTCTCTGTTGCAGGCAATTTTTTTTATTACTTTATACTAATATTCTTCTTTACAATACTTTCCTAAATATATCAGTTAATCAAAAACTTTTGGTTTTGCAAAAACAACAAGTGTGGACTGTGAGCACATCACAAAGGGATATCCGCTCTTGGCATTCAAGTCCAATTATCACCCCTGAATAACATCCGACAGGAATGAAAATTCTTCATGCACATCTAAATATGATGTACTTCCTTGATGTAAAGTTTCATCAAAATCTGTCAGGCGGTTTAGAAGCGGCCCTTACAAGGGATGTGGACAGACGGACAGGATGATTCCTATATAACCCTCCCCCAAACAAGTTTGCGGGGGTATAAAAATATTTGATTTGCTGATAATTTTTTACCAAGTCAGGGCATCAAAAATGTACATCTGAAATAATTGCTAAATATTATAAGTAAAAAAAAAATTATTTAGGAAATTATGATAAAAAAAAAATGTAACTGGCAATAATACCTTATATGGTGACATTTTAGCTGGTGAATTACTGACTGGTATTGCTATCAACTGTACAGCTGAAAATATATATATTCAGAAAAGTTATCATCATTCTCATAACTGCTTTCTCCAGACTAAACCGATATAAATTTGATTCCTTGTTTATAGAAAAGCTTGGATTAATTTTACCTCATACATCATTAACAAATTAAAAATTAATGATGAATACCTATACAGACAGAAAAATGGGTAACAAAAATCTATGAGCCATATTGTACACCAGGTTGAGTTACCTGTTTTACTGGTAACTTTATAAAGCTGTAAAAAGTCTTTTTTGTAAGTTTTTTTGGACTATAAGTTAACTACACTACAGATCAATATGGTACATAAAGGCCCCAACTCACACCTATTTATTATCCATGTTTTCTTACACAACTTTTCAATAACTTTAAAAATACACATGTGCAATGATTCATTACAATTTTAAATTACCCATACCAATTTGTTCTATCCAAAATTACAAAATCAAATTTTTCATAAATGTCTTTAAAAATGTATTATATAATAACTTTCTTATACATGACTAATTATCTGAAATATATTAGAAAATTACTAGATATTTAAATTTGTGTTCATTACTTACTGTTTGGTCTAGCATTCTGATCTCTGAACCCTGTCAAGTCCCCATTGGAATCTAATAGACCAACCTGAAACATTTCAAAGCAATAAACAACAATGTTTAAATAAATACATGTATCCTAACAAAAAAAAAAAAACCAAAAAAACAAATTTTTTTTACATGTCATATACTGTTAGTGGACATGAATACAATTGATACATAAAAATAATAGGTAACTGAATGAAGTTACACAAAGATGATACATAACCGTATGGTCTATCGCACTTAAGTTTAACTACAACAAAATTTTGTGACTAGCCTTTGTTTACCTTTGACTGACCAGGCTAAAATATTACATAATATTATTTAAATTAACCTCTAGATAATGATTGTCCTATTCAAACTATCAACCAATGATTGGTAAAATCTGGGCCCACAGTTCTACAACATCCATGAAAAGGAGTGGTTTGACACAAGGGATGTGTGTTTCATGTCCAAATAATCCCTCAGCTGCATACAAAGATTTCAATCTGGGATTGCATTGACAAATGTATTTCTACTGGTAAAAGTACATCTGGATGTCAAAACCTCATGTCATGGAATTTGAACCTCAAACTGTGTGCATTATTTAGTACAAGTGAAAGCTATGCAAAGTTATATTCAAATTTTGATGGTACATGTATTTAATTACTGGTAAAATTTCTAAGTTTGATACCCCATTAAATCCCATCAAAATTAGAATAATTTTGAATAACTGAAACACAGGCAACAAAATTGACAATGATAAAGAAACTGAATTACAACTTTAAAATAATTTTAAATGAATGTGTACTTCACATTTTTAATTTCTAATTAGGTCAAGATCAAGTTAACAGATATGTTATCCAATTTAATCTATTGTTCACACCAAAGTTTGTCAATAAAGAGGATATCCGCATGACTACTTTTTAAAAATAATTAAAATAATTACGAACAATAAAAAATGTTAAACACTGAAAAAAAACGTAAATTTAAATCACAATGAGCAATTATATCTAATATTTACCATTTGAATGTTACTTTTCAGATTTTCATAAATCAAAGCCTATTAATAACTTTGTTGGAAGACATGAGTGAAGGAATGACAACAAAGAGCTACTGAATAACAAGTATGACCTAAATTTACCCAAATAAAGTCTATTTCAATTTGTTATGTTTGAATGAAGGACTGAAAAAACATTCGGTATTTGGTGAACCCCAACATAATGTATATATGTAATGACCTGTATAATTAATCTGTAATGTTAATATTTTTATCTACATGTATCTATGTCAAGGTAATCTTTATTTTTGACCTATATCACATGTACTGTCAGCTTTGAAAATTTCTTAAAACAAGAAATTTTCTTTCTTTTCAAAAATACCTGTGCACACTATTTTTTCTTGATACTTTCAATATATAACTTGTATACATCTGTATATTATTTTTACAGCTGCACAGTAAATTTTACATGCCATTGCTGTTTGAATACATTTATTTTTTTTAAATAAACCATGTACATTTACATGTACCTGCTGTTTATTATGGACTATAAAAATAAATACTGTACATTATTTCAAAAATTTAAAAAAAAACACTTCTTTTTACCAATAAGTAATTCTGACACAATATGTTTGCCTTATGAAAAAGTTTAATAAATTTAAAGTAAATCTGGTTTAGGATCTGTCATTTTTAAGATCTGAAGCAGGTGTTCACAAGGGCAGATGTCTACTGGGAAAATGAATAAATTTCAAACTTAACTATCAAAATGTAAAGTCTATTTCTACATTCCAACACATGCCTTTGTTGATCAAAAATTTATTTTAAAAAAAAAGCTTTGTTTTTTCTTGAATTTTCAATGTATACATTCAAGCAGTTTTTATTTTCATCACTGGGAAAAGCATACAGATTGCATCACATATAAAACATTACAAAAGTGTTCTACCTTTATACAAGTACATGTACAAAACAGAAGATATATTCTACACCTTTTTCTTAGAGTTCTGGACTCACGTCAATATAAAAAAATAAATATCACCAGATATATATAAATATACATGTACATGCACAAAACTTTAAAGCATTCACAGCACATGATTATATGTGGGGTTATCTTGTGTTTTTTTCTGCACATGTATGTTTGCATATATTAATATATGCACATATCCCTGTGAGTTAGATAGTTTGATTTCTTGATGATGTAACATACAATAATAAATTGCCATTATCTGGCTTTAAATCAGTTCATTTTTGTCAGTTGGATGTCATGACAAAAAGTTGCAACAATAAAGTGACCAGCTCAACAAATTCTAAAAAAGGTTACCTCCCCTTTTTCTAAGTTCACTCAACCATGAAATATTTGGCAAAGCCCTGCAGAATTTCCAGTGAAGAGATCTTATCATGTTTTTTTGTTTTGTTTGAATTATGTTTAACGTCACTTTATAGCAATTTTTCAGCTATTTCATGGCGTTCAGTTTTTATTGGGGGAGGAAGCAAAAGTACCCGCAGAGAACCCAAGACCTTCGGTAGGAAAACTGGCAATCCTTGTTTATTAAGATTGGAGTCGAGTCTTATCATGTTGTAACTGTACCTAGTTTCATGAAGATGTGAATTCATCTTAAGGGGATGCAGGACACCAACCGCCATTTTATGTGAAAATTTCAAAATTTTAGGAGAAACGCTTACAAGGAATGTGGACAGATGGACAGACAGACAGACAGACAGACAGGGTGATTCCTATTTATCCCTCCCAAACATGTTTGCGTTTGGGGGGGGGGGGGTATAATGAATTTTTTAACAAGGGATGTAATTTTAAACCAAAAAACCCCCTTTTTTTAGTACTTTATGACTATTTTTTTTCCAGTAGATAAAAATTTAAGTCAAAAACCTACCACTTAAATTTATACCAAATGTTTTACATCATACCAAAAATTTGGAAAATTTCATTGGACAGAAATTTTGTAATCATTTTTAGTGCTTTTTTATTATCTTCTCTGTATAATCTATTAGAAAAATTAAAACTTCAATGATGAACGACTCGAAATTAAGCTCTGAAACCCCCTAAAAAACTAACTATATGGCGAATTTAAAGAAAATTCATTGACAAATTATATTCAGTGAAAGTGTCCTGCATCCCTTTAAATAAAAAGTTTTTTAATGCAAAGGTAAACATGAGGTGGGGTGGACCAACAAAAGAACAGACCATAAATGTACATGTCCCCCAACTTTTTTGGCAGGGCATAAAAATGCACAGCCATTACTATTCTTTGATCCATTAGAAGGCATTATAAACAATATATGAAATATTTATTTATGAGATGTCATAGAATATTGTGCATTCAAGACAAAAACCCATGATCTATATAACCACCATTTGTTTTATTACTAATAAAGTTGTCAAGTTGCAACATCACACAGTATTTTCAATATGGCTTCAAGTTGACCATCTGCACAAGACCCTAGCCATTTTTATGCTTAAGCTTTTGCTCTGCACCTCAAGCAGAATTTTTTATTTGATTTTTATTTCATATGATATGATTACTCATGCCACCTTTCAAAATCAATCTGTTAAGCTACAGCCTATCTCATATCTTTTTATATAATTATTATTACAATCTATATAGTATTAACTATTATTAATAATGTTAAAGCAGAAAACCAGAGGCCTACAACCGCTTGCAACTATTCACCTGGTATAGTCCTCCTCTTACTGGACCAACTTGTTTTAAGTCATTAAAGTAGTCTTGTAACAGAATCTAAACCAATCATGCCTGCTTATAAAATCGATAACAGTCTCGTTTGCTTTTATTGTAGCGTTTTGGGTTGATTGAAAAAATGAACATATGTGATTAACAGTTAAATGTTTATATTTTAGTGCACAAGTTGAATAAACTTGGAAAAAAATCTTTTTAAATAAGGAATCTTTTTTGTTGTACATTTTGAACTGTATTGTTACAGAATTTTCTATACAATTTAAACACATGTAATTTTTTCAATTATGTTTATTGCAATATAATTCATTGAACAGTGACCAATTGTCAGCAGAGAAGTATTTCAGTCGCTTGCAAAGTCAAAGAAATATTCAAGCAGGGATGATTTTAGAATTTTCTAATAGGTGCTTGCCACACAAAGGTACTACATAAAAGCAAATTGGGAAAATATCATTTCACACTCTTAAAAGTTGAGGCAATCCTTGATTGTTACTTATTTTATGTTACTCTTATGCACACTGTGGCCAAAATGAATTCCGCAAGTCCGTGAAAAAACACGGCCAAACGTGACACGGCAATATATTTCTTAGTGATTATTGTCCGTGCACGTTCCATGACCAAAATGACTGCACAATTGTCTATTGTCAAATTTTCTAAAAGGTCCTCGCCACACAAATTTACTTCATAAAAGCAACTTGGGAAAATTTCATTTCACACTCTTAAAAGTTGAGGTAATCCTTGATTTTTACTGATTTTATGTCACTCTTATGTATGTATACTGCGACCAAGATGGATTCCGTTAAGTCTGCGAAAAAAAACCACACGGCTAAACGCGACATGGCAATGAATTTTGTTAGTGATTATTGTCCACGAACATTCCATGACGGAAATGACTGCACAATCGTCTTTTCATGGACTTTGGGGTATAGCCACGATAAGCACGGCATTTGTACAAGGCATATGTTGTCATTGCAGAAATACGTAATGAAAGTATTTGTTGCAGGAAGGCAGTAACATTTTTTAAACCTCGTTACTCAGACATCTCAATTTTATGTTCGTTTTACATAATTGTTCATTCAACAAATTCTATTGTTGTGTAAATTCTATAAAAATCTGGCATGCAAGGAGTGAGAAATCATATGTCAATGATTGGTCAGTGCCTGAAATGTGGTCCAGCCTAAGTAGAAATTTGAAATCATGGCCAAAAATGATTATGACTTACCTAATTTTTTGTTGACAAGCAATGAGTACAGAATAAAGGCAAAAAACTCAATTACTGAACAGGTTTGGTCAAAGAAGTGTCAATAAGTTACACACTACACAACGCCAAGTATATATTGATGAATGGTGTGGACACCCAGTTTATAATAAACCAGAGGCTCTTAAGAGCCTGTATCACTCACCTGATTTTAAAGGGAATGAAGATGGCATTTCCCTGATGTTAAAGTAAGTCCTGTAATTTTCAATAAACTTTAAATAGGACCATCCAAATAATATTACTAGAAAGCTTTGTTTCATTGGTTAACCCGTTGTATAGAGAAGATTTTTTTTATTTGCCATTGGGTCCTATGTTAAACTAAGTCCTGCGGCGGTGGCGGCCATTTTGAATTTCCAATTGCAATAAAAACATAAACTTTATAAAGGACCATCCAAACAATATTGCTAGTAAGTTTTTGTTTCCATTGATTAACCGGTTTCAGAGAAGAAGCCTTTAAAAGCTTTTTCCCATTGGGTCCTATGTTAAACTAAGTCTTGCGGTAGCGGCCATTTTGAATTTCCTATTGCCATAAAAAACATAAACTGTATAGAGCACCATCCAAACAATATTGCTAGTAAGTTTTTGTTTCCATTGATTAACCGGTTTAAGAGAAAAAGCCTTTAAATGCTTTTTTCCATAGGGTCCTATGTTAAACTAAGTCCTGCGGTAGTGGCCATTTTGAATTTCCAATTGCCATAAAAAACATAAACTTTATAGAGGACCATCCAAACAATATTGCTAGTAAGTTTTTGTTTCCATTGATTAACCGGTTACAGAGAAAAAGCCTTTAAAAACATTTTCCCATAGGGTCCCATGTTAAACTAAGTCCTGCGGTAATGGCCATTTTGAATTTCCAATTGCCATAAAAAACAAACTTTATAGAGGACCATCCAAACAGTATTGCTAGTAAGTTTTGTTTTGATTGGTTAAACGGTTTCAGAGAAAAAGCCCTTTTAAACTTTTTTCTCATAGGGTCAAATGTTAAACCAAGTCCTGCGGTGGCGGCCATTTTGAATTTCCGATTGGGATAAAAAACATTAACTTTATAGAGGACCATCCAAACAATATTGCTAGTAAGTTTTCTTTCCATTGGTTGACCGGTTTCAGAAAAGAAGCCTTTCAAACTTTTTCCCATAGGGTCCTATGTTAAATTAAGTCCTGCGGTGGCAGCCATTTTGAATTTCCAATTGCCATAAAAAACACAAACTTTATAGAGGACCATCCAAACAATATTGCTAGTAAGTTTTTGTTTCCATTGATTAACCTATTTCAGAGAAGAAGCCTTTTAAAACTTTTTCCCATAGGGTTCTATGTTAAACTAAGTCCTGCGGTGGCCGCCATTTTGAATTTCCAATTCCCATCAAAAACACAAACTTTATAGAGGACCATCCAAACAATATTGCTAGTAAGTTTTGTTTTGATTGGTTAAACGGTTTCAGAGAAGAAGCCCTTTTAAACTTTTTTCCCATAGGGTCCTATGTTAAACTAAGTCTTGAGGTGGTGGCCATATTGGTTTACCAATCAAAATAAAAAACACAAACTTTGTAAAGGTCCATCCAATGAACATTATGGCCAAGTTTGGTTTCAATTGGCCAAGTAGTTTCAGAAGAAGATTAAAATGTAAAAAGTTTACAGACGCCGATGACGACGACGGACGCAAAGTGATAACAATAGCTCACATGACCCTTTGGGTCAGGTGAGCTAAAAAGCTGAAATTCACAATGCAAATATATGTGCGGTTCTTATTTGGCATATTCTGATTGTTTCTTTTCATCTGCAGTCATGTTCTCTTCAAAAAGACCACGATTTGTCCATGTTTACAGTGTAATATATAGCAGTTAGGAAAAACCATATTACTCAATGTTATCACTAGATAAAATCAGAGGTCTTCTGTTTATTTATATTAACTGAATTTTTATTGGTTGAATTTTGGAACCAATCAGTGTGGCATTTTTATCAGATCATTCAGGATTCATAAATAGACACAGTGTGGAATGAGGATAAAAATATTTTTTTTTTACGATTTTTTTTCAATCGCCCTAATGTCTTTCCTTGGGCCAGCTTTTTATCCACTTTGAGCACCTTTCAATCACCCAGACAAGGTATAAATGGCCACTGGCGAGTGGGGGACTGTTTATTTCAGGCAATGTTGGTCTCTTGGAAGCCAAAACTTACACACCTATTACTAAAAAATCAATAGGTGAGGCGGGAATCACCCAATGAATGGGAGGAGCAAAACTAAGCGACAAGTGTTTTTGTCTGACGACATCAAAATTCAAGGTTGCAACTGATTGTACAAAATTCCCGATCTAGAGGCTCCCAGGAGCCTGTATCGCTCACCTGAACCTGAAACCAAACAATCCTTTTTTATCCAGCTTTTCTTTGCTATAAGGAATTGCCCAACACTTCTGCAAAAGTCCAGGGCTCACCACACTGGGCGAAGTGGGCGACAAAGTCGCCCTAAGACGCCTCAAAAGCGAAGTCGAAGCCGCCCTGTCATTTCCCTCAAGTCGCCCAATAGTTCACATAATATACTTGTTAATCTGGTCCAAATACTTCACCCGGACTACCAATTTATCAGTTAATGTGTAATTCCAATAAAAAACTGCAAACAATATGTGTATTTAACATATTTTCAAATGATTTACGTCTCTCAAACGTATAACGCGCCATTTGTTTATTTACCGGATGTGACTAATTACCGGAAGTGAACAACGAAGAAAAGTAAGTATAACAGCCCATAATGAAAAATCGTAATTTTCTTTGATAAGTATATGAGCTCCACATGAAAGAATACAGATATATTGTACTTATTGACATCATGATAAGTTCTGTATATGGTTGTCCCATGAAGCAATTTGGATCAGCACAACTTTATCCAAGTGGAAGTGTGCTGAACCGAAGATTTATTTCTGGGTTTAATGTAATGTTATTACATCTATCTTCTTTGGAAATTTGATAAGATAAACATGGCATGTTCATAACAAACTGTTAGGAATATTATGATACAAGAACTCATGAATGAAGTTTATGTCTACACATATACGAAATATTTTTGTTGATCCATTTTTATTTGTGAATACCTTGTACCAAGTACTGAAGTAGATAGAAAAATAGTCCCTATATCTGGTGTTTTTTTCATTGATTAATGATAAAGGTTATGTACTGTTTGATAGTACATACCCAGGGCTCACCACACTGGGCGAAGTGGGCGACAAAGTCGCCCTAATAGGCCCTGAAGTTGCCCTAAGGCACCTCAAAAGCGAAGTCGAAGTCGCCCTGTCATTTCCCTGAAGTCGCCCGATGGTTCACATAAGATACTTGTAAATCTGGTCCAAATACTTCACCCTGACTACCAATTTATCAGTAAATGTGTAATTCCAATAAAAAACGGCAAACAATATGCGTATTTAACATATTTTCAAACGATTTACGTCTTTCAAATGTATTACGGGCCATTTGCTTATTTACCGGATGTGACTAATTACTGGAAGTGAACAACGGAGAAAAGTAATGTACAACGGCCCATAATGAAAAATCGTACTATTTTTGATAAAGAAACACTTTTAATTGGTTTCAAACTTCAGTTCTTTCAAAGAGTATTGTACTTTAACAATTTTCTTTGATAAGTATTTGAGTTTCACTTGAAAGAATAAAGATGTATAGTAATTATTGATATAATGATAAGTTCTGTAGATGGGTGTCCCATGAAGCAATTTGGATCAGTACAACTTTGATTAATGATAAAGGTTATGTGCTGTTTGATATTGCATACCATGAATAATAATGAAAAAGAGAAAAAAACTGAATCTAAGTGTGTTATGGTTTTAAAACACAAGAGAAACAATCCTGGAAATTGATGTAAATAATGAAAAATGTATGTAACTACTGCGAAATTAATTATTTGTACGGTCCCCCTGACTTCTCCCTAGTGTCTCCTGAAGACTTCCTATCAGGGCCTGACTTCTCCCTGTTTGGCTGCCAGGGAGAAGTCACTTCTCCCTACCTTTTTAGAGTGTGTTGACCCCTGCATACCATGAATAATAATGAAAAAGAAAGAAAAAAAAACTGAATTTATTCAGTGTTCTAGGATTCCCATTTCCCGTCACCCGTGGAAAGTGATTTCTCAGCACGGGAAAGCCAATTATGTTGCCCTGGTCACCCTTGGGCAAGTACACATTAAAAGTCGGGATTCTTAAAAAAATGTTCATACTTGCCCTGTCAGGATACAAAAGTACATTAATTTTGTTCAATAGTTTAATTTTTTAAAATCAAGATAAAAAAATCAATTGTAGGTATTTGTTTTCGTTTTTATTTGATCAATGTTATACAGGTGCTTGTAATTTGAGTTTTCACCACTGCTGCAAAACATTTTTGAGATCAAGTATGAATGCATTAAGTACCAAATCAAACCCGGTAAAACCGGCAAAATCCGGTTTTGGGGGAAACAATTTTCTGGGGTTTTTTTTGTTTTTTGTGTGTAAATTTTGTAATGAATTAAATAATATAATATTGAAGTTTTTTCTTACATTGACTTGTACAAAAATTGACAAGGATGAAAATTTGTTATGTACAAATATGTGTACATTATATTTTGAGATGTATGGGGGTTTTGTACTGTTTGTTTCATAAAAATATGTACAACAAGAAACCTAAGCCAGCTTCTTCGACAGAATTGCAAATAGTTGTTTCCAAATATAAATGTACTGAATACAGTACATTTATATTTGGAAACAATAACTATTGTGCAATTCTGTACAAGAAGAAAATCTTGATTGATTGATTAATGGTGTTTAACGCCTGAGCAGCAATATTTCAGCTATATTCAGGCGATGAACATGAAATAGATGATAAAATGAACATGAAATGATGATGAATGAAAATGGGATGGGACACAAGGAAAAATAGGGGTAACGGATTTTAGATTGCCACTGGCAAATGGGAGGATGGATAGGGTCGGGCAATTTAGCCTCCTGTAGCGGGATCGAAATCCCTACTCATTGCGAATACTACAGCAGTGTTCTTTAACGTGCGAGGAACGTGGCATTTTTCCCAACACGGTGCACTAATATGGTTTGCGGTCAGGTTTTCCGTATTATGGCCTGACAACCCCAGCTTGCCAGGGGTACCCCATTCAACCACCTGGGGCACACATCCCAGTCGGTCTTTATGCAAACCGACCTGACACGCCGGTCTGGGTACTGGGCGCTATTTAGTCGCCTTTTACGACAAGCTAGCGCGACTGCGGTCTATTCTTTTAGCCACCCGGATCCCGCACGGGGCAGAAGAAAATCTTCAATTGGTACATATCTGTATATTTTTAATTAAAAAATTAACACGTCATTCAAACTTTGTGGGAAAGTTTACTTGAGATGTGGGAAAGCCAGTTTATAGAGGACACTTTCCCAAGTAAAGTTCAGTTAGCAAAAAAATCCTAGAACACTGATATTATTTATGTGTGTTATGGTTTTAAAACACAAGAGAAATAATCCTGGAAATTGCTGTAAATAATGAAAAATATATGTTAACTAACTACTAACTACCTGAAGTCTCCCTATCAGGGCCTGACCTCCCCGTTTGGCTGCCAGGGAGAAGTCACTTCTCCCTACTTTTTTAGAGTGTGGTGACCCCTGAAGTCATTAATTTTTTTCACTTTTAAATTTGCTGTACCTGTTATACTTTTTTAACTATCAGTCGAAAACTCTCTTGACTCATCCCCCCCCCCATTTTCTATTTTATGCTAACGTAGCTATGCAGGTAGTCATGAAAAATAATTAATTTTATAACACAAGATATAGTTTGTTGTATACACACTAAAGCATATGACCACAATTTCACTTTCCTTTGCAGATGAAAACGGCACTGTAGACTATGTTGTTCTTTTGATGTTTGTCAACACTGAAGAAAATATAAGACGTAGAACACTTTCTGGAGAAAGGAAACAAAAACTTAACATGCATACCCATTGTTCTGATGTGATTTTACTATCTTTTTGGCCGGCTATCCACTGCGACTACGGGATCGGCACTCCACTGAGAAAACACCGCGACTCCACCGAGGCGAGTTGAGTGAGAGAGGAGGAAACTCACTCTCCACCCCCACTGCGATGGGTGTAGAAATTAAAATTTGTGGGGCCTGTACAGTAGTCTTATAATTATTTGGTCACCTTTTAAAGTCTGTAGAAGAAAATCTTGTTTAAAGATTATCAAGCTCTTGTTTTGCATTTGATATGTAGTATTAGTTACATTATTTTGTTGGCATATAAATATAGAATTTACCTCCTTTGCTACGGGTTCTAATCCTGAATCTTTGTAGAATCTGACAATATCATCTTTTATTTCTGCACCATTGCTGGCACCTCTTGTTGGAGTTGTTTGTATTATCTTAATAGGACTCATCTGGGCTGTAAAAGAGACAATGATATAAAATGAACAAATTCAATAAGGTATTGGACTATAAGAGTATTTGGGTTTTTTTTTTAATTTTCAACATGATAAATAGACATCATTTGTTTTATTCCATTTATCTTATTATTATTATTTTTTTGTATGCAGATTGAATAGTTCTATAACATAAAACCCAATTTCACATTTATATTTATCATTTTCATCTGTCAGGGCTCAAGCTGTGTCAAAATTATAGGGAGAAGTCACTTCTCTTTTGTGGGGCTGACAGGGAGAAGTGAGGATAGAACAGGGAGAAGTGGGTGGACAACAGGGAGAATTTGCATTATATGTCGTGAAAGCATCCTATTTTGTTTTTTTTTAATGTGTTAATTTGGCATTTGAATTTTTTATTGTGACATGTTTTTAGCAGTTCAATTTATTTAGGAAAAAAGTAAAAGATTTGATTAACTTTTATCCCCCTTTTTTATAAATACATGTATTAAACATAACTTTTAAAAAAATATATCAACTGTCACAAAACTGTTCATTAAAAAAATGTTTCATGTCATTGGTCTACAAATTGATTGAATTATAATGAAGTACTATTAGAACTAGAAGTAGAAAATTACATCATTGTGACAAATCTGTTAAAAGTATTTATACATATTTAACTTAAATTTGTTTAAAGTAAATGCCTAAATACTATTTTTTACTACGTTTCTATCATTGCAATACTCATATCAACACTATCACCATCGTATATTTGCAATCTTCGGCATTAAATTCATTTCCGCTCCAGAAACTTTCGCGTATTTTTGCTCTGAACTGGTTTCCGGTCGTATTTTAAACCTACACTTTATATACCAAATAAAAGTTTAAAGGGTACCAGTTGACTTTCTGGCGGGTAACATAATGAACATGATGCTGAATCAAAAAGCGAAGATTTCTTAACAAAATGGGAATAAAATTTGAAAGGTGACATCAGGCGATTCTACTAATTGAAAGGGCAACTTCACTTCACTTTTTAAGATGATCGCGGGCGAAGTGGGACCACGATAAGGCGACTTCTTCGCCCGAGTCGCCTTGCAACGCGAGCCCTGATCCGTCTTTTACATGTTTATTATTTTTTGAAGAGGTTTTATCTGTCAGTTTAACTTTCTTGGAGCAAAACTTTTTCAGAAGTTCTGTATATTTTAACATGTGAGATACAGTGAAACCAACAAACACAAAAACTAATGTTCACTTAGTTATTTCATGTTTGAAATATCGAGGAGAAATTTAACTGGCAGCTCACATTTTGAATTTCACTGTAAATCAACATCTATTTAGTGTCGTAATGAATACATTTTTTTGTGGTAATTGTAACAAATGAAAAATTTGTTTCATCAAAAACAAAGCTGTAAGATAGATTCAAATGGGGTCTGCAATTCAATGTAATGTGAGTGAAGAGGTATCTCAAATAAAGCCTCAAACAGGACATTAAATATCCTCGATATACTAAGGTAAGTCAATTTTTTCGAAAATTTAGACATTATATTAAGTTAAGTGTAGGTTGCATGGGTGCCCAAACTTTTTTCCATTTCAAACTTAACACGATCTTCTTGTGGAGTTTGCGAACGGAAAAATGCATCTTAGACAGTGAGGGAAACGATTTTCTTTTCCAGCTCGCCATCCTGGCCAGTACCAAAACATTAGTACTTGCCGAATTTATGATCTACTAGACTAAGTTGGTGAGTAGGTTTTCAAAGTTACTTGCCAACATACAATATCAATACAAATGAAATAACATAAACAACCATGTTGACACTGAGAGCTAGTTAATTTATTCAATTCGTAATCTATACATATTTTCAGCAGTCTCCAAAAGAGCCATAACCCTTTTGTAGGCCTGATGAACTGCAGTCTCCATTTCATCATCAGTTTTCCATAATTTGGTTTAAATTTTGGCACCAATAGCACTTTTTGCCATACAAAAATAAGTACCGCATTTCCGACCTTGTAACCATTAATGAAATTGGTCTGTTAACTTCATATCTTTTAATTCCGTAATAATTTTAAGTTCTAACATCATATTTCACCTAGGATTAGTTGAAAATCTATATATTTCGGTAAAATAAATTGTTTTAGATAAAGAAATAAAAAATAAAATTACGATTATGGTAATCAGAGAAAGGGATCGCCGCAAAGTTTTTAGCCCTACCAGTGTAAAAACCGGAAGTTAAAACAAGTTTATCGTGGTCAAAAATTGTTTTGTTTATAATTAAAATGAAGTTAATTACTCTTAAAAACAATAGAGAAACATCGCGAATAACATCGTTAACGCTCAGTTATGGTACATTTATCATCAAGTAAGCCTGGATTGTTACGTTTTCTTAGAACTCGCCAGATAATTTCAGCTCGCCAAACTGACGAGTAGCAGTTGATCTGAGCTCGCGAAAAATCTTCTCTACTCGCATGGGGCAAGTTGGCAAGCGGTCGTTTCCCACACTGTTAGATGAAATCTTGCAATTTACTAAAAAAACAATAATTCATAAATATATCGATATCTAATAAAAATGTTGAAAATAAACATGAAATGGGAGTTTTTATTTTTGGAACTAGCAAATTGAGGTAAGATTTTATTTCTAAATTTTTCAAACGGTGAATAATATAAGATGATAATCTCAATGAATACAAGGCTTTTCCTCCCTTTTATTTAGTGCCGAATATCGGCACCTTTCCCAATGGCAAAAACTGCCTCTTTTTTCCCAATTTTGACTTAAATTTCCCAATCGTAAATTTCCGGATATTTTTCGGGTTTTTTCCGACATCGTACCGCATATTTTCACACTTATGCTCTCTAAAATGGAGGGAGAATTATGATCATCGATATCATTTTTGCGCTTTAATCGATACAATTGCATAACTGTTTGCATACGCTCAACTTTGAAACATGATTTAGTTTGTTTGATTGACAACTCTAAACGTCGTAAACTGAGAAAATTTATTAAATTTGAATACTGTTTTCCCCATATTTAAAGCCTAATATACACTCTGTATCTAGATTTCTAAACAAAAAGATTTTGGTTGCTGGTTTAAATTGGGCTTAGCAAAAGTATAATGTCATATGTCTTTGAAATTTCTGTTGTTGAACTTTAGATAATATTCAGTTGGAGTGTCAGTCTTTGGATAGTCATACAGAATTAAAATTGCATAGCTGTGACAGTATGAAACAAATTGAAAAATATTCATGATCATTTTGCAGTTTATAATTACCACATCTAAATTTACAAGCATGCTGCATAAAAAAAAGCACACAGAAACTAAGTTCAAACCTAGAAACTTCAAACTAAAGCATGATTGCAAAGTTTCCCAAAATCACAGAAAATGTCGATAAATTTTCCCAAAATCAGCGGAGAAGGACATTCCCAAAAAGGCCAGGAAAAGCCCTGGAATATGACATCACATAATGGCTTCATGACAAAGTGAAAGTTTCAACTGAATAAAAAAGTGTTGAAATTTATCATCAGAGAGGAAAACATAATAACCACAGGAATTTGACCCCATATCATTTGGGTCGAAATATGGCCAGACAAGGAAAAAAAAGTTTTGTCGCGAACGAAGTGAGCGAAGGAGTCTAACGCAAAAGTAAACAATTCCTACCCCCCTACCTTTGTTGTTGAGTTTGCTTTGAGAATTTGCACTGACAACATGATTGTAGGTGTTCTACTTACTCACGGACATTTATTCTTTAAGATTATGACATCGATTCATTTAATATATCCATATTTTTGCAACCGCGAAACTTTTTCTTGGACTGAAACACTTTCTTTACTTCAGGGAAGCTTCCATGGATGATTGTTCCGCAGTAAATGACAAAAAGTTAAACGCGAAGTCGGAACCAGAGAAAAATTATCCGGAAATTGCAAACCGAAGAGCACATGGCTGATGTCATTGGGTTACATCCCTTTATCAACAGATGTGCTAGAAATGTAAACAATTCGATTAAAACTCAATTTTACAAAAAATAATTAAAATTAGGATTTAAATATTATTTCATTTACATACAAAGCAAAGTTTTTTTTACCGTTTTATCCCATTTAATTTTTGTCATTTACTACGGAACAATCATCCATGGAAGCTTCCCTGAAGTAAAGAAAGTGTTTCAGTCCAAGAAAAAGTTTCGCGGTTGCAAAAATATGGATATATTAAATGAATCGATGTCATAATCTTAAAGAATAAATGTCCGTGAGTAAGTAGAACACCTACAATCATGTTGTCAGTGCAAATTCTCAAAGCAAACTCAACAACAAAGGTAGGGGGGTAGGAATTGTTTACTTTTGCGTTAGACTCCTTCGCTCACTTCGTTCGCGACAAAACTTTTTTTTCCTTGTCTGGCCATATTTCGACCCAAATGATATGGGGTCAAATTCCTGTGATAATAACAAATGGTAGAAAAATTATATAGATGAAACATTCTGTTGATGCATACGGATTTGCCCATTGCACAATGTCCTATTTGTCTAAAATTTATTTGCATTCCTCTTTGCTATGCTTTAGGCATAGCTTATATATTTGCGAGTTGACCCAGTATATCAGTCTATTCCAGCTCCCTTAGTCCTTGGTCTGTATGGAGATTTTTAGCCAAGCTATACTCCAGTACAGGAAATGTAGACAAATTGAGTGAAATAAAACAAAGCAGTTTAATAAAACAACTTGAATCTTGGGAATAATTCTATACAATAAGTATGCAAATATTGCAATTTTACACTGGTAGGGACAATGGACCACGAGGGATCAGTAAACAAAGGGGGATAATTCGAGGGAAAATTTACCATCATCCATCCACAAACTCGCCAGTGTAGTATTGGAATTCGCCATTCTTCGAATTCTCTACAGCGAGATATGCATTCTTAATTTCTCAACATACAATGAGGTTCACGATTTCGGAATATTATGTCCCTCCAATCAATATTTTGTCAATAAATCAAGGAACTAGTAAATCCCAATGACAAAATGGCGTCCGCTGAAACTTTTCGGTTCTTGGAATGTGCTGTAAAGTTTGGAAATTCAGCGTGCATATGACTGCAAACTTTTAATAATGTCATTTTGGAATCTGCCGCTTGAATATAAACATGCTTAGTAGCTTTCCAGGGGTAATCTGTAAAACCGAGCAGGAATGTTTTGTGTATCGGCTCTTTTCCAGCAAATCCGAGCTTGGCGGCGACAATGACCGAAATGATACGATTGGTTAGATGTACCACGTGAAATGCAAATTGCGTTTGCGCAGAAAAAGTTCGGGAGTTTTTTGGATCCTTCTGTCAAAAGAATTATGGTATGTAAATAAATAGACTTCTTTTGTTAATAGGAACCGGTCTATATTTATTGGAGGTTGGGATCGGTGCAAAATATGCAATTGGACAAATACTATTTTATGCATTGAACAGAACAGAACAGAACAGAACAGAACAGAATTTTTATTTGGTCTAAAATCCAAATACAGGATTGTTACCAATACAGTTACAATTTATAAACACATACAAACATATATAAAAGAATACGTCTACTAGTAATTTAGACACATGCCTCATTATTATATATATCAGAAAGATATACTTTACCAGGTTGGACTTGGCTTGCCTATTAATAATAAGTATATATTATATATTGGATTATTCATTAGAGGAGGTGGTGTAGAATTAATGCATGAATACTTTACATTAATATTAATAAATAATAATATGAGTTAGACAACCACAATACACTTAATCACAATTATTAAGTAACTCAAATCTCCTTTTATACATTTGATTAACACCTATGACAATAACTTTTACTATATCATAGTCTTTACAATTGAATAAAAAGTTAAATTTAGCATCTGAGTCGAAGTTAACAAAATGAATGAGCCATTCTCCAAATGGTTACAATTCAGTACTTACGAATTGTTCGATTTTGAAAGTCAGAAAAATCATGAGAAAAATACATAGAAATTTTATCACTGATAAAAATAATACCATCAATAAAAAAAAAAGAATTATTTTTTTTCTGACCTTTTAATTCAAAATGGAACAATAAGTTAATATTGAATTGTAATCTTCTAATTATTCACTAAGTAATACACACTTTTTAAATATCTCATCTGATGTCGTCGGACAGCAACTTTTTTGTATTTTGAGAATACGGGACATATATATTCTTTATTAAACGTAATAATTTGAAATGCACACACCCCCAATTAATATTTACCGGTTCCTAATTCCAGTCAGCGACATTAATTTTTATTCCATCTAGCAGAGAAATATAAGGTCAACTGCAATGACTTCAAAATTAGTGTCCGACCGTTCGCAGACTTGTCCATGGCACATAAAATAGAATTTGAATACGAGAACATTTTTTAATTAAACACAATCATGTTGCTCCTTTGATGATTTTTATCTTGGCAAAAAAGTAAACAATGGAAGCTACATTGATACTACACAGATACATTAACATATACAACATGTAAGCTCTCAGAAAAACGACGCATCCAAAAAAGGCGTACCCTTGGACCCCCTACCAGGGCGCTACCCTGGACCCCTAGCCGAACTTTTACGCATACCCTAACACAAATTACTGTATCCGCCCCCGTAATAGTACGTAAAAATGCCATAAAACATAAGCAAAATAATTATATAAACTATATGCATTCTACCAGCAGTAGTGTACACAAAAAGATAAGCAACTTACATACAGAAAAGAACAATTAGTTCCATTACAAAACGTCACAAGGAACCTTTGATTGTGACAAATTAAGAGAAACTGTTCTCAGTTCGGATATGGCGTGGAAGGCTGTTCACAAACAGCAGTGGCTGAAACTGAAACTGTTTTAACCACATATTGTAGCTTTGACCTGTACATATTCCAACATATTATATCTGAAAGAATATTTGGATTATTTTACATTAACAAAGTTTGTAAAAATAAAAAAAAATATATATTTTATTTCCGTTTCTTGGTTTTCAAACATTTTGTACGGAAGCCGTAAGGAGACATAGACATAGAAACTTTATTTGAAGTCGGGTTATAAATACAAGCAACATAAACTCTGTAGAGCGTTTAACCGACAAACAATAACAACATACATGATACAACAATACATATTAATCACACTTAGACACATAAAACATACTATTATATAAAACTATGTTAGCATGTAAGAAAGTACAGAACACAGTACATATAACACACAAATAGACACATAAAACCTACTCGATATATATAAAACTAAGCTTGCATGTAATAAAGCACAATTAAAAGACCAGACATGCATAAGCAATAGGTAAGACATGCATAAGCAATAGGTAAGACATGCATAAGCAATAGGTAAGACATGCATTAGCACTAACCACAACACTAAAAAGAAAACAGGAATAAAGCATAAAATCCAGAACAGAGTTAGAATATAAACAGCATAATTATTTGGAATTAAAATCAATATGTAAAGATATGTATAGGCACTAGGACATACACAAGCCTAAAATTTGAAGCACAGTACATAAAAAAACTCTGAAGTACAGCACATAAGCACAAAAAATACATGAAGCATAAAAAACACAGAAATAACGAGCCGAATATAAATATAGGAAATACAGGATTAAGATCTGCAGGAGCCACATCTGCAAGAGTTGCCATTCCAGTTATTAATCAGAATCTTGAACTGGTCAATGTTTGTCTGTATACGTATCTCATTTGGCAACTCATTCCAGATTGTGGCTCCAGCATACCTTACTGCGCGAAGTCCACATTCTGTAGTCCTTACCTGAGGTATCTCAACCAGATTGTCCTTTCTAAAAGAATAATGAGATTGTTTTAAAGTAATAAAATCATGTAGGTATACAGGTTGATTGATTGATTGATTGATTAATGGTGTTTAACGCCCGAGCAGCGATATTTCAGCTATATTCAGGCGATGAACATGAAATGGATGATAAAATGAACATGAAATGATGATGAATGAAAATGGGATGGGACACAAGGAAAAATAGGGGTAACGGATTTTAGATTGCCACTGGCAAATGGGAGGATGGATAGGGTCGGGCAATTTAGCCTCCTGTAGCGGGATCGAAATCCCTACTCATATCGAATACTACAGCAGCGTTCTTTAACGTGCGAGGAACGTGGCATTTTTCCCAACACGGTGCACTAATATGGTTTGCGGTCAGGTTTTCCGTATTATGGCCTGACAACCCCAGCTTGCCAGGGGTACCCCATTCAACCACCTGGGGCACACATCCCAGTCGGTCTTTAGGCAAACCGACCTGACACGCCGGTCAGGGTACTGGGCGCTATTTAGTCGCCTTTTACGACAAGCTAGCGCGACTGCGGTCTATTCTTTTAGCCACCCGGATCCCGCACGGGGCTGTAGGTATACAGGTGACTTTTAATGAATAATTTTTAAAACTTCTAATGCCATTGTTCGTAAACGTATTATTTTAAGGGTAGGTAAGCCTGATTTTAATAAAAGTTCCTCATAATTACAATCGTATTGTTCATAGATAGGCGAAAGGCACGTTCTTGTATTTTTTCCATCTTATCTGTATTATTTTCCCCACAGAAATGCCAAACAACCGGACAGTAATTAAAATTGGACATAATAAATGAATAATAAATTGTTAACTTTCCCAATTTTGATAAATATTTTCCAATGCGTTTTAATACGTTTAACTGCCTTGATGCCTTTTTACAAATATTTGAAGTATGGGTAATGGTATCAAACTTTAATTGATAGTCGATTGTCACACCCAGGAGAGTAACTTCATCCTCGCTTGAAATTTCATTCCCATCCTAATTGAATTTTAGACCCCTAGATTTAGTTTTTTTCCCAATGGCAATTGCCTGAAAATTTTCCGGATTAGCCTTTATTTGATTATTCGAAAACCAATTGATTAAAACAGCACTTTCATTTTCCAAAGTATTGACTAATCCTTCAATGTTTGAGTCTGAGTGTGACAATGTATTATCATCCGCATAATTGTACAGTGTACTTTCTTTAACAAAAATAAATACGTCATTTAGAAAAATATTAAATAGAACAGGACCAAGGATAGAGCCTTGGGGGACACCCTTATAAATATTTTGCCAAGTGCTAAGAACTGAACCAACTTTAACACATTGAGATCTGTTTGACAAATAACTATTTAATAAACTAATAGAAGCTCCAGTTAAGCCATAGGTTTTCAATTTTAACAATAATAAATCGTGCGGAAGACAGTCAAATGCCTTCGAAAGATCCACCAGGAAAGCAGCTACATATTTAGTATCATCAACAGCTTTTTTCCTATCTTCAATTACTTTTAACAATGCTGTATTACAGCCATAGCCAGGTCTAAAAGCTGACAAAAATGGATTAAAGATATTTTCAAAATAATCTATGAGCTGCTGGTAGATGGCTCTCTCAAAGATTTTTGACACTGCCGGCAAAATACTGAGATGAAAAATAAGAAATTTGTTTTTTAAAATTCATTTTCTCGATAAAACAAAATTGTTATATCGAGTTCTCGATAAAACAGTCTATCGTTATCTCGAGAAAACGATATTGTTATATCGTGATCTCAATATAAAGATATCGTTATCTCGAGAAAACTAAATTGTTATATCGTGAACTCGATATAAAGATATCGTTATTTCGAGAAAACGATACTGTTATCTCGAGAAAACGACATTGTTATATCGGATCTCGATAAAACAAGTGTATCCTTATCTCGAGAAAACGATACTGTTTCGAGATCTCGATAAAACAACATATTGTTTTCTCGAGATAACGATACATTTGTATTTGTTTTATCGAGATTACGATATATCAATATAGTTTTCTCGAGAAAACTGTATCGAGATCACGATATAACAATATCGTTTTCTCGAGATAACGATATATTGTTTTATCGAAATCTCGTTATAACAATTTTGTTTTATCGAAAAAGTGAACATTAATTCGATCGTCTTGAAATTTGCCTAACGTTTTCAGGCCGGAGTACCCAACATGAGATTGCACTAACTGAAAAGGTAAGCCAGAGCACAATTCCTTGGCTGTGGAATAGATTTCAGCAGACTGGCTCTAACATAGGTCGAATTTTACTGCCATGTTTATCCAATGTTAGTTTTGGGATTTGTCAGATTAACGGCAAAATTTAGTCATTTTGCTCGTAATGTAGCAAATAAAAAAATTAAAAAATTCTATCTATTTATACAAAATTCAAATATAATATACATCTCTTTCACGTTTTTAAAGCTTCAGACATTGCGAAACTAACGGCAAACGAACTTTATGAAGAAATTCCTTTTTTTTTGTCTTTGAAAATGCACGTGGAAAATGCTATGTGTGGTTTTTTTCGTATATGGTAATGGTTATCTACTTTGCTAATTTGCTTACTGAAACAATCGTTCCATAGTAAAAATTCAGTAATTTACATATATATGACATTCTCACGATGCAACACACCATTTTCGTTTTTTTTCTATATTTTTCATATAGTAAACGTAATTGCACAGAGACACGAATGTCAATAATCCATAACGCACAGTTGGTTATTCAAAACGGCAATAATTATCATCACGTATCAGTAATGATTGATCATAAACACGAAACATAAAAAATGGTAACACTGTCGAAAGATATCAAGACTGACCATGGCTAATTATATATGCAACTACGCTTGGACATAAAAGCGCCGGGGTAATTCACTCTGCTACATTACGAGTAATGGGACTAAATTTGCCCCATCGCAAAAAGCGAGAATACGATTATTCGTTCTAGCTCTACCAATGACCACCCTAGAAGTGGTCGACCTCACATAACAACACGTGGTAAAGATCGCTACACAGTCATTCTAAAAAAGGGAACAATTAACAGCTTCATGTGTCTCTAGGATTTTGCAGCTTAAATTGGTGCGAAGCATATGATTAATGTAAAGTAATATTGAGATGACATATATTGTGATTGAAAGAATTAATCTTCAACTCGCGATTTAGAAATTTTGTAGTGTTGTGGTTAATTTTTAATTTTTTAGTCTACACGTCTTTAAAAAAACGAACACAAAACGTGCGATTTATATATGTCATCGCATTTTGAAATTTGGCAAGCGATTTTAAAATACGTGTAAAAAAATTATTCAAAGAATAAGATAAGAGATATGATTTTTTAATTATTTTTATCGCTCAGCAATGTATTTTATGTTATGTTTAAGGACATTTTGGTCAGGATATACATTTTTATCTAAAATTAAGTTTGTATTTTGTCAAAATTTGAACATTTAGCGAGCGATCAACCTGTGTGATACAAAACCTTGTATCATCTATATATGTGATACAAGATGTACTTTAGTCAGATCTACATTTGACGTCATAATGAATGTTATAACCAATGATTCTATATGACAGCGATGATGACTCTCATTCTTTAAATGAGATGTGACGTCATAATGCGTGTGACGTTTTCGACGTAAAAATGCCTCGTTGCTAATTTTTTTTTAAGGAATACTTCAAATTTCTGAACATGTTATACGATATAATATGGTCAGTTGGGTCTGTTTACGCCTAATTGTGTAAACAGACCCAGGCTGGTTATAAAGTATAACCTGTTCTGAAATTTGAAATATTCCTTATAATGTAATTTTAACTATAAATCTGTACAATTTTACGGTAAAAACGTCAATGACGTCATGGAGCTATTTGAATTTTAATGGCGTAAGAATAGGTCATCAGTCTGGCAAGTTATATCTTATAATATGGGTTGCTCGATATGAATTGACCAACAAGATATTAAGCTTACAAAGCAAATTAAATTATGAATGGTGTAAACAGTACCAAACCATATTATATCGCATAACCTGTTCAGAAATTTGAATTATTCCTTATAATTTAATTTTAACTATAAATCTTTACAATTTTTACGGTAAAAACGTCGATGACGTCATGAAGCTATTTGAATTTTAAAGTCGTAAGAATAGGTCATCAGTCAGGCAAGTTATATCTTATAATATGGGTTGCTCGATATGAATTGACCAATATGCAAATAAATAGACCCAATCCATATTATATCGTATTACCTGTTCAGAAATGTGAAATATGGAACGCCACAGCTGCCTTATGATACACAAACATATATCATTAAGGCAACAAACATACTATTTAGCTATTATTCTACACCATTAAGACATTTAGTTATACTATATTGACGCTAATTCACATCAATAAGCAACATTTTTAAACTATAAAGACGTTGAAATACACCATAACGATGATCTTTTACACTATTTAACTATTATGCTATAACATAAAGATACTTCATTATATCATGATGATCATTTACTATACCACGAAGACACTTAACAATACTATGATGTCATCTTATTATACCATAAAGACACTTTACTATATCATTATGACATCTTAATATACCATGACGATGCTTGAGTATATCATGAAGACATCTTAGTACATGTATACCAAGACGGGACTATACTATGACGTCATCTTATTATACCATAAAGACACTTTACTATATCATTAAGACATCTTAATATACTATGACGATGCATGAGTATGTTATTAATATTTGACATTTTCTTTATTTTGATTTGTCTAACCAGACCACGAGGTCATTTTGTATTTCTTTAGGCACATATAATATACCTAAAAATAGAATTTTCCAACGATGTTTTGTTATGCTGCATGCCTATACAGCACGTTACTAAAAATAGATTTAAACAATTCCAAAAGTTAAATAAAAGTTTTATTCAACATTTTTATTATATGGTTAACAGTTTGATTCTATTTTGTTAAATTTTATGTAGAAAAATGATGTGGAATACTTGTCATAGAACAATTATACATTTATTATGCATGTAGACTCGTAATCATATTACACATTTTAAAAATCTGTCAAACAAATGATGTGCACACAAAAAATGAAATATTGTTCAACAATCATGACAATAGGTTATATTAATAATATAACAATTATAGCTTAAGATTCGGTCAATACGAGAATATATCGACCAACAGATGAATATCGACATCGGACTGCGTCCTCAGTCGATATGCAAATCTGTTTGGTCGATATATTCTCGTATCGACCTTATACTAAAGCTATAATTGTATAATATTATTAATTGATATTTTTCTGATAAATTTGATTAGTGTAAAGCCTGTCACATGACATGCTGTATTTGGTAAGGTTCTTTGAAAACGGCTGATAGAAAAGTGATGTTGCATGGTTATATTTAGAAAACATGATATTGCACGGCTATTTTTAAATAATTGGAATTCCCCTTTAAACAGCCAATCAGAATGACTTCTGTCTGTTTCTGGTTTGAAAGTTAGGAAAGTACGTACATTGTCAAAAATTGCAAATATTTCAATATGTTGCATGTATTTTTGTATTTATAAATCTTTTAAATTGAAAGTTTTCATAATTTCAGATGATATTGAAATGAAATGTGATATTTTCGTACATGTGACAAAACCCATCAAAACAGTAAACTAATCAAAAGAACATTGAACTAAATTCCTTTAAAATACTAGTATATACAGATGTGCATAAAAATATCAATTAATAATATAACAATTGTAGCCTTTAACTACGGTCGATATGAAAAATATCGACATGATATAACATATCGACCTCCAACTTCGTTGTCGGTCGATATGTTCTCATGTCGATATTTTTTCATATCGACCTAATTTAAAGGCTATAATTGTATAATATCATGAAGACATCTTAGTATACCATGACGGTACCATACTATGACGTCATCTTATTATACCATAAAGACACTTTACTATATCATTAAGACATCTTAATATACCATGACGATGAATGAGTATATCATGAAGACATCTTAATATACCATGACGATGCATGAGTATATCATGACATTTAACACATTAACAATAAATGGTAATAACCCAAATAAAAAATCAAAATTAAATGCTATATATCATTTTGATATGATGTTTCTATCCACTAAAGGAAGGTTGGTATTGCATTTGGGTTTTCTGGCCCCTACCCTTCCAGAAAAAGGGCTAAAATGGGTGTATTGACAAAACTTCTGTAGAATGTTTATTTTTCATCCGATTTTGATCATTCGTTTTTTATTGTATTCCTCAGTAAATTCTGTCAACTAAATGTGCAACTGTTTTTATGTATCTTGCACCGTTACATTGCTAAGGGGGTTCAAAATTAAACCTTGCCCAAAAAATCAACTTTTTTATTTGTGATCGTATTTTCAAAATCTTTTTCCATTGGAACCTTGTGAAAATCCCTGCTTGCATATTACAATCAGATTTGCAATATCTCTTACCTTTTTCAAGAAATTAGGGGTCAAAAGGGCCAAAAACGCCAATTATAAGAGTTTGTCTGGACAAATGGTTTTATGCAAGAATTTTAGTTGTCGTGGGCCGGCCAATTGCTATATAGTTTTAATATAATGTTATTAACCACTAAAGGAAGCTTCCTCTTGCACATTTGGGGATTGTGGCCACTACCGTTTCAGAGAAAAAGGGGCCAAAACGGGAAAAATGGATGTTTAAACAAAACTTGTAGAACGTTTATTTTTCATCTGATTTTGATCCTTTTTTTTATTGTATTCTTTAATCAATTCTGTCAACTAAATGGGTCCATGGTTTTTATGTATCTTACACTGTTACTATGCTACAGGGGGTCAAAATCCGGCCACGCCCCAAAAAATCTACTTTTTTATTTGTCGTCTGATTTTGTAAATCTTTTTTTCATTGGAATCCTTTTTGAAAATTTTTGCCAGCATTTTTCAATCAGATTTGCAATATCTCTTACTGTTTTTGTGATATTATGGGTCAAAGGGGCCAAAAACGCCAATTATAAGTGTTTTCCTTAAATGTTGGTAATATAAAAAAAATCAAATATGCATTGAAAGTCTACCACAGAATGCATATGTCAAAAAGCTTTGTGAGTCCACCATGGGCTGCATGTGTCCACAGCATTTGACAATCCATTTTGGGCCTCCAACATACAGGGTTCAACATGTTGCGTTCGTATCATGATGCGCTCGGAGTAGCTTTTTATTAAAAAAATCTTCTCCTCTGAAACTACTGAACAGAATTTAATGAAACTTGATAGGATTGATTCTTAGCGAATACCGCACAACATATGTTTCACTTTTTGATTCCTCCAAAAACATGGCTGCTGTTACTAAAAATAAAACATATGGTAAAAGCTAAGGGTTTGTCTCTTTTAATGTAAAAAAATCATATTTTTTCATGTTTTTGCCTTATAGAATGACTATTGCAGATAGAGAAAAGCTGTTGCCTGCTTTAATGTTCAGCTCATTAAGCTCTACAAAAGTCTCCAAAAGGTTATGGCCTTTTAAAGGTTGAAAATCCTGTTTTGGCTTTTAGAATGTAAACTATTGCATATAAAGAAAAGGTGTTGCTTGCGCTGGAATGTTCGGCTTAAAAAGCTGTTTGACTAATCTGTTTTAGGTGTTATGCCTGATAATATAGACCCTTATGGACCAGGTGAGCGATTCAGGCTCCTGGGAGCCTCTTGTTTTTCCGCCAACAATTACTTTTGATATGGCTTACTGATTGCTATAAAACTATAGTGATTTTCCTTACTATAAAGGATGATGGGATTGGTTTTGGGTCAATATATTCCTTGTCATGTTTTTAATATTTTTTGCAAGGTAATTTGTGACACATATTGGTTACTAAACAGATAAAGAATTTTTTTCCCTGAGCCCTTTTTTTCTGTTAGGAAACTAATACCCAAAGGGGGTAAAATGATCTTTGTATTTCTTGTCTGATTTCAATTTTTTCTCAAGTCTAGTGAAAAATCATGGAAGAATCTTTAACAGATCCCCCCTTTTTATATGAATATTGTATTATGTTATGGCGTAGCTTTTTATTGAACTTTTGTGTTTCAGTTTTCTAAGCAGCTACTTCTTGTAGACTTTTGAAACTTTATATGTGACACATTTTTAGGTCCAAAAGTACCAATTTTAGGTTTCATCAGATGACTAATTCCTGTTAACTGACTTAGTCATTCAAAATTTGTGGAAGGCAAGACGTGTTTTTCTAACAACAGCATGTTTGGCCTGCAGTAAGGCTCCATCAACTATGATTTCTGGTCCTTTTATGAGTTCATTGTTGGCGGAGGCAAAGACATGTATGTCACAATTTTAGTGTTCACACTTGTTAAACGTTTGTTGACTTGATTTCATTTTTAGTACAATTATAATCAATTTCGTCAATGCAAGGGCTGTTGTACATCTAAATATTATTGGGCCCTGTATCGAAGATACGGACACCCTATAGTTTTCACTGTGTCAGTCCATCTGTCTGTCCATCCATCAACAATTTCTTGTGAACAAGAAAAACTTAAAAACTATTAACAATACAGTTCTGAGATTTTGCACAGTTGCTATGCAGCTTGTCATGTGAATATTAAAATTTCATGCAAATTGGTGAAATTTTTTTTTTGTTTTGGGGGAACAATTTAAAATTTGTATAGAAATTAAATTTTGAGAATTGGACTTTGTGAACACTAATCTCATTAACTTTTGACAATACAGTTCTAAAATTTTGATGGTGTGCTTATTTAAATTTTATGTAATTCCGTTAAATATTTTTAAAACAATTAGGATTTTTTTTGCTGAGTAAGCCCTTTCTTGCTTTGTCAGTATTCTAGTTTTTGTCTCGCCTGCGAAGCGGGGCGACACATAGGTGTTACTTTACCGGTGGCGACAGAGGCGGCGTTAACTCCGGCTTCAACACTATTGTGTTGACCACATATCAAAGCTATAAATTTTTCCGTTTAAATTTCAAAATTGTCAAAACCCTAAGGTTCTTCCTACACAGACATAGGTTGATCTTGGTCATAACTTGGTTATTTTTGTCATATTCATATAGTGTTTGGCATCTTCAATCTTTCGGTAGAGCGCCTCTGATGAGTTTTGAATAGACTTTTAAAACGCTGTTTTTAGAACTTTAGTCAGTACTACTAAAAACCGACATCGTAGCACTACAAAATACTGTTGTAATATTTGTTTGTTTGTTAGTACACAGAAACTGCTAACTATTATAGTGACATGTGAATTTATTATGGAAGCGTGTCTTTCTGACAGAGAAGTGTGACATCATAGAAAAGTAAAATGCTATAATGGTACTTATACATGGCTTAGTGATATATTAAAATGTCTTTCTCGTATTACATGTGATCTCCTTAATGTAGTAAGATGTCTTTGTAATGTATTAAAAAGTCGTCATGGTACAGTTAGATGCCTTCATGATGTAATAAAGTACCGTCATGATATACTAAGATGTCTTCATGATATACTCAAGCATCTTCATGGTATATTAAGATGTCTTAATGATATAGTAAAGTGTCTTTATGGTATAATAAGATGACGTCATAGTATTGTTAGGTGTCTTCGTGGTATAGTAAATGATCATCATGATATAATGAAGTATCTTTATGTTATAACATAATAGTTAAATAGTGTAAACGATTCTCACTGCAGGCAGGGTGTACTCGACTCCAATCTTAATTGACAAGGATTGCCAGTTTTCCTACCGCAGGTCGGGGGTTTTCTCCGGGTACTCCGGCTTCCTCCCCCAATAAAAACTGGACGCCATGATATAGCTGAAAAATTGCTGAAAGTGGCGTTAAACATCATCAAACAAACAAACAAACAAACAATAAATAGTGTAAAAGATCATCGTTATGGTGTATTTCAACGTCTTTATAGTTTAAAATGTTGCTTATTGATGTGAATTAGCGTCAATATAGTATAACTAAATGTCTTAATGGTGTAGAATAATAGCTAAATAGTATGCTTGTTGCCTTAATGATATATGTTTGTGTATCATAAGGCAGCTGTGGCGTAACAATATAAAGCGTAACAGTTGTTATGGTTAAAACGTCGATGACGTCATGGACCTATTTGAATTTTAACGGCTTAAGAATAGGTCATAGGTCACGCAAGTTATATCTTATAATATGGGTTGCTTGATTTGAATTAACCAATCAGATTTCAGCTAACAAAGCAAATTAAATTATAAAGATATATTGATACAGAAACATTTTAGCGTATATTTTTCCAGAAACCTATAAATCTATCAGTGGCTGTTAACCCTCTTGCTGCCGAATATTTTTTCTATTTATCGCGCTAAATCTCAAAACAAGTTTTTTTCTATGACGTTGCAAAATTTGCGCTGTCGCTTAATATATCAATTTCCCGCCGTTTCACCGTATTTCCCGCAAATATTAATTGAATATCCCGCGCTTTTTAATTATAGTCTTTAATTTATAAATATCAATTTCAAAAATAAATATATGTTGACGAAAATTTTACGAAAGACATTGAACTCTGATATTTAATATTTTTAATGTACAGAATGTACGTAAATCTCTATTTTAAATTTACATAATTTGAAGTCATCGTTTGTTTTACTTTGTTTAATGAATAAATAACTAATGCTCAATATATTTTCAGAAAATCATCAGATGACGTACAAATAGAGGGTTTTTATATAATATCTCAACGCTTATTTACATATAGGGAGAAGGATAATAAAAGAGAGTATAAAAGCAGATATTCGAGGAATTTATTGTTCAAATTGTATAACTGTGTGATATCGTCTGAAATCATTGACACATAATCCCACACGACAACGATGACAACAGGTTCTGACTCTGAACCCACACACCTTACAAAACATTCTAGCACCACCAGCTATCTTCTCTATAAAGTGGCGACCGAGAAGTCTCTCTGGTGGATTTATGGGTGGCCTTCCTACTCTCCTCTCCTCGTTATCAACACTAATCAGTTCTCTGCAGATTTCCAACGAAAAGTCCATTCTATTCATTTTCTTTTGTATGTTTCGGAGCCGTCTATAGCATATGTAAGCATTAACTGAAAAAAGAAGTAAGCATACATTTGAAAAAATTAAACTTCTATTGGTACAAAAATATCTGAGTTACTGAATTAAAAGAGAACAGACGATACTTATGATCTCTTTAAATCCTGTTGTTAAATATACATTAAGTAGTAGATATTTAAATTAATAATTCAATGTATTCGGGGGGAGGGGTGGTTGTTTTGTTTTTGTTTGTTTTGTTTTGTTTTGGTTTTTTTTTTTTTTTTTTTTTTTGATTGTTTTTTTAAGGGTTTTAAATTTTAAATTTTCATCTTTATAATGGCGTCCAGTTTTTATTGGGAGAGGAAGCCGGAGTACATGAAGAAACACCAGGATCTTCGGTAAATAAACTGGCAATTTTTTTCTATTAAGAATGGAGTCGACCACACCCTGCTGCATCGAGACGCTAACCCACAAAAACTATAGGCACCAAGGCCTCTTTAATTATGTTATGAAGTTAGGAGACCCCTTCAATTGTTAGATAAAGAAAAGCGGTCTAGATGACGAGCGAGTGTATTTACCCTTGGCCATAGATCCGTATTTACTATACTTTCAAACTTCAACTTTAATACATATTAGTAAATGGCAAAACTACAACAAAATAAAATCACACCAGTAGCAGTTGTAAGAAGATTAAAAAGAACTTTCTTCCACATTTTCACTGATCTAATATCAGGTATGTATTCGGATATCATCTGATCTCCAAGGTCTACTCCTCCCATGGTTCTGTTGTAGATCTGTACAACTGCAGGTGTTCGTACATCCTGTCCTCTGGCATTAGTGCTATTCTCTAGTCTATATATAAATATATGTACAACCTGTAGTTACTTTATTTCTACTTATACTCAACGGACAAAATCTTATACTTTGATTAAAGTCCATACCACTTTCAGCACTTTATTTGGGGAAGAAGCCTGAGTAACCCGACCTTCGGTAGAAAAACTGGCAATCCTTGTCTATTTAGATTGGAGTCAAGTGCACCCTGCCCGCTGTGAGACTCGAAGTATTAATGTGTTTACAAAAATTAAATTCTAATGCAACGTAACGTCAATTCTGATTGGACAACGCGAATAATTTCATGGCATCAATCCCCAATTGATGCCATGAGAAGTTAGCGCTATTGCAGACGTTTTTTGGTAAATAAAAAATTCCGATTTTAGTCATTTAATTAATTTTTTTATTGCCGTAGCATTAGAATTGAGATAACCGTAATGTATTTAAAGATTTCGTTTGTAATGCGTCGCCAGTGAACTTAATTTCCAATCATCAAATCATCAATTGATGCCGGCAAACGTTCAAATACAATACAGTTATCTCATAAGTTGAACTGTCCGATAATAATTGGACCATGAGGACCATCTGGTGTGAAATTCCTAATTTCCCTGATATAATTATCCACATCCAACATCTGAATCCAAGGGCCCCTACCACCTGGTAAATCTGGATCAACCACATATTGTGCATCTTCATCTGAATCAAAGTCGTCGTCTGAGGTTAAAATTTGCTCGTCGACATCAGAGCCACTCTCTTCTGAGTCGGACGCCATTTCGATGATGACGTCATTGAGGCAAATGACGTCAAGCATTCAATGAGTTTTTGACGTCATATAATCAATGAGTATTTCTAGGACTATAGTGGTAGAGTTCCAGGTGCTCATCCCACACTGCAGTCCCCGGGTAACGGAAAGGGGAGACCCTATTGTTGGGGGTTTTCTGGTTATCATACGGAAAGCACACATTCCCAGGCGTTCAAGGTCGCTTTATAGTAGGACTTAACGTATACTTTTTAATCTCGGGAGGCTCACGGACTCTTTTTAGTAGGACCCGATATATAGTATGTCATTAGTATCAGGTGACATTTCGGACGTGTTGATTAGTGATTAATAAAACATATAATAAAGACAACGCTGATGACTACAGAAAACGGTATTTGATGTGTACTTTATATATATCTCAATTTATTTTATATTTGGGATATATTTTCTTACCGTCTATATTTCTATTTGAAAATAAAATTTAAAAAAATTGTCTAAACTTAACATAATGAATCGAGGGATGATGTCATACAACGTAAAGAAACAAGGCGATTAGATGGGTATGCCCTCCCCCGCTCCAGCTAGGACGCAAAACGGCTCATTCTGGATAACAAATAGAAATTTGTGTTGGAATGTTATGATCTACCCATAGTCCGTTTCATTTCTTGCCCCAATAATAAGGAAGTACTTTGAACTCAGTTGGCTTATTACATAAACATGCAATAAATTTTACTAAAAATAAATATGTTATGTAATAAAATTGGGAAAGTGGTAGAAAATTGAATCAAATCAGTAGGCTTGCTAGACTTGATAATATCAGAGGGTTGGTAGACCATAAATAGTCTACAACGTAAATCGATAAGGTTCGCAATTTTATGCATAAATATAGAAGTCAAATTACCTGTATCATTCAAAATCCTGTTCCTCTGTTATTTATGTTGTTGTTGTTGTTATTATTATTATTGTTGTTGTCAATTTTATTATTATTATTGTTGTTGTCAATTTTATTATTATTATTATTATAATTATTAAAAGTGCAAATTTAATGTGTCTTAAAGTTCAGTTTTACGTATAGTGTGCAAAACAAATTCCACAGAGGTTTAAAGATTCTCTGCCGTAAAATAAATAAACTTTAATTTCTTTTTCAACCAATATCAAAATTACGTTAATATTACGCTTAATGTATCTCCTATACATTTACTTTATCCTTTTATATTTCGCGCCAAATCACGAATCCATAATTGACGTCCATTGCTGAAGAACAATCGAATGACGTAACAAATACTAGTGACGTTCTACGCAGAAAAACAAAATATAGCGGGAATGACAAAAATGTCACTTTGGCAGCAAGAGGGTTAATGTCACAATCATAGGGATATTTATGTCGACTCTTTTTCTAACGGCTTACTTTTAAAAGTATCGCGATATTTATGAATAGCACCCTGATATATGGCACGCCGTTCTCGTCAAAAGTATGATTCAAAATATTATCACAAATCACACACTCAAAATTTTTAATTACGCACTCAAAATTAAAATATGCACTCAAAATTTTAAATTTCGCACTCAAAATTTTACGAAAACACACTCAAAAGGTAGATTGAAATTACACACTCAAAATTTTAATTCATGCACTCAAAACTGAAAATTACGCAATTTGTAGCAATATCGCGAATTTTGTATGAACATAACCTCCGTAACTCTAGAACGTATAATCCTACCCTCGCTTTTTTGGCGAGGGCACAAATTTAGTCCCATTACTCGTAATGTAGCAGAGCGGGAGTGAATCACTCCCGGCACTTTGATGTCCAAAAAAGGTTGCATATACAATCGGACGTGGTCAATCTTGATATCTTTCGACAATGTCACCATTTTTGAATCCGACAAATCACAAAACTATCTTCGGATTATAACGGCAGTAAAATTCGGCCTACCGTAACTCTAACAACCGTAACACTATATTTTCTGTAGTCTCAGAACCTTGGGCATTTCTAGCTGATTTCTTAGTTGAAAATTTTATTGCAAAACCTCGTCAGAAATACTAGTCGCTTTTTTTGCTAATTATTTCCAATTTTATATCATTTTTGTTTCAGTTATTATTTCCTGATATCACAAAAAATGTATATCTGATATCAATACTTTATTTTTTTATATGCAAAAAATAAGGAATAGTAAAACGGCACCTTAAACACAAACATGTCGGAAACTAGAACAGAGTACGTATTGTTTTAAGCGAAGACAAGGGTACCAAGATAGTTTATTTGGATACAAGCCGAATACAGAAAAAAGGTATTAATATAACCTTTATTATGTACAGGGATTGCAGGATACAATTTATTTTGGGGAAGGGGGGGGGGGGGGGGGAATTAAAAACGCCAAACTTCGACAGGAAAGATGGTGTGATTGTCAATTAAGCTGGAGTCGAGCACACCTTGCTCAAAGTCGCAATCTCAATGTTGATACATAGTAAATGATAAACCATTTCAATATACTATAATTGCACTAAAAAGCATCAGAGTACTAGTATATAAAAATACTAATTTATTATTTTACAAGTAGCTTATAGTTCATTGAAAGATTTTTGCCGTAAACGAAAAATATTGCTTGCACTTTAAATAACAATGTTTGCATTTTTGTCTTGGAAATTGAACATATACTAGTCTGCGTAATGGCACGACAATCTGATCGCCAGCATCGGCAGTATATGGCATCATTCCTCTAGTTCTTAGTTTTTCCAAAATTGAAACCCTCGTGGATCAAGACCTTCTCATCGCAGTTTCTTGCCACTATGTATGGCAACTCGAATTCTTGTGGCGCAGAAGAAGCAAATTACATTGTGGTGTGTATGGAAAGGCATGTGCTAACTGTATATTCCAACACATTAATATTTTCATGCATTAAAGCAATTCTCAAGACGCAGTAGATTGCAAATATTTCTTCTTTTTTTTCAATAGAACTAAATTATATGGTTTTAAGAATGTTTAGTTTTAATTATGTTTAATTTGTACACTGGCTCTCACATAGATTTTATAAAAACCGATTGTTGCATATTAAGTTTGAATTACATTAGGTAGGTTTCGCATCGTGCCAACATACGTTAATTGTTCATTATGGAAATAAATATATGCTAACAAAAGAAGATTGTATATTACATGAAGTCTATATAAACTGTTCTTTCCTTTTAGGGGAAATATATTTTATTTTTCATTTCAATTAGATATATGGCAATGAAACTGTTGCTTTTACGCGTATCAAAAACAACAACACATTGTTCATTAAATGGAAAACACTTTTCCTGCATATAACCCGAAACATAGCAGAATGATATGGTACTGTTTGTTAATTCAGTTATATGATTAGTAGGAATAGCTTGAGCAGTAAGATTTGATGAAACTTATAAAAACATATTATGTAACTACTTAATGTTAACGTTTACTCCATTATATTTTAAGGCTTTCCACTTTTCGTGTGGAAAGACGCACTGTTATTAGTCTGTTTCTTTTTATTAAGGCTTTCCACTTTCCGAGTGGAAAGACTTATTGTTATTAGTCTGTCTCTTATCAAGGATTTCAACTTTCCGAGTGGAAAGACTTATTGTTATAAGTCTGTTTCTTATTCTTATTATTTTCGCCAAGTTTTCTTTTCCCATTATAAATTTTGTTTCGTGACATGTCGCATTGTACTATGGCTGGATTAGACATTACGCTTTCGCAGTTAACCCTGGTCACAAGGTCAAAGGTCAAGGTCATGTTCTAGATTTTGACCTCTGCTTGTGTTCACTACTCCTCCAAAACTATAAAAGATAGAGGAAAACCCAAATAATGAAAAATTTAGATCTTTTAAAGGCGCAACTTTGTCACATTTGTAGGAAAAGGATTTGAGGTCATCTTATAGGAGTTATCTCCCATTACACATGTAACTTATTGGTTTTTCACATGTTACTCATTAACTATTAATGATAGAGGGAAACCAAAGAGTGCAAAATGTTGGTCTCTTAAAGGAGCAACTTTGTCACATTTACAGGAAAAGGATTTGACTTCATTTTATAGGAGTTATCTCCCATTATATATGTAACTGAGTGGTTTTTCACATGTAACTCATTAACTATAAACGATAAAGGGCAAGTAGAGAGTGCAAAATGTTCATCTCTTAAAGGAGCAACCTTGTCACATTGACAGGAAAAAGATTCAAAGTCATTTATAGGAGTTATCTCCCATTATACATGTAACTTATTGGTTTTTCACATGTTACTCATTAACTATTAATGATAGAGGGAAACCAAAGAGTGCAAAATGTTGGTCTCTTAAAGGAGCAACTTTGTCACATTTACAGGAAAAGGATTTGACTTCATTTTATAGGAGTTATCTCCCATTATATATGTAGCTTATTGGTTTTTCACATGTTACTCATTAACTATTAATGATAGAGGGAAACCAAAGAGTGCAAAATGTTGGTCTCTTAAAGGAGCAACTTTGTCACATTTACAGGAAAAGGATTTGACTTCATTTTATAGGAGTTATCTCCCATTATATATGTAGCTTATTGGGTTTTCACATGTTACTCATTAACTATTAATGATAGAGGGAAACCAAAGAGTGCAAAATGTTGGTCTCTTAAAGGAGCAACCTTGTCACATTTGTAGGAAAAGGATTTGAGGTTGTCTTATAGGAGTTATCGCCCATTATGCATATAACTTATTGGTTTTTCACATGTTACTAATTGACTATCAATGATAGAGGTAAACCAGAGTGCAAAATGTTGGTCTCTTAAAGGAGCAACTTTGTCACATTTACAGGATAAGGATTTGAAGTCATCTTATAGGAGTTATCTCCCATTTTAAATTTAAATTATTGGTTTTCCACGGGTACCTCATTAACTATTAATGATAGATCGAGACCAAAGAGTGCAAAATGTTCATCTCTTAAAGGAGCAACTTTGTCACATTTACAGGATAAGGATTTGAAGTCATCTTATAGGAGTTATCTCCCATTGTAAATGTAAATTATTGGTGTTTTCACATGTCTCTCATTAATTTTATTGACAGAGGGAAACCAAACGGTGCAAAATGTAGGTCTCTTAAAGGAGCAACTTTGTCACATTTACAGGATAATGATTTGAAGTAATCTTAAGGAGTTATCTTTCATTTTAAATGTAAATTATTGGTTTTTAACATATTACTGATAAACAATAATGATACAGACCTGGGTTCTTCACCATAGACCCTCAAGACCTTTGACCTTGAAAATGGTCAAAAGGTCAAAGGTCAGGGTCACGTTCTAGATTTTGACCTCTGCTTGTGTTCACTACTATAGAGAAAAACCAAAGAGTGCAAAAATGTTGACCTCTTAAAAGAGCAACTTTGTCACATTTGTAGGAAAAGGATTTGAAATCATCTTATAAGAGTTATCTCCCATTAAATATGTAATTTATTGGTT
This sequence comes from Limnoperna fortunei, assembly GCA_944474755.1. Classification (NCBI taxonomy): domain Eukaryota; kingdom Metazoa; phylum Mollusca; class Bivalvia; order Mytilida; family Modiolidae; genus Limnoperna; species Limnoperna fortunei. The sequence goes on along the minus strand of OX104113.1, from coordinate 85,059,731 downwards.
TTTCATATGTAACTCACAAACTATTAATGATAGAGGCATGGGGTCTTCATCAGTGACAGTCATGACCTTTGCCCTTGAAAACAGACACAAGGTCATAGGTCAAGGTCACGTCCTAATTTTTGTCCTGTTGGTGTGCATTTCTTGGCAACGCTCTGGGAATTGATCTGATCATCTTGAAATCAATTCTAAAGGTCCCCAAAGTGTGGGAAAGCCCTCAATTGTTCCAAGAACAATTGAATCTTTTAATTTTCTTTTTATTATTATTTTACGGAAAAAATTCTTCCGCCAAGTCTGGACAGCTCATTTTTTGTCGTGTCGCTTTGATATTTTGTACATGTGACCGGTCATTGAAACCGTGATCTCTGCCATGGGCAGTGTGTCGCAAACTTTGTCCTTACGGAGTTATCTCCCCTTACACCGGAAAGCTTGTGTGCGCTTCTTCTCTGACACCGTAAAAGATATCGCTTCGCAACCTTTTCCAAAGTATTCAGTCAAGCTGTGCGCAACTTTTTCTTTACGGAGTTATTGCCCCTGTCACAAAAAACTTGTTTACAGATTAACTATGAAGCCATTAAAGATATCGCAATGAAATTTATACAAACATGTTCTGTGATGGATTACGATACTCTGTAACATATCGCGTTAAACAAATTTTACCTCCTTATAGGGGTTATTTTCCTTTCTTTATTGGAAGTTGAAAGTGTAATTTGGTAACTCATGAACCAGAAGTGATAGAGACTTGGGATTTCACAGTTGGTGATCATTATTGACCTTGACCTTGAAAAAGGTCACAAGGTCATATTATAAATTATAGACGATGATTACAAAATATAGATACCGTATTTTGCCCGCGTTACCACCTGCCCACCATATACTATAACCCAACCGGTTTGCACTTCGTAAAAAACCTGGCCAAAATTATTTTAAAATAAAAATTTCATCTAATATCATAATTATTCAACTATTAGCCTAGAAATTAACTAGTTTATAATTTCGGTATTCAATTTTTATGATGGTCCATTTTTGCAATAGTTAGTTTTGGTTATTGTCCGTTTTAGTTACAGCATTTGAAACGTCTATCGGCAATTCTACTGATATTTGTAATTTTATAATCCGAGAATCCGGAATCCTCTGCCGTGCAACGCATTTTTAGACTCTGAAAGGGGCAACGGCAAAGGTTAAAAGATTAAAGATTAAAGAGATGGTTCAAATTTTTGCGATACACAATCGGCACTTTTGAAGATTTCAAGTACCAGTCCTTTTACTTCCGTCAAAATATTCCTTCAAAACTTCAAACTATGATTGAGATTTCTATCGAGTCAATTTCAAAGTCACCGAGGAATTAACAAAATTAAACGTGATACAGGTAGTTGTTCCTGCACTTTAATGTATGTAATAAGTTTATCTAAAATTGAGAAGTATACAAAAAATTTTAAAGTTTAAAATTACAAATTTTTTATATTCAACGAAGAATTCTGACATAAAATATAGTCCCTAACGTCACACGCATTATGACGTCACATTTCATTCATAGACTGGGAGTCACCATTGCAAATCATTGGTTATAACATTTATTATGACGTCAAAAAGTAGGTCCGACAAAAGTACACCCTGTATCACATAAATAGATGATAGAAGGTTTTGAATCAAACATGTCGTATAAATCCCTAATTTTCAGCTTTTAACAAAATACATACTTAATTTTAGATAAAATCTTGGACAAAAGCAATCTCCACGCAAAGGATTCTAGGTATTCTACGTCTACCACAATCACATCTGCCATACCATTCGTTGACATTGTGAGAGATATCTCTCATAGAGGATAAGCTTCGCGTACAAACACAGTAATTGTAATGTAAAACTGTATCAAAAGTGTATAAATAGACTATATAAAAATAAATAAGATCTCGTGTATTTTTTCACAAACATCGTTCTTCTTCAAAAAATGCCACGGGCAGACGAGTAAATGTAGTCCCGCAGTAAATGGGGAATGACGTGTGGCTAAGGTTATATCTGGGAACCAGTTTGTTCTCTGTGTTGGAGAGTGGGACAAAAGGTCCAAATGTGTTTTATTTTTTAGCAGAGAAAGAAACAAAATATATGCATCTTTGACAAACAACGACGTCACAATATTCTGACGACTCTGTAAGACATTCAGCGCCAAAACTTATTTCTTCAACATCTGTTTGAATCCAACACGAAAACTGGTTTTATTTCGCAAACTGTAGGGTTCTATTAAAGGTAGTATCCTACACCTTGTGAAAAAACGGTTTTTTTACCAAATTTCCATCACATGCAGTTTCTTCGATAATGAAGAAAACGTTACGTTAACGTCCGCCATTGCGCTGAAAATGTACATACAAATCCATCATTTCAAGCTAAAATCGGGTTTAAATTCGTTCATATCCGTAAATATGGAGATTTTAACACCTTCATCATCGTTGTACTCCCTTCAGCTTCGCCCGAGGACGTACTTTGGTCACTTCAGGTGTAAAAATTTCAATATCTATGGATGCGAACGTATATAGCTAAGAATATAACGTTTGACGTTATAAGGACGTAATATATTAGAATATGATGTAAATTGCGTTTCCATAGGATAAAACGAACAAAATTCGTCACATGCTCTTTATCAAAACGGATTAATGGGTGTCATTAAAGCAATTGTAACAATGAATAGGTTAATGAATTTAAACGATTTTTGACGATGTGTAGGTCAGATTAGCTATTGCTATTGTCATTAGCTTGCGTCCGTTGACGTTACTACTGTCGCTGTCTAATTATTGTTTACATAGTCGTATACCACTGGACTAACTGAAACCAATGCTTATTGGTCTATGTTTAATGAAGAATTCTATATGAAGAATGATAATTACTTTCTTCTTAAACTTCAAGGCTGAACAAATCTATCTACCGATCTTACCCCCTACCGCACTACGTGACTATATGATTTCGAAAAGGTCAATTGTATTTAAATATTTATTTGATAGTCTTCTACAAAGTTTATGTTTTTAATAAAAAATACAAGATGGCTGTCCACGCAGGGCTTTATTTAGTCCGATAATCCTCTGCCGTCATTTTTTAGAATTGTATGGCAGCGGGGTCCAACGTTCCCATCAAAGTCTATCAAAATGCGTTGGGTGGTCGACAGAGGATCCTCGCACTAGGCTTTATCAAACATAGACACCTATGGCAATTTTTAAAGGCATCCTTTCTGAAACTGGCGAACCAATAGAAAAAACACTTGTCAGCAATATTTATTTAAGGTCCTTTACAACGTTTATATTTTTATTCCAATAAGAAATTTAAAAAATCACCACCACCGCAGAGCATAGTTTAATATATGAAAATATGAGGAAAATTTTCATACACATTTTATTTTTTAAATGGAAAGTGTCGAACTATTACGATTTTTGACAATGGGTGTCGGACTATTGGGGCGTCAGACCAATGGGGTGTCGGACTATTGGGGCGTCGGACCAATGGGGTGTCGGACTAATGGGGCGTCGGACCAACGGGGTGTCGGAATATCGGGGCGACCCCTGGTATATATCAGTGTTTATGATATGTTTCGGAGAGAAAATTGCAATTAATTTTGATCCGTATCAAAATTCAAATCAAAGACGATTAACTGTTGCAAACTGTATTAAAATTTTGGTAATGGAAGATAAATCTCGAATTTAAATATAATATATTCATATCCATTATATAGAAATTGCATGAAATGAGTTACGCAGGATATAGAAAACTTAATAATGTTATTTCCAGTTGTGACCTCCGTAAGCCAAAAACTTGTCTTTTGTTGCTATTCAGCAATACATATATACCTAGTTGTCATATTTTGATCAATCAAAACCGCCGAGTTTTTACAAGAAAAGGTTTCAATCGTAACCTTGGTTAAAATGTGACGGAGGTTATAACAACTATTGTAACTATCTGTAAACATGAATCTATGGGTACAAAAGTTTAGATTTTTTATATAGCAGAATATGAAAAATGAAACACGCTCCACTCGCGAAAAGACATAGTTTTCTATCACTTGTGAAAGATCACCCGGTCTTAAATAACAACAACAAATTGTTTGTTTGCCAATCACGGCGCCCGCAGGGGGCAGTAGAATTACAATAATAAAAAAGAAATAAGAAAAAATAAAATATACGGAATATTTATACTTGTATATACTCAATCGTATTTAAATTTGGTGGTGATGAAAAGATGGTATTGTTACTGTTTTCATCTGAAAGGGGATGGGATTATTTCTGATGAAATTCTAACAATATGAAAACGTTTGCCAACCCTTTGCCCATTCCCAGGAACATGCTGTTGGTCCAGTTTAGTGCTAACACATATGTATGCTCCTCTGCTTTGTTCAACGTGTATTTTGGAACATCTGCAGCAACACTAGATAAACTACTTATGCATGTACTTTGGTAAAAGCCATTATAGAAAAAGATCAGAATCAGAGACCCCCTCGACAAAATTTGCCCTTATGGTCTTGCGAGTAACAATTTTAGGATCATGTGATGGTACAACGCTATATTCCGACATTTTAGTTGTATATGATGGATTGGACATTTGGTTTAAAACACAGGTATTAGGACAAAGGACCCTACTTGGTACCACAATTACAGGACCCATCATTATATCTATCTTTCAGTATTTTTTTGTTAATCCTTCCTTCTAAAACATAACATTTTAGTAGCACCCACTATAAATTGCAAACATTTCTGCGCTCTATTAGTCGAAACGGCTTTAGATACAATAATGTAGCCCCGTTTTTTTTATCATGGTGGAATTATGTAGTAGCTCCTTTTTAGCTCACCTGACCCTTAACAGGTGAGCTATTGCAATCACTTGGCGTCCGTCGTCGTCCGTCGTCGTCCGTCGTCGTCGTCGTCGTCCGTCGTCGTCGTCGTCGTCGTTAACTTTTCTTCAAAAATCTTCTCCTCCAAAACCACTGAAGGGATTGCTTTGAAACTTTGCATACATCATCAGTAAAATGCCCTCTACCAAGTTTGCCCAAATCTTGGCCTCAGACCAACCAACATGGCCACCATGGCTAAAAATAGAACAGAGGGTTCAAAATACAGTTTTTTGCTTATAGTTCAAAAAGTATAACAGATACAGGAAAACCGAAGAGACTTTCCTTCTTCAGCATCTAAAGCTCTACAAAACACTCCATTGGGTCAAAGTTGTATGATGACTCCTTGTAGGAGTTATTGCCCTTTAATTGTCAAAATTGATGATTTTTGCCATTTTTGCCTCAAAATCTTGAAAATTGTTAGAACTAGAGAAAAAGTTAGCATTGCTTAATTGTTCTGCTCTATGAGGGCTACAAAAATGACCTAATGGTCAAGATTGTCTGATTAACCGTTTAAGAGTTATTCACCTTGAACTGTTTTTTTAATCGGTTTTAATTGATTTTTAAAAATCTTCTCCTCTAAAACAACTGAAAGTACTGCTTTGAAACTTTGTACACATCATCTGTCAAATGTCCTCAACCAAGTTTGCACCAACCATGGCTGCAGATTAACCAACATGGCCACCATGGCTAAAAATATGATTTGGGGGGGGGGGGGTGGTAAAATACAGTTTTTGGCTTATATTTGAAAAAGTGTAACAGATACTGGAAAACCGAAGATACATGCCTTCATCTGCATCAAAAGCTCTACGAACCACTCCATTGGGTTGAAGTTGTATGATGACTCTTTATAGGAGTTATTGCCCTTTAATTGTCGAAATTGATTATTTTTGACATTTTTTCCTCAAAATCTTGAAAATTATTAGAACTAGAGAAAAAGTTAGCATTGCTTAATTGTTTTGCTCTATGAGGGCTACAAAAATGACTTTAGGGTCAAGATTGTCTGATGAACCGTTTAGGAATTATTCTCCTTGAACATTTTTTTAATCAAATTTACTTGATTTTAAAGAATCTTCTCCTCTTAAACCAATGAAAGGACTGCTTTGAAACATTGCATACATCATCTTTAGGATGTCCTCTACCAAAATTGTCTAAATCTTGACACCTGACTACCTACATAGCTACGTTGGATTAAAATAGAAAAAATGAAAAAAGGGGGGGGGGGGGGTGGGGTCGAGAGAGCTTTCGACTGATAGTTAAAAAAAGTATAACAGGTACAGAAAATTTGAAGTGAACCTCCCTTCTCCCTCTAACCATCAAAAGATCCTCCTTATAGGAGTTATTTCACTTAAAAGGTCAAAATTAATGATTTTTGCAGAAGTGTTGGGCAATTCCTTATAGCAAAGAAAAGCTGGATAAAAAAGGGTTGTTTGGTTTCAGGTTCAGGTGAGCGATACAGGCTCCTGGGAGCCTCTAGTTTTATCTTGGAGGAGAAAACGGCATATATAAGAAAACTTGTACTTTTCTGAGATATGTGTAATATGTCATAAATACGACCACTATAATAGAGGATTAACAAAACTTACTGAAACATAGGTATGCGAGGGTCTTGTCATTGGGGGTACCAAGCAGGCTCCTTTCTCCAAGTACCTGTGTTTTGAAACCTTAAAGTATATTTATAAATTCACAAGTTAGTACACGTATTTGTACACCTTCGGGAATTCTGATTCCTCTTCTATCGATGATGAAGCGAAGTGGGATATGTGTTTGGAATTAGAACCCCTGACATGGGAGATGGTATAAAATTTGTACTATAGTTAAATTATGAGTGTGGTAATTAGAGCCCTTGACATGGGAAGATGGTATAAAATTTGTACTGAGAATTAATTATGCGATATTTTAGAGTCCTGTCACGAGTTCTGTTTGAGAAACGGAACAATACCCCCTATCCCCCACTTCGCACTTGGGGTTTAGTTTGCACTATCTTAACGATACGGTGGTCTGTTAATGGTAAATGTTAAACGAAATATAATTGTTAGCTTACCTGGACCGAAGGTTTTTGCCATCACTTGGCGTCCGGCGTCCGTAGTCCGTCATAAACCTTTTCAAAAATCTTCTCCTCTGAAACCACTGGGTCAATGTTTTTTCAAACTTGGCCAATGATCCTTAGGGCTCCTAGTTTCAAATTTGTACCCAGAGCGTTGATTAACAGACAAAGATGGCCGCTGTTACTAAAAATAGAACATGAGTGTCAACACATGTTTTTGATCATTATCTCAAAAATTATAATAGCTATAGAGAAAACCGTCACTTCAAATGGATCAGCACATTAAGGTCTACAATAGTTGCTATTAGTGTGCAGTTGTGTATTGGCTTCCTGTAGGAGTTATTGCCCTTTAACAACGATTGTTGACAAAATTTGTGGTATTTACAATATAACTAATAAACTTTAAGAGGTAGAGTGAAACTATAAATAGCAAAAATGATCAGCAATAAAAGCCCTACAATTTACTTAATTTGTCTGAAATTGTCAGATGACTCCTTATAGGAGTTATTGCCCTTAAATGACAATTTTGTTATGATATTTCCATTTTTGTCCTGTAACTTGAACACTATAGCAGCTAGATTGAAACTGTAAATTGCACCAATGATCAGCAAAGCAAGGCTTAAAAATGATTGCTTAGTCCAAAATTGCAAGATGACTCTTTATAGGAGCTATTGCCCTTTAATTATGAATTTGGACAAATGATAAGTTTTTTGTATTATAAATTGGTCTATAACACACCTAGAGTAAAACTGTTAATTTCTAAATTACCCTAAAGGACAAGGCCTACAAACCAATTTTCAAAAATTTTCAGAAATTGTCTGATGGCACCTTATATGAGTTATTGTACGTAACTAACTAAAAAGAAATGTTTAGTTTTTGCACAGTAACTTAAAAGCTATAACAACTAAACTAAAACTGTAAATTTCAAAAATATTATTAAATCTAGTTGAAGTCATTTGGGTTCCAGGTGAGCGATTACAGGCTCCTAGCTGTGAGCCTCTAGTTGTATGTGGTGCATCTTATTTGATCAAAGATCGTAGTTCGCAGGTCAAATACAACCCGTCAATGTTTATCAATAAAAACTTGAGTGGGACACGTTCATAATATGCTTGCACTGTTACACAGTAAACAAAAACATAACGACTCGACACGTGTATCTATATCATATCAGTTGTGGAATTTTAACCTTGATACGTTAAGTTAGGGAAGCACGGTAAGATTTAGCTTTATGTTCCATCTCCTTATGTTAAGTACTATCCTTTTGGTAATGCACATATAAATCACACACAGAGTACAAAGTAGGTTGCACATTGTTTTGTTTTATATATACTAGCTTATATGAGTCACAGACCAAGTACATGTTTGTTGATATTCTATGTTCTATAAATACATACACATGTCAGATAGGGAAAAAACAAATGGAATAAACAGGACGCCGAATAATTTACTGTGGCGAATGCATGTAGACAGCCTCTCTACTTTCCTCACATATGGTGTCAACTCGTTTAAAAAGACCTAGATGTAAATCTACTTATACCAGTTATTTATAGATGTACATGTATGAAAAGTGTACATGTTGTCAATTGATTTTTTTCACGATTGTGCCCAATTCTGTTTCAATATTGATTGGTTGAGCTTAAAGTCCTTCACCGACAACTTAATTCCCTTTTGTCGAAGGGCGTTTAAATATATCAAGTATCAACAATCTATATCCTCCCAAGCACTCCCATGTCAGGGGTTCTCCTTGGGGGAATGACAATTTATAGCATGGGGCTCATCTAAAGTACACTTGATACGAGCGCGCATGTCGACAAAGAAATTGCAATGTACATGTAACTACTAAAAGAACGCCTCTATATATATTCATACTACAGCATCTCGTATATTAACGATGTAATTAAAGACAGTTACTTATATTAACGTTGTTAGATTTAATCGGTGTAGAACAAACACGGATATAACTGTTTAAAAAAGTTACATTTTGTATATTAAACATGAACTGCATCATATTCATCATATTCTAATATAAAAAGTAATAAATAAAATTGCAAGTTTAAACAATCAAAATACAATATGCCTATATGAATTATTAAAAACTGAAAAGAAACGAGAACTTAACTTGTATCTTTCCGGTTTTATTTTTTATAACAGAAAATATATTGTCTAATCATAACTTCGAAATCGAGAATGGAAAAAAATCGAAATGTTCCCCGGGAACTACGTACATACATTGTGTATTTATATGTAATCATTGTAGTAAAAAATTGACGACGAAGCTCATTTCTGTTTACATTGTAATCAAAATAAAAATTATGGAGGTCCTTTATTTATACATTTTAATGTTTTAGCCGTAAATTTTTAACAAAACTACTAAACTTTTCAAATTTCGGCCAGTTGATAGTATTGCCCCCTTCATAAAACGGTCATGATTATTATATAATAAAACCATTAAAGTCTTTTGTATCATTCGATATAAGTTTTAATAGACTCAAATATTAATATTAACCTTCGCATTCGGCGTCGGTCAATATTAATATTTTGAGTCTATTAAAACTTATATCGACTTCTTCAAAAGACTATAATTGTATAATATTCGATCTGATGTAAAAGTCTGCACGATAAAGATCCCTTTTGTTTATTTTGAAAAAGCGTAGGCTCATTGAAGCTGCTACAAAAGGCAAAATTTTCCGTCCCTACCCAATACTCTATACCCTTCCAGTGGTAGTTTTGTTCCCTTTGTCCCATCCCACCCCTTTTTCGTTGATTTATTTTTTGTTCTTGTCCTAAACATAGCTGAAATACTACTTTCTGGACGTCATGCAAATCCAATCAATCAATCAATCAATCAATCAATCAAAATCAATCATAATCAATCAATCAGGATTGCCAAAAGACAGAGAAAAATATGCTGACATACTAATAAAAATTATTCGGATGAACGCAAAACTGTGGTTGTGAATTTCAAAATATACAAGTGCGATTTAAACACTACTAAACGATTTAACACGACACCTGAAATTGTTTAACGTTTCTGGAATTAATTTGTAACGATATTGTTGGTCTCTGCCTCGGCTGGGCTCGACATATCAATATACAATGGAAGCGTTAAGGTCAGATGATTAATCAGATTATACAATCTGGTACATGGATCTGTTGAGTTAAACACGTGTGACGTATTTTCTAAGCAAAGACATATGTAAAAATATAAATGTATGTATCAACATACGATTTCTTTATTTAATATTAATAAATAAATAACGTTACGAGTGTTAATATTTACATTCACAGGAGTTAAAAATGAGGTTCCTTGGGATAGATTTTGCGCCGTTGAAGGTTCCTGTAGAGAGACGAATTCAAACTTTTGCTGTACTTCAGTGGGTATGTTCTTTCTTGTTCCTTGGATTTGGGTGTCTCTTTCTGTCCATTTACGTTGTCGTAGCAACCAAATATTATTATATACCATTACTATATGCTGTCTATTATTATTTTGATGCCGGAACAAGTGAAAACGGTGGAAGGCGGTGTAACTGGATTCGGAAATGGAAAATATGGAAATATTTTTGTGACTATTTTCCAATAAAAATTGTCAAGACAACGGACTTGGATCCGAACAAAAACTATATAATGGGCTTCCATCCTCATGGCGTATTAAGTGTTAGTGCATTTGGAAATTTCGCCACGGAAGGCAGTGGATGGAGTGAGATATTTCCAGGACTAACGCCATATTTGTTGGTGCTAGCTGGACATTTTCAGTTTCCAGTATTCAGGGATTATTTCATGTCAGGAGGTAAGTAGAGAATCTAAAAAAATCACGGACGTAGATCACTGCACGCGTAGAACTACATCAGTGTTCGACTGTCCCGTTCTATAGTTCCCAAGATAGTAAAGCTGGTCATACATGCAGTTCTAAGTGTGTGCATATATGACCATACATGTACATGTACATGCAGTTTTCTGCATTTAATAAAAAATGCAGAAAAGCTAGTGGTATAGACCAACGGGTTGGGTCAAACAATTTGTATGCAAGCACTGCTTCTATAGCAGGAAAAGAAACGATACAGTATAAACTGTATAAAAAGGCCAAGAGTTCGTCTACCTTCGTTATCAACACATCAGATAATGATCCTGGGAATATGTGCACTTTTAACGCTTGATAGAGGCCTGGTTTAACTTTGACATATCAACGTTCAGTTTAGGTTACAAAATGACGATATATGCATGCACTTTTAACCTTTGATAGGGGAATGATTTAGAAGGGTATCAACGTTTATCCAGGTTATAATCCGGGGAATATATGCACTTTAGTTTTACCCTTCCATAGTGGTGTGGTAATAGGTATCAAACTCCGGTATATACATTTACTTAAGGTTATAGTGATTCAGCGGGATTATGAGTTCAAATTGGGACAAAGTATGCTCGGCTACAACCTACATTGATAACGTATGTTTGTTCAAAATAGTGCTAAAAAGTATGGACTAGACGCCAATTGCCATAACATAAAAGCGTAGCTTTAGGCGTCTAAACATAAGGAATGTTGGGACTGCATTTTTTATGTTTACGTTTATATGAGGCCTAGGTCGTCCCAAGGTGCCAGAAAGGGAGGCCCTCTCGGAGTTGGGTGGGGGGGGGTTCAAGTTATAACACGGCAAGTTTGGCCGCGGATCATAGTGTGTGCACGTTAACTATTCCCTTTGTAAAGGTCGAACATAAATAGGCTGATAGTACTATAGGTCGCTACAAAAGTCTATATTTCCGTCCATACCCAACTCTAAATATAGTAAATACTCCCAGTCCATTATTGCATTTCCTTTCCCCAATTTCGTTTATAAGCTTGTTCTTGTCCTGCATTTAGATGAAATGTTGCCCGTTAAGCAACCAAACAATATGACCGCATGCAATTTTACAGGCATTCAACATTCAACATATAGACGTGCAAATATATCTTAATTCGCAACCCGTTGTTCATTTACATGATTGTGCATTTATAATATACGTTGTATATAAGTTGAACGATTTTGAATGCACTGCATATATCATAACATGTACTGCGGATGTATCAAAAATAAACACGAAAAGACAGTTCCGGCGTGTCCTAATGTTTAACATTGATCAAGCATTGTTTGAGCTAAATTAATGAAAGACAGAAATAAAAAGGATAAAAAGAAACCTCTGTAGGAGCAACATCTTCGCTAGCCAAGGGTTACGATCCGATACTCTTATCTTCACCCTTGGCAGATTGAGCCATGAAATCGTATTTCCCGCCTAGCGACATCTATCGGAATTAATCAGAAAACTTAAACTCCGCCCATATGAATTACATCATTTTTAGCCAGTCAAAAGAAAGGTATTATGCAAGTTTTGTAAGAAGTTATGGCTGCGCCCAGTGACTTTCCAAAACTAATATGTGAATTATTCAAAATAGATTCTTTTACCTAAAATCAGAAGGATGCGATCGAAGCTTTAATGCAGGGAAAAGATATTTTCGTAGGGACAAGAACGGGTAGTGGAAAATCTTTAACCTACGAATGTATTCCGGTAACACGCTGCCATGTTTATGTTTTTCAATCGCACATGTTAGCAATGCGTGATCAGTATTTATCGAGCGTTCTGATTGGACGCAGCTAGACTCAGCTGGAACCAATAAATGCCGGAAGCGGACAGACCAAAAAATCCGGCTGAATCTGCCAAGGGTGAAGATAAGAGTATCGGATCGTAACCCTTGGCTAGCGAAGATGTAGGAGCAATTGCACACCAAATGTCTTATTTATAAACTGAAAGGGAGATAAACAGAATGAATGTTATGTTTAAATTTGCAATGGAAGAGAATCAAGTTTTAATAAAATCCTGTCCGCATTATGTTTGGCCAGCTACAGCAAAGTAGCTAAAGTTGAAGTAAACAAACCATTTCACTTGTACACACTAACATTCCCGGGCTAATTGTGTAAGATACACTTACTGGGTTTTTATATAGTTTTGGATGCATGTACACGTGTGTTCTTTTTGGCATAAGGTTCGCTATCCACAGTCCGAGAATTCTCTGCCGTCCAATATCCTCTGCTTTAGAGTGCTAGGGTGGGTTATATAGTTATTGGGGTGGCAGTCCATTTCGGGGGTATATAGTGATTGGAGTGGCAGTCCCACGTGGGCGCTCCTTTTAGGGGATATATAGTGATTGGGGTGGCAGTCCTACTGTCATTTTTGCTATATCTTACTTATCTGTTACTTCTCCTACCCCACTGAATGGAATTTAATGAAACTTTAACAGAATCTTTGACACATAGTGCCAATATGACCAGATATTTTAAATTTTGATTGAATGATATTTGTGGTTTCCCCATAGCAAACATGCATGATGGACTTTTTTGGACATATACAAGTGGGGGTTGAGTAGCTACAATAATGTAGCTCCCTTTTTATAGACGGAGCTACAATGAGGTCCCATTATTCATCGAAAAGGGAACTTCATTATTGTAGCTAGGGGTTGAGGGGTTGTTAACCATCTCTTATCCGCGGAATGATGTTTGGGGGTTTCCACAGCAAATAACATTAACAACTTTGCCATTCTAAAACCTAGAAAGGTAGGGTCCGCAACTCTACCTACAACACTGAATGACCTAGAAAGGTAGGGTCCGCAACTCTACCTACAACACTGAATGACCTAGAAAGGTAGGGTCCGCAACTCTACCTACAACACTGAATGACCTAGAAAGGTAGGGTCCGCAACTCTACCTACAACACTGAATGACCTAGAAAGGTAGGGTCCGCAACTCTACCTACAACACTGAATGACCTAGAAAGGTAGGGTCCGCAACTCTACCTACAACACTGAATGGATAAAACTTCAAAGAATCTTTATCACATAGTGCCATTGTGCACCTGATACTACATGTAGTATTGTACATTTTGACCAGAATTATATATGAGGTTTCCTAAACCAAAACGTGCACTTTGTCATTCTTTACATCTTTTAACATCTACAACTTCACCTACACCACTACATGGAATTAGATAAAACGTTCACATAAATTTTGTCATGTAGTGCCATCGTGCGTTTGATATTTACATCTTGACTGGACTGATATTATGAGGTGGAAAGAGGGGGTAGTAATTAGTGAGCACGGCGCATCAGGTTTTCTAGTTTGAAATAGGTTTTTGGGTCATTTTACCAATTTATTCCTTTTGGGCGAATGTAACAGTTTTAATTTTTTCATTTAGGGCTAATGATCCAGTTTCTTTCGTTCCGGGTCCTGTACAAATGTAATAGTTTTAGTGTTTGGGCTAGAGTACCAGTTCTGGGCTCCTGTATCAGTTTGTACCGTGTTTTGTACAAGTTTGTTTTTTGAGATCCAGGTTATATGTTTCTTTGTTTTCCGTTTTGTGATAACTGCCCAGACAGCACACGTTTGGTCTAGCTTGCTATATGGTAGATATGGATCTCAAATGCATGTTTCTTCTTTTTGCTTATATACATAGACGTCTATATTATAAAGTGAAAATGTATGTATATAGCTAATAGAGGTCTGAAAAATGTTGAAATGTTACATTTTCAGGTGCTGTGGCAGTTACAAGTAAAAGTATGACAAATATATTGACTAAAAATAAATGTGGACAGGCACTTTGCCTGGTTGTAGGTGGCGCCCTGGAAGCCTTGGAAGCTAATCCTGGACAGTATAACCTTAAACTAAAGAGCAGAAAGGGCTTCATCAAAATTGCACTAAGAACAGGGTAAAATAAATAGGATATTTTGCTACCAAAGTTTTTCAGGATAAATATACATTACATACATTATGTCTATGTACAACAACCTGTATCACTTGAGACATTCGTATCACTACGAAATGGTTTTGTTATACATTCATTATACATGAAAAAAGTAATTCAGACAAAAGTATCTTGTATCACCGAAATAGATGATACAAAGTTTTGTATCACCCAGGATGTATCCACGGTAATATCAATTTCTAATTTTTTTAGATTTAAACAAAATACATATTTAACCTTGGATTAAAAAAAAGATTACATAAAAGCATGAAACAATTTCAAAAATATTATATACAGATATTAAATGTATATTTCACTTTACTTGAAATATGTGTTAGTATACTAGTATAGACTGTCCATTGTTTAACCATTAATATATAATTTCAAAATTCTTACATTTTATATGATTTAATATAAAAAAAAACACTTACCATTCTTACAAAAAAAAATACCACCAAATAAACTTACCACACCAGTTATTTGTATTTACGAATTTTTCCGATTTGCATTATTTACAAGGTGCAGATAAATGATACCAAATTCTAATTTTATTTCAGAGCATCCTTAGTTCCAGTGTATTCATTTGGAGAGACAGATTTGTACCTACAAGCCAAAAATCCAGAAGGTTCAATTCTTCGTAAAATCCAGAACTTTATGACATCAAAGTTTGGTTTTTCACCACCTCTATTCCATGGCCGTGGCGTATTCAACTACACATTTGGACTTCTTCCATTTAGAAAACCAGTTAATACTGTTTGTAAGTGATACAGTAGAAATGCAGTATGTATGGGGCATTAAACTGTTTGTATATTTTAACCTATTATATCACTGGAGGATATAACTTTGAAATTTAGAATATTTTTTTACAAGGTATGAAATATTGATAATGTATTATAAATTCACAAAAGAACCACAATAGTTAAATTTGTAGGACCATATATGTATTGAGGATGCTATAATCATCTGACTCGAAACATAAAGATCATATCTATTTATACAAGTGAAATAGTAGTAAAAATAGATCAAACTCCAGTGGTAGATATTTCACAACATCTGTCTGCAGTTAAAATGTAGCAAGTTGTGATCTTATATGTAATTTAAATGTATTTTACTGTGAAAATTAAAGAACCTTAGTAAGTATTAACTCACATACCCCACGCTCCCACAGTTCCATTAAATTGTGATCAGTAGTTTCTGAGAATAAGCGCATACGAGTTGTTTCATACATGTATTTTGGGACATTTCTAAGTTTACAGGGTGAATAACTCCTACAAAAATAATGAATCATAATTTTCTGTCGATATGCACAACAATATGTGGTGTCCTTCATTCTTACCAAGTGTCATAAATTCTTATCAGTTGTTACAAAGTGTCATAAAATTCTGATCAGTTGTATCAAAGGAGTTGCACTTACAAGAATATTTCAAGAAATTTCTAAGTTCAAAAAGGGATTAACTCCTATAAAAAATATTCTATCAAAATTTCCTGTCAATATGCACAACTAAATATGGTGTCCTTCATTCCTACCAAGTTTCATTAAATTCTGCTAAGTAGTTACAAAGGAGTTGTGCTTACAAGAATAGGACTTACGGACGGGCGGACAGACCAGTCAAAAACATTATACCCTCCACAATTTTTTTGCGTGACATATAAGTTAAATAATTGTTTAATGAAGTACCTTAACCACTTAGCCACAAAGACCCTGGCATTTGATTGTAGAAATCACATAGTTTGATTAATTTTTATGCCGATTTCAACTATATCATGGCATAGAAAATTTTATTGGGTAAGGAAAAGAGAGGTCGGTAGGGGCTGAACACAATTGACTCAGACTCACAAGTCCGTTGTTCACATATTAAGTAAAGAATTGTATAAACGTTATGAAGAAAAACCCAGACCCCTCTGATCAGACACCAAGGGAATACTGGATGTCATTTTACAAAGCATCATACCTTACAGAATTCATCATGATCAGGACTATTTGTATGTTGCAGTTGGCAAACCTATAGATGTAAAGAAGACAGAAAATCCAACTCAAGAAGAACTGGACAGTTTACATGAACAATATATGAAAGCCCTAATCAACTTGTTTGAAGAACACAAAGAGAAATATGGTATCCCAGCTGATCACCATTTGAATATGATTGACTAGATGAAATAGTTTTATAAAGCTTCGTTATTTAATCTAAATAATTATATTTTCTTATTAAATGCTATATTTTTATGTTATTAAATACTGATTTTTTTTAGCTAGTTAGTTTTACATGAAGTTTTAAAGACTGGTAACTGCCAAATTTTGTGATGCAGTACTGTAAATGATAGTTTATTGACCTTTGGAATAACATTTTAGTCCTGACAACCTTCAAGTTAAGCATTTTCTAAGAAATAGAGCGAAAATTAAATATAAACCTTAATTTAATGTGATATTCTTAATCAAATTTATAAAATATTCATAGACTAGGCTTTAAATTTGACACATGGAACTTATTTAGTTAGAAAAGGGTCAGTGTGAGCTATTCTCATCACTTAGCGTCTGTCGTCGTCGTCCGTAAACTTTTCACATTTCAATCTTCTTCTCCAAAACCACTTGGCCAATTGGAACCAAACTTAGCAGGAATGCTTATTGGGTGGTTCTTAACAAAGTTTGAGTTTTTGGTGCTGATCAAATATGAAATATGGCTGCCAGTGCCATTAATGCGTTCTGATTGGCTGAATTTCAAAAATCTTCTCATAAAACGATTTTCAGATTGATTTGAAATATTGCAGATATGTACCTTAGATGGTCCTCTTCAAAGTTCAAGTTTTTTTGTGCCATGCCAAAATCCAAGATGCCCACCATCGCAGGACATAGTTTAACATAGAACCCTATGGGAAAAACATACAAACAACTTCTTTCTGGAAACTGTTCCTCACAATGAAGCCAAATTATGAAGAAATGATGGTTGGATAGTTATTTTGAGTTTTTCGAGCCAATTGCAAATTCAACATGGCTTCCAGGGCCACTATAAATGCGTTCTGATTGACTAAATTTCAAAATTCTTCTTCTTATAAACCGCATAACAGATTGATTTGAAATGTTGCAGAAATTTACCTTAGATGGTCATCTACAAAGTTCGAGTTTTTTGTGCCGATCCAAAATCCAAGATGGCCGCCTTCGCGTGACTTAGTTTAACATAGGACCCTATTGGAAACAAACATACAAACAACTTTTTCTCGGAAACTGTTCCACACAATTGAGTCAAATTATGAAGAAATGATGGTTGGATATTTATCTTATTATTTTTTTAATCCAATTCCAAACTGAACATGGCTTCCAGGGCCACTTACGAGTTCTTAAATTTCAAAAAAATATTTTTTTACAAACCCCATGGCAAATTGAAATGTTGCATAAATGTAACTTATATGGTCCTCTACAAAGTTTGAGTTTTTTGTGACAATCCAAAATCCAAAATAGCTAACGTGGAACACAGCTTAACATATGACCCTATGGGAAAACCATATAAACAGCTTCTTCTCCAAAACTGTTCCACACAATTAAACCAAATATTGCAGAAGTCAATCTTGGATAGTAATCTTATTATTTTTGAGTTCTTCAAGCTGATAGGAAATTCAACATGGCTGCCAGAGCTGCAAATGCGTTCTGATTAGGTGAAATTTCAAAATTTGTTTCCTCACAAACCACTTGGCAGAAGAATATGTGATACTGTATGGTCCTCTACTAATTTGAGTTTTTTGTTTCGATCCAAAATACAATTAAACGGCTTGTTCTAGGAAATTGTCCTAGATATGACTGATGATTGGAAATTCAACATGGCAACATTTACATAAACATCATCTTCACATAATCTCTTTGGCATTTAATATGAAAATTCACAAGAAAAGTCATGTCTCTTAAAAAGTTCTTTTGTAAGTCAGGTTAGGGATACAGGCTGTCAAGATCCTCTAGTTGACATGTTACCATTGATATAAAAAAAACAACCTTCATATCTTACCAAGGTTCAAAATTGCAGGTTTCAGTTAAATTGAACTATCACCTTACCATATAGCATTAAAACATGTCTGATGGAGAATCAAAACTTCCCAATTTGTCATTTTCTTATTTGAATGTTGCGACAAAAGCACCTTCTGGATGTAGGTTAGTCATGCATTGGAATATATTTTTGTCAGTTCCTTGTCCTGTACTTGTCCATTTCACATTCATTCATGTCTCAAGGATTTCAGGCAAGGCTACATGTAACAGTTTAATCAGAGGTGTTCAGGATACTAACGTTTCTTGTGCATTTCTCTTACATTCTACTGGTTCTGTTACCTGTACAGTTATGTCTGTTAATTGATCGCTGATTGCCCTGTACACTGGTTCTGTTACCTGTACAGTTATTCTGTTAATTGATCGCTGATTGCCCTGTACACTGGTTCTGTTACCTGTACAGTTATGTCTGTTAATTGATCGCTGACTGCTGTGTACACTGGTTCTGTTGCCTGTACAGTTATGTCTGTTAATTGATCGCTGACTGCTGTGTACACTGGTTCTGTTGCCTGTACAGTTATGTCTGTTAATTGATTGCTGATTGCTGTGTACACTGGTTCTGTTGCCTGTACAGTTATGTCTGTTAATTGATCGCTGATTGCTGTGTACACTGGTTCTGTTGCCTGTACAGTTATGTCTGTTAATTGATCGCTGATTGCCCTGTACACTGGTTCTGTTACCTGTACAGTTATGTCTGTTAATTGATCGCTGATTGCTGTGTACACTGGTTCTGTTGCCTGTACAGTTATGTCTGTTAATTGATCGCTGATTGCTGTGTACACTGGTTCTGTTGCCTGTACAGTTATGTCTGTTAATTGATCGCTGATTGCCCTGTACACTGGTTCTGTTACCTGTACAGTTATGTCTGTTAATTGATTGCTGATTGCTGTGTACACTGGTTCTGTTACCTGTACAGTTATGTCTGTTAATTGATCGCTGATTGCTGTGTACACTGGTTCTGTTACCTGTACATTTATGTCTGTTAATTGATCGCTGATTGCCCTGTATATATTTGCAAATCATGTGGTCATTAGTATGGACTCAGTATGCGTCTAATTTGCTCCATAATCCTTATGCGAGCAGCTGCCTGGACCACTTTATTCACTGGTAACTTTCTTCTGCAATTTTTCTGCCTGTCCACTCATCCTTTTAATGTACTTGCATTTATTTTCATAGTGTTTTGGGAAGGGTTTTTTATTTTTAAGACATTTAAAGAAAAACATATTGGAATGAAATTCAAGATATAAATTACTACTAATTTTTTGATAATTCTGTTGACCATTACTCCATTAACTTCACCCAAATGACTCCATGTACATGTATTGGGTACTTTCTAGTTTTAATTGACTTAAACAATATAACACAATAACAATATTTAAATTTAATAATTTTTTGTTACATGAAATTCAACAATCCTACAAATTCATAACATAGTTATATCTTGTGTAAACATATAATTCATTAAAAAATATCACACATTCATAAATCACATTACAAATGATAAATACAGTAAATTTAGCAAAAATAAAATCAAATACAAATGGGACTCATTTCTAAAAACATATGTTTGTAATGGATTTCTATTTTAGGGACACAATTATATATAGTGTATATAGCGCAATGGATTTCATATTGTTTCAACCTTATTTATAAGAAGGTAAATAGAAAACAAAAAAACAAAAAAATTAAAAGGTAAAAGGAATTAAATACTTATTTATATTTCTTTCTTGTTTTTATTTCAAATTGAAAAGCTATAAAATTGACAAAGGAACAAGAAGGAGAAACTGCAGGGATAAGCATTGGATAGATGCACACATTTTGGCAAACACTTTTATTATATGTACACTCAATTTGAGTATATAAATATGGAATGCTCAATAAAAGAATAAAGAAAGTCAACTTTTTTTACAAAGAAGAATGAGAAGTTGGTAAGCAGATTCCTCATTACAAAGATTTGAAACAATCTGATAACAATACACATCACTCCTATAACCCATCCCCTGAGTTTTCAATATAATCCTTTTTGACTCAATATTAATTTTTTTCCTTATAAATAAACAAGTGGTCCCGAATCAGCTAAGGTTTGGTTTTACTGCTGAAATATCAACAGAAGTAGTATTATCATTACAGTTTTGTAACAGAATTTTTGTGACAAATGTTTGTCAAATACTAGTATACTATATCTTATTCAAAACAAAACAAATTTATTTAGTCATACTACTTGACATGCACTGCTACATATATTATGCTTTTTTCCATCTTCTTACTGATTATTGATGGGAAAAGATAATTATATAAATGATGAAATATTGGCTACCATGATATTACAAAATTAACTGTGGACATTGTCGTTGTAACAAGTATGGGACTACCAGTTTATTTTAATGTACAAAACAATAAAACTAAAAAAATAAAAAATAAGTACAGATTGTCACAGTTGAGCTATTCAAACAATGCAGAAACCAGTAAACTAATTGAATTTGAATAAAACTTCATTGGAAACTGTTAGAAGAAATCTTAAAATGGTGTATTAAGTTTTATTCTTTTGATTAAGGTATTCGGACTACAAATGTGATCATAGCTGGTGTCCCGGATGTATTAATTTTAAAAGAAGCAGACCTGGGTAATGTTTGGCAAACATCTGAATACTATTTGAGTAACTAACTTTAAAAAAAAAAACGGTTAACTCAAAGTAAAACACTATATTTAATTTGTATCATTAATTTGCAATATATTGATTTAATAAAGATGTATTTCTTGGTCAAAAATAAAATTAAACAGTAACTTCATTTATGGGTCAGATACTTTAAGCAGAAGTAACCATAGCAAAAATAGTTATCTGTCTTAGATCATATAGTCGGAGATATCAATAAATATGAAGTATGACCTTGGACAATATGAAGTATGACCTTGGACAATATGCCAATAAATAGAATAAGTACATCCCTCTTAGTATAGTTAAATCTTTATCATACATAATATTTTTATTTCACCTATTTAGTCAACGCTTTAAGTACTGCTATATATATAGTTGCTAAAAAATTTACAAATACTGATGTTCTAAACATTTCAATTATTTAGTCATTACATATCATAGGAATTTTTCTCTAGAGGACCTTCAAGAATTAACAAAGTAATACAAGAATTTTTTAACCTGTTAAAAACTATGTTGCATATTATAGGTAATATAAGTATTCATAACACTATTTTTTACCAGGACTTTTTTAATGTATATTTTTTTGTGTACTAGTTTGTTCTATCAAACTTTAATCTAATGTACTTTTTCTGTATCAATAATATGAATCTAGGTGCAGCTAAATGCAAGCATCACACATTTTATTGTGAATGACGTTACTTCAGAGCACCCTAACAGGTTCCAGTGGTGACCTGATGCCTTTCTATGATGTTTTGGTGACATCAAATAAATGTCAATATTAAATACATGTAAGTTTTAAAAATTGAAAAAAATTGTTTGAAATTTTCTTTTTATATTTAAAGTAAAAAAGTTGATACATGTATTGCAATCACCGATACCCTGCTTAAGTTAAGCATAACTTTTTTGTAAAAATTTGGAACACTCTTTGTTGACCAGTCCACCATGAACTTTAATGGGATTAATCCAGCATCGATAGACTTAATCTTACCCACCTGATATGTAATAATATACTAAAGTTTCATTGAAATCAAATGCACACTTTTTGAGTTATTGTCTGGAAATTTGTTTTTGTGTAAAAATTGTGACCTTGAAATTTTAGAGATTTCTCCAAAAATCTATAGGCTTCTGATTAATCTAATATGAAACTATATCCCAAAGTTTAATTAAAATCACTATGCCAAATTTTTGAGTTTTGTTCGGAAACATCTTTTTCGTAAAAATTTCTAACAATTTTAAATCGATATCAAATTCAATTTTAAGTCTACTATTTAAATTAATTTATGTCATGGTCTTGTTCATATGTATCACATAACTTTAATCTAATATCTTTTTCCTGTATCAATAATATTTTGTATTAGACAACAAAAACAAAACAATCTCTAGTAACATGCTAGTAAAACCAATAAAAACAACAAAAAATGTGAAAAGAAACTAAAACAAAAAAGGTAAACTATGTTATGATACCTTGAAATCAACTGCATATAGTTCTTGTTTTGTTTAAAATACTGCAAGTATAGATCTTTGCATGGTATTTCTCTTAAACTTGTTTGCCAGCAAGATGACGTAATTAATGACCTGGTTTCCACCAATTGTTATATTCTGATTGTTTGGTACCAGTAAGTATAATTATGACCTTAAGAGGACACATTACATTAACCAATTAGATTGATGCTAAAATATATCAATTGTTTTAATTTGTTGTTTGATGCCAGAATTCTAAAGAAATTAATTAATTATGGTCATTATGAACAGGATACCTTGTTTGTAAAAAACAATATTATTTAGATCAAAACTGTTATGGAAAATGGTAAATATAAATATGACACAAAACCTAAAGACTTTTTTGCCTTTTCAAACTTTTATGTCCCTTTTTCAAATGTGTTAATTCTATTATCACCTCAGGTTGATCTGAAATTATGTTCGACATGGCTTGTGTGTAGGAGGACTTTCTTGCAGAGTGATCTGGACCTTCTGGTGTAGTCTGTATAGTGTTAACTTTTTCAGAATCTGATTTGACAGAACTTTGAGATTCAGCACCAGAAGCGTGTGAAATAGTCTCTTCAGAAAATTCTCCTGAACTATAAGAATGATCTAAAGATTTAGATTTTTGCATAGACACCTTTTTATGCTTTTTAGGTATTACTTCAGATTTAACATCAAACTTGACTTTCGTTGGACTTTTTTCAGTTGTGTCAGAGGAAGGATCAGTCTGTGATCGCTTAACTGATGAGGTATCACTTTGGTCATCTAAACTTACGGTTTTTGACTTTTTCATTCTGGACTTTCTCTTCTTTGATATGTCTGATGAACCAGAACTCTTTGAAGTGTCTAATTCTTCACTGTCTCCTTCATTTTCGTGAATTACATCAAAACCTTTACCTGTTGGAGCCAATTTTTTAAATGGTGAACGAGGAGGAACAGCATTTTGCTTTTGCTTTAATAATGGTGCAATTTCAGGTTCAAAATTAAGTGTGCGAGATTTTTTAAACAACTTTTTGTGTCGCCTCGGAGAGGAATCACCATTTTTAGAAGCATCTCCTACCCCCCTAAATAAATTATTGTCTAAATGCACACCAGTAACATCAGATGGACTTCTATCTCTCATAAATTTTGGACGTTCAGGAGCAGCTAAACTTAGTCTGCGTCTATAATTTTGAGCAGCTGTATTGGCATTAATAGTACTAAATCTCCGTTGTGGTGAGAAATTAACATTTGTCTGTGAACCGAATGGTGTAGATGTTCCTCCAGAAAGAACTGCTCTTGACATGCGTCTTGTTCTTAATTGTTTTTCTTGAAGAAATTTCAGTAGATCAGCACTGCTTTCATTTTTCAGATTCTTGTCCAACTTCTTGTAAACAATCTTTAAAAAAAAATTAGAAATTTCTATTTAATACTTATAGCTTAAAATAACAAAAACATGAACAGTATTCCAATGTACAAAAAAAAAAGAATAAAAGTTTGTGAAAACAGTTTTTATATAAACCAATAATTATAAATTAAGTAAACATATCATTTTTTTAATTGCTTGTTCAACCTTTGATCATCATATCTGTCTGAAAAACAGACAAATGATACAACTGGCTTTTATTTTGTAGTGATGCAAACATAAGTGAGATTTTATAGTTAAAATTTTAAGATATTTACAATAATCTTGCTGATACAGTAAATTTCAAGCTTACATCCCGTCTTGATGGAGCCATCAATTTACGGACATCTTTGGCTGTAGGTTTACTGTCTACAGGGGCTGTAGGTTCTTTATTCCAGAAAGGGAACACAGATTTTCTTCTACCGGTTTTTTCTGCACATTTCCTGTCTTCTGAAAATTAATAAAGTAAAGGTAGAAAACAAATTCTGGTATTATATACATTCCTTTCCTGACATTTACTTCAAATATACTTGTCACACTGCAAGACAAAAACAATTAACTGCTCTAAATATTTAGCACTGGTACCTAGTATACATTATACTTGTTTTTAGAGACCAGTGTGCCTGGCATTAAAATAACTCTTTTATTTTGTTTGAAATTATTTGCCAGATTTTCAACTATATCATGGCATCCAGTTTTTAAAGGCAAAAATGAGGGTGGGGGTAACTTTATCTAAACAACAAGGTATTAGGTACTACAGGGACAGTCTATACTAACGGGACATGTCACTGGCGTTTTCGGCAAAATTTCTAGGACACGAACGCAGAGCTAGCATTTCGGTCGGAAATTTTCGTATCTAGAATTGAGTCACATACGGCTAGCTTTAGTTTCGAACTGTGTTAAAATGTAATCGTGTTCGGTACGGTATGATATGATTTCCGTTGTTTTAAATACATTATTTACGATTTTCTAGTGTTTTTCCGTGCTTTTATCTATATTATACAATAAAAAAATTTCATGTCAGATCAGATTATTATAGTTATAAATTTTATAAATTTTTATTCACCTTAATCGTGTAATTAAACTCAAACAACTTTCCCAATTAACATTTTATTGAATTTCTCTTCAGCTTTGAATGTTTTCATAAATATATCTTTAATAACTTTATTTGTAAGGTAAAAAGAATACAATTCGTTGATAATGATAAGGAAAAAGAAAATAAACAAAAACACAAGCCACTCTGTATAATTATTAACCTGTCAGGTAAACACACCTGTCAGGTAAACACAGTAGAAATTGCAGGATGATATTTCAAACAGTAATTAACTAATCAACTAATTAATAAAATTTTCTGTCTGTCTCACACCATGTGGTGCAACCAAGGCAATATGTATACTTATAAACCTGTCAGGTAAACACAGTAGGAATTACAGGATGTTATAACAGTAATAAACTAATTAAAAAATTTGTCTGTCTGTGTTAGGTGACGTGACTTCTTTCGAGAAGGCATCTGAAACAACAAAATTATTAATTATTAATATTAGATATGCACACGGTAGATATGCACAGGATTATCTATAAATTCATAAAAACCAACTAAGGTAAGTTGTGAACACACAAGGGTGATAAGTTATTACATGTACAAGTGGGTGTATGTAGCCAAGATGGAGACCGGTGTTCCAAAATATAAACGAATTTCCAATCATCCAAATTCATGCAAAAAACACATAAAACCTACTTTAAGCAGTCTACTACACAGGAGTATCTATAAATTTTCATAAAAACCCAGGTTTGTTGTGATCACACAAAAGGGTGATGAAGTTATCCCATTCTAAAATGGGTGTATGGTCGGTGTATGTAGCCAAGATGGGGACCGGTGTTCCAAAATATAAACAAATTTCCAATCATCCAAATTCATGCAAAAAAACAAATAAAACCTACTTTAAGCAGTCTACTACACAGCAGTATCTATAAATTTTCATAAAAACCAAGGTTTGTTGTGATCACACAAAAGGGTGATGAAGTTATCCCATTCAAAAATGGGTGTATGGTTAGTGTATGTAGCCAAGATGGGGACCGGTGTTCCAAAATATAAACAAATTTCCAATCATCCAAATTCATTAAAAAAAACACATAAAACCTACTTTAAGCAGTCTACTACACAGGAGTATCTATAAATTTTCATAAAAACCAAGGTTTGTTGTGATCACACAAAAGGGTGATAAAGTTATCCCATTCAAAAATGGGATTGACTGAAGGAAAAAACCGCTACGATATTACGCACATGGTAGACAACAACATTTTCGTATTGTTTTGTTGCTAAATGTGGAATGACAACTTGTAATTTAACGAAATCATAATTCATAAGTGAATAATAAACTATAAAAAATAAATACTTACTATTATTGTACTATATTTTCGTGAAATAACCAATTTCGAGAGAGAAAAAATTCGAAGTATACTATCAATAAAAATAGCGGAATGTTAATTCCGGAAACGGAACGGAGCGGATACATCAAATTTCAGCCGTGGCATAGAAATATCGAACTGTAATATAGGTTTGATTAGGAGTGACATGTCCCGTTAGTATAGACTGTCCCTGGGTACTAGTATAAATAATGAATATCAAAGATAGTTACATGAAATCTTACAGAGAATTGTTTCAGTCTACTCCCATCATTTATTTAGCTACAAACATGTAGAACTGATTATGAATTTCTCTGCTTCTTATAGAAATTGAAAAACAAAATCTTTATAAAACACAACAATTTTGAAACTATATTAACCTTCACCTTCATGTAAGGTAACATGAACTGTGCATAAATTTAAAACAGTGTTGATATTAAGTACAGTTCTCTGTGAAAACCATGCAATTGTAGCAGATGCAATATCATAGATTTTCATTAAATTCTTATATTGTGTTTATTTGAACATAAAAGGAAGAAACAAAATCAAAAATCAACCATATAATCTTCTATTACCTTTTTCTAATGCATTTATTGTACCCTTTAGAACGTAATTTTCCTATATAATTCAATGTATTTTCAAATCATTGTAAAAAAAATTTGCAACTGTAATATGGCTAAGTAATAATTTCTTGGAGAACTTTATAACAAAATGAAATGATATTAATTGAAAAAAAGTTATGATTTTAACTAATAAATATGTACAATAGTCTATTTAAATTTTGGAAAAAAAGGTATAAAAAGTACGGGAAATTATCTCCCCTCTTAACTTCCTGTTAGAGGGCAGCATTATCAATGGCCGCACAGACAACACTCACAAAACAAAATTGTGCTGTACAAAAGTTTGCTGGAGGGATATGCGGTATTTCGTGCACTTTTCCGGGGTAACAAGATTATATAAGACTTCAGCAGTGCCAAAAGAACATCTCTAACCTGTGTTAGCACTACCTCAAAATTTCCATTAGCCAATGTGGCTAATACATCCAAATTTTACTTAGCCACATTTGAAATTTGTTAGCCACAACATTTCAGCAAAATTTGTGTGTGCAAAATATGGAAGCTGTAAATTTAAATGACTTGTATAGAAAAGGGGGAATATGTGATGAGCAACACTAAAATTTGGGATTAATTCCATTCATAGGTCACAACCAGGTCTTTTACAACTGTTCTTCATTTGAAGAATTTAGATTTAGTGCTGAGGTTCAACTTTTAAATGAAAACATTTAACCAGATGATAATAGAGTAAATTTTATTAAACAAGTCAAGAAATAATAACTGTGCAAATCCAATCATTACAAAAGTCATGGAATGCTTAAAAACCTTGTACATCTGTGGAGTGGAATCAAATAAAATAGATTTGAAATAATAAAAAAAATACACACAATAACAATATACTCAATAAATAAATATAAGAGTAACTAAAAACGATATCACAAAAACAGAATTAAATTAAATAAATTCTATATTTAATAAATCAAGAAAAAGATTTCACAAAAACAAAATTAAATAAAATAAATTTTGTAAAATATTAAAAATCACAGGTAAAAAATTCAAAAATTAAAATGAGGCTTTAATAATGAAAAACATAAGTTTTCAAACCATAAGAACTAAAGTTCAATAAAATGAAAGACACAGTAAATTTATCCTGTGATTTTTACAATACAGTAGACTGTACAATCTCAATTAAACTTCATGATACACATGATCTACATGAACTAAGTAATTTAAAAACCTTTCAACTACTTTCATCAAAAGATTCTCTAATCTTCTTATTTTATTTTCAATTTCTACATTAAAAACATCCTCCTCATTGTTATTTTCATCTTCTGTTTCAACTACATGTATTTTGTATTTGTTTTGTTTCCCGTTTTGCAGATTTCACAATAAAATTTTTCGTCCGTATATTTCAGCCAAGAAAATTGTTTGAACCATTTACTTTTAATTTTTCTATTGTCATCTCTATCGTAAAGTTTTAAATCATCAGTCTCTTTCTTTTGTTTCTTTTCGTCAGCGTTAGGTAAGAACGAAAGCATTGAAAGCTGGCGTTTCGTCATGCTTGACAAAATTAAACTGGAATTAAGATCAATTACTGCAATGGGAACCAGTTCGGTATTGAGTAAAATCGAAAACAAATTCGGACAAGGGTAATGTTTTTACGGAATAGACAATTACGCATTGAAATTTCCCGGATATATATCGTTACCGCTCCGAACGTTATCTCAAAGATTTATTTTAGATTTCGACAGTCAACATTTTACTTTCGCTTTCACTTCGCCAACGTGGCGAACGAGAATGAATAACACTTCGCCACATTAAAGTTTAATTCTCATTGGCGACTGTGGCGACCTATTAGCGCTAACACAGCTAACCATCTTAAAGCGTGTAAGCTGCCCAGGGGATAGTTTTTAAAATAGTTAACAAACAATCCCCCGAGTTATGGTCATTTCGTACCCTTACAAATATGGACAATTCGTACCCATCGCTGAGTCAATTCGTACCCGACGGATGGTCAATTCGTACCCGACTAAAATCGTAATGAAATTGTGTGTATTAAAAATTAAAAATGATCAATAAAATGTTTTATTTCATATCAATAATGTAACAAACCATTCCATTGGATAATTTGCAGTCTGTATTTTAAGCTACAGCTAATGTGTTAGAGAATAAAAGACTCAGCAGGGCTGTATCAGCAAACGGGCTGTATCCAATCTACTGTTACAGCCCTAGGTTTGATACAGCCCTGGCTGTAACGGTGATACAGCCCGATCAAAAAAAGATTATTTAAATTTCCAATTTTCATATGCCACAAATAAATGTAAATAGATTGCTAATTTCTAACCAAAATTTAAAACCTGTAAAATATCAACATAACATATTATTTAACACACATGCTAAACAATTACAGGTAAACAAAGTTCATTTAGTCTTGTATACTATTGAGCTTGTCTGTTTTCTAATGTTTTCAATGAAATAAAAGTAATAGTAACTTGTGTGTATGGCCGTATCAGAACTACGGACTTCTGAAGGACCCGATACGGACCGTTTATCTTGTTACAGCCCTCGCCTTTGGCTCGGGCTGTAACAAGATAAACGGTCCGTATCGGGTCCTTCAGAAGTCCGTAGTTCTGATACGGCCATACACACAAGTTACTATTACATAATTATTGGTTATTTTACTCAAATATATTTGTAATTAGTCGGCATATTGTGATCAGGTTCGGTTTCTTTGATAGTTATTTTGGATGTAGTGTGGTGATAATTAATTTTGTGTGATCTCATTAAAATTATGATTGTAAGCGTGAACATAAAGGTAAGTGTACATATTATAAATCAATATTATTACATACTTATTGTTCACTTCCTGGCACGTGTCTGTATATGTGAAGATACGTATTGTTGAAAAAACAAACTAATTGGTCAAGATACCTTTATGGTTTGATATAATTAAATTTATAATTGTTATATTGTATTTATCTATTCGTGGATTGACAGCAGCATATGGGAACCAAAAGACTGGTCGGTCTACGGGATGCCTGTCCGCACCAATAACGACTGTGAGGGCTGGTACCGTCGCTTGAACGTTCGAGCACAGTGTCCTCCGCCTTTCTATGTGCTCATTAGCTAGTTGTACAAAGAAGCGGAGTTTGTCCGTACGCAAGTGAAGCTAGTCTCGGCCAACAAACTTAATAAAAGTATGAAAAAAAGATCCGCCGAGATGTGCGCGAAAGTAATGAAGACGTGGGAGGAATACGGACGTGGGTACATGTCTGCTGACAAAATTACTAAGACTCCTATCCAGAGTGTACGGACATTAAATTTCATAACTGTGTTATGTTGCTATGTTTTTGTCTTTAATATATATTTTTATTTAGTGCTCCAGTTACTTATTTTTGTGTTCTTCTTTGTTACCATTATTATGTCATTTATCGTAATAAAATTTGAAAAATACAAGTTTTTATATTTCACATATTTCATTTCAAGTCCGTTTTCTTGACGCATTGTCGAACAAATCCTAGATGTATAAAGACAACAGATGTTTAGTTCACTTAAAAGAATAAAAGATTTAATGTGCACACTTAGAATCACAAACTAATTATAAACTTTAATCATACCATAGAAATTATCACCACACTCCATTCAATAAAAAGAACCTGAACACAATATACCGACTAATGCCGACTAATTAAAAAGAAATTTGAGTAAAATAATTTAAAAAAACCATTTAATTGATCACTTTTTACCTTTAATACATATAATTCTATTACAATATCAAACAATTTTAGTCGGGTACGAATTGACCATCCGTCGGGTACGAATTGACTCAGCGATGGGTACGAATTGACCACATTTGTAAGGGTACGAAATGGTCAGGGTACGAAATGACCAGTTCCCACAATCCCCTGTATACTTACATGATCTTATAACTATTAAACAGAGTATTTATTCTTTTAGATATTCAAATATAGCAGCCAAACCAAACGTTAATACAACAAGGTATGGTCTACACTCAGTGCGGTATGGGGCTGCCAAACTATGGAATGAACTCCCAAATGATATGAGAGGAGATACAAGTTTAAATCAATTCAAGGGTTTAATTAGTAGGTGGGAAGGGGTGGCTTGTAATTGTTCTTTTTGTTGTTAGATATAGTTTGGCATCCCTGACCTCACCGGTGTCTGAAATCTCTAGTGCTCCTTTCAGTGCTGCATGTTGATATGCGTTGGCTTTGCTTTGCTTACATCTTTTATTTTCTAATAAGTAAACATTTGTGCTTTTTGATGCTTGTGTATGCTTTTAATATATTTTAGTGCTGTTTCTGCTATTTGCTTTTATGTATCCCATGTCTGCTCATTTTTATGTGCTTACTTGTATCTTACCTGAGCTTTTTATGTTTTTATATGTCTGAGGAAATCTCTTATGTCTGCATGCTTTTATGTACTGTATTTTGTCCTTAAACATGCTTTTACCTGTGATTTTATGTCTGCAATGTATTGTTTGCTTTGTTTGTTTGTACTCATATGTCTTAATGTCGGTTTTAAAAGCTCATCAGAGCAGCAGCTTATGTTTTATGTATATATAAACTGTTATCGTTTGTCTTACCGACTATAAATAAAATTTACTTGACTTGACTTGACTTGACAGTGGCCACCAGTCTAGATGGGCAGCAGACATTTGATTTCTTTCAGATGTGGAATTTTCAGGTAAAACCAAATACAAAATGATAAGAGACAGTGAGACTTATACATTCAATCATGTTTACAACAACTGTGAGTCTTGCCTGCTAATGCTGGATACACTTGTATCTTTAAATAAACACAGTGCTTTTTTTTTGCTTCATGAAAATAATACTTTATAGTCCATTGTTTTCAAAATACCACCAATTGAGCTATATAGTAGCAATTAAATGAACTATTACACCCAACCTCTTTAAGGGTTAGCTTACATTTTATTTTAGTATTTTCCTGAAGAGCACAGAATAAAAGAAACAATATATCAGTGTACATGTACATCCATACATGTGTTATAATTCACCAGTCATAGAAAAAAATCGAAGTACCCAAATCATGGTCTTACTTGGTACAGAACTCAACTGGCGAATTAAAAAAAGTTTTAAGGTACATAATACACACTTACCAATGGCAATCTTGGGATAGAAAAACACTGTTAATATAAACCCAGAAAACTGAATTACAGCTCACAAATAAATAATACCCTGTCCCTAGATTTCAATCAGACAAAATTTTAGAATAGGAGGCGCCTATAGACATGATAGATCTACATTATGTTATAAAGATTGTGTGAAAGTTTCATGAAAGTTCATTTAGGGGTTAAAAAGGAGTTGCGGATAAGAGATGTAACAGACATCAGTAAACCACCAAACAAGTTTGGGGCAGTGTGTTAGAAGCTTTTTGTGTAAATAGAAAAATGAACACAAAAAAAAAGAAGAAAAAACCCAAACCACTCCTCCACAGGTCAGAGTAGTTCTCACCACTTATTCTGATTAAAGATCATTTGGACCAATGACCCGAAATCCCACTTCAATAGCCTTCAAATAATAAGACCTAAGATAAAATTTAGCTTGTTTGCCCTTTGGCCTTTCCCGACCGACCCACCAAAATTTGCCCCTACTCAAATTTTTTATTGCTCAAGTCAAATAGAAATTTTATTTCATCATAATTTTTAATAATGATTTCAACAAGTTTTTTCTAACAAATTACTTGAAAATTGATTTTTTATGCCCCATCTACGAAAGTATGGGGGCGTATGTTCAGGTCCGTTTGTCCCTTTGTCCCAAATGTTGCAAGATGGGACATTTTGTTTTTTGGACATATTCTTTTTTTTTTATAAAATAAAATAATTTACCTACCTACCCAACTTTTTATAATTGGTGAGTCGGGTAAAAGGAAACAAACATATTTTTAAGACTGTCCTAAAAAGCTGAGCACAGCATGATGCGACCGCAACATATTGAACCCTGTAGTACATTTGAGGTCCAATATGGATAGTCAGTTGCTCTGGACACATGCAGCCCATGGTGTACTAACAAAGTTTTTTGACACATGCATTCTTTGAAGGAATTTACACCTACATTTCCACAAAGAATCCAATAGGTTTTTTTCAGGAGCAGACAAAATAAATATGCACACACAAACTTGTACAACAATATACAATCAGTGTCAACTTTCTCATGTCATAATCTTATTTCTTTTCAGATTTTCACCTGAGCTTATAGTTTGTCCAGCTCATAGATATAATTTGGGATTATTATGGAAGCCACGAAGAACTTGTGTTTATCCTGACCACAAGGGAATGAAAAAAGTTACTAAAGTTATAACAGCTGACTTGAGCAGGAATCTCTTCCAAAATGAAGGCATATTACTTCCACTTGGATCAGGTATTAAAAATATAGATAAATCATATTTAAATCCTAAGTTGTTTACTCAGACAAAGAATCTCAACTTGTCCTCTGCAAACATCAAAATGTGACTCCTCTTTAGATAAAGATTTTAGTTTTATAAATCCTGTAAAATCAAGATGACTGAATTTATTACTGATGATAGACAGAAACCCAATTTCAATATAAAACTGTGAAAAAACAGAATTTTAAGGACGCCTGACTCCGAAATCAATAAAAACTGGAGAATACCTTGCCAAAACACACACATTTAAAGTATCACAGAGCTAAAATGTTCATGCTCCACCAAAAGGAAAAAGTAAACATGACGCACATATAGACCATCAGTGTTCTGTAAGCGTGCTCCTGGCTATTTTTCATTGTGGTGTTTTAATTGTCACTTGTTTATGTCGGTTATGTTGTGTACAAATGTACACTTGTTCTACATCTCATTATCTACTATATTGTCATAATTGCTTCTTTTTGTTTCCTGGTGCATTTAACTCTGCTAACCTAAACATGCTAAATGTACAAAATAAAAATACTTCAGTGAGGTAACATGTAATAGGGGGGTTTCCTGCTCAGATATGCGATACTCTATGTTATGATCTGTTATGATTATCATTTCACTTGCTTATTACATGTAGGTTACATTTATAAAATATTTTCCAGGTGTTTGTAGTTCCTGCTTTACTGCATTCTCCCAGAAGTACCAGAAAACTATTGAAAAAGAAATTCCTGTGGATGAAACTAATGAGGAACAAGAAGGAAGGGAGTTAGCCACTTAAGCAACCTAAACTTTAATGATGATGGTTCCATAACAGTTTGGAAGGCCTATAGCATTGGCACTGGTAAAAGAATATCAAAGCAGGAGGTATTTACATGTATATTCTTTAAAATCAATGCCTTATCAACTTTTAACTCAAGGTTTAGTTTACAATCTGACCTTCATTAATCCGACTCGTTAACTCAGTAGCTAGTGATAGTAACAAAAACTTACATTTCGATATATCTAACAAAACAAAGTGAAAAAAGGTCCCTGTGTTTTATATATATTATATGTTTACCATAGTGACATTTGGACAAGCAGAAAAATGTTGAAAGCATGCAATGTTCATGTCATTTATTTCATTCCTTGTTGTGCTTGTCCTCGGTCTTAAGATAAAGTTTTGCAAGCAATCCATCATCACGGAACTTGCACATATGCATTAGGGTAAGAAATAAAAATCATTATTAAATTTTAACACTACCATAAACTTTTATGAATGATCTACTTTCAAAATTCTTCTAGGACTTTTATTATGAAACTCATGGGCTACTCAAGAAAGGATGCAGTGACTTTGGAAGTTTTAACTAAAAATGTTTTTATAATGGTTCTGAAGTTCAGTACACTTTTGGTGGGGGATTTCTAGCTTGATATTTTTGTTTATGCCATTTTTACTGTGTGACAGACAAAATACAAGAAGGGGCTTGGTGGCAGAATGGTCAAGGTAGTTCGTCTACTGTTGATCACGTGGTCTGTCTACACTGAGATTGCTGGTTTGATTCTCACTGCAGGCAGGGTTTGCTCGACTCCAATCTTAATTTACAAGGATAGCAAGTTTTCCTACTGCAGGTCGGGGGTTTTCTCCGGGTACTCCGGCTTCCTCCCCCAAAAAACTGGACGCCATGACATAGCTGAAAAATTGCTGAAAGTGGCATTAAACACTATCAAACAAACAAAATACAAGAAAGTTTGGTCATGAATTGTAACACACTGTAAGTTTGATATATTTTTAAGAGATGTAAAACAAATATTTTTCCATTTCAGTTGATTGGATATTCTTCCAAACAAGAGCAAGGAGACAGGATTAGTCACAGAAAGGGAATTTGTTGGCTCAGAGTTGCATGGTAATATCCAAAACAAAATAGGAAGCAATGATTCTACATGTTATACCACAATAAGAATTGAAATGGAATCACCCAAAGAAGCAGCAGCACAAGAGACTAATCATATGTTTCAATGTCCAGAAACTGGTTGTGTCAAAAGCTATAAAACACATGGTGCTTTAGAAAACCACATTTTACTTGGAAAACATGAATTAAGACTTGAAAGAAAATCCACTTTTGATGAAATTAAGTTAAGATGGGCTGAAGTGTGCTCTGATATTTCTAAAGAAGTCCATGACTATTTAGAGGCATCTTGCAATGTTGGCGATCCTAAGTTGGAAAGAGGATGGGGATTGAAGAAAGATAAAAAAGTTGTGCGTTTTTCAACTAATGTAAAGGAATTTCTTACTGAAATATTTAATGTTGGAGAGATAACTGGAGAGAAAGTTACACCAATTGATGCTGCAATGAAGATTCGGCAAGCTCGGCATGAGGATGGGTCGAAACGCTTTAATGTTATGCAGTATCTTGATGCAGCCCAGATCACCTCTTTCTTCTCTAGACTTACTGTGTCAAGAAGAAAAAATGTTCTGCAGGCAAATAATATGGAGGATGAGGACTTAGAAGCTGCCCTTGCCAGTATTGAAGATCAGAACATTAGAGACTTAGCATTTGAGAATTAGTTATAGTTTATAATATTATTACTGTCTCGCCTTCGAAGCAGAGTAAAACATAGGTGTGACTTTACTGGCCGCAGCGTTAACTTTCAACAATTAGGTTTTATGAGCAGAACTATAAGTCCTATGTTAATGAAATTTGGTATGCATATGCACCAGTAGTAGCTTAGCACGTCACATTTGCATCTTTTGACCTCGACCTTAATTTCTGGTTGACTGACTTTGACAATATTCAATACGTGTAATTGCCAATGTTCAAGTTTTATGAGCACCTCCATATCACAAGAATTATATGTCCTAGATTATAAAAGTTGTTATGTATATGCCCCAGTAGTAGCTTAGCACAGCTACATCCCCATCTTTTGACCTTGACCTTTGCATTTCTGGTTGAGTGACTTTGATAATTTTCAATACACAACAATAGCAATGTTATTTTTTATGAGCAGAAACTACATGTACATGTCATAATACCATAATTAGTCATAATAAAAGGTGATATGCTTATTTATCAGCAGCATCCTCATCTTTTGTTCTTGACCTTGAATTTCCATTTACATGTAAGTAACTTCGATAGTTTTCAGGTATTTTTTTCTCAACAATTATTAAATAAATTAATGTATCGTGGAAAATTAGATGTTCTAATGGTGCCAGCGAGGGAGACATACCTTATTTTTTATTACTCTTGTTATTATAGTAAATGTACTGTCAAATAGCAACTTTGTTTTTCAGTCTGTCTGTTTCACTATCATGTAATTTTATGCCCTCATGATGAAATGTTGGGGGCATTAAGGATGATTTTTTACTTATAAACAAACTTGCCCAGGGCTTTTCATTATTTTCCTTATAGACTTACTTGATTGTTTTTAATCAATGTTGTTTTACTTGGTGTAACTTTCTCTCCAACATTAAAGGTTAACTTGTGGAAGTTAAAAGTGACTAAACTAAAAAATACTGATGAAAGTGTTTGTGTGCTAGATTTTTTAGCTAAGTAAATGGGTTTTCAGCTTAGTGTAAAGCTATGTGAGATGAATATATAATTGCAATAAAAAGTATGTTCTATGACTGCCTGTATATAAATGTGAGGTACAAGGTAAAATCATATCAGTTTGTCAGGACATGCCAAAAGCATTGAAATATGAATTACAGTCAACTTGACCTGTCAGGGATATCGACAAAAGGTATACAAAAATGGATTGTCATAAAAAATTTCACTCAGTGTGAGTTTTGGACACTTTTGTCCCCCCCACCACAACATGGAGCGGGGAGAAAGAAATGCCAGGCATCAGTCCATGCATGCGTCCGTCGCATTTTTTTCATAACAGATTTTTCAGATATACTATTCATTGGCTTTTGATATTTGGTATGCAGCTTCAGATAGGGGTCTTATAAAGTGGGATGTGTTTTCAGATCTGTTGCTAACCTACTTGTTTCACTAGCCGACTTATTTTGCTCGGTGGGGGACCCATGAATTCTGGTCTATTTTTCTACTGGTGACATGACAGGGTATGTTCCATATGTATTCATTTTTTTTATCTTTCTTACTTTTATTCTGGTAATTTTAGACCAATATTTGCATTTCAAAAGAAATATTGCACTTAAATACAAAGAATAAAACAGATTATCAA
This sequence comes from Limnoperna fortunei, assembly GCA_944474755.1. NCBI lineage: Eukaryota > Metazoa > Mollusca > Bivalvia > Mytilida > Modiolidae > Limnoperna > Limnoperna fortunei. The sequence goes on along the minus strand of OX104113.1, from coordinate 85,021,984 downwards.
AACTTTGAATTTTTCTACTTTTCCTCAAAATGACCCATTTCGGACTGCCCATTACTAGTGTTATACGCTATTACTTAAACTTTTTATGTTTTATACCTTTTAACTAACAAATGAAGTGTACAAAAACATCATTGTATTTTGTTTTCATGGTTGCAAGAATTTTCCACACCTTGTTTAAAAAATTGATATTTTAGCCATTTGATACTGGTTGCTAAGGATGATATTTAGTTGCTAAGGAAAACATGTTAGCTTATGCATAATTATTATAAATTTTTTTTAAATCATATTATCTTTGATGATGCTTATTATGACTTCAATTTTCCAGTCATCAACTTTCCCTTCCTGTGTAGAAACATTCCCTCTGCTTCAGCATATGGAGTATAATAAGTTTCTTAAATAATACATGACTCCAAATCTTGTGGGGAATTTCCTTGATCAAAGCATTTAATTAATGCATAAACTGCAAACTCAGAGTTTTGCTGCTCAAATGTTGTCTTTATTGAAATTTTATGGAAGACATCATGCACATGTTGACCAATACATGATACATGTATCTGTCACTCAAATGAGTACAGATGTAGGTTTGTCACTTAGTGCAGTATGACTTGACTTATCATGATTTAACTGCCAATGACATGACAGGTGTGTTGAAACAGGCAGGAATTACTTACTCTTTGGAAGCACCTGAATTCACTCCTATTTTCTGGAGAGTTCATGTCGCTAGCATTTGTTTGTGTGTTGTTTTGTTCTGTGTTTGTTGGTGTGTGTCCCATGGCTTTGTATTGGTGTTTTGGACTGTATATTTGATTGTCACTTTGGTATTTTTTTGCTTGTTTTATAACTTACTTCAGCCATGTGACCTTCAGGTTACTAGGACAAAACAATACTGCTTCATTTATTCAATAGAATAAAATATGGAGGGTGTTACATAATCCCCAAAATGTTACTCTGTCATTTAAATAAACAAATTATAAGGAATTTAACACTGAAATAAGAAAGAAAACTTCTTTTTACTTTTTCTACTTTTTGAGCAAATGTTCCTTTAAGCATACTACAAATTACCTGATCTTTGTTCTGCCAATTTTCTATCAATCCAATCATCAAACATGTCTGCTTGTATCAATGGTAAAACTGGAGACGGCAAAGGTGATGTCATCTCCGAGTCTGGTCTAGGCATTGGTATGGGCGGAACCACTGTAACAGAAGGCAGCACTGTGTCACCTTCACTACCTGCATCCTCGTCAGATTCTGACGAAGATTCTTCTGGTATAACACTGTGAGTAAATAATGGAACATTTTTATGTAAGATCAAGAGGAACTATTTTATATTACAATTAAAATAATTTTTTAATCGGTTAATATATTTCACCAAATGGAGCCAGAAACAATAAAACATGTAAACAGTAAAATTGGATATTTATTGTTTGATATATTATTAATTTAATAACCAGTAGTTTGAATGTAAAGGAGGAACCTAAAATGTTTGTACTCTGCAATACACTGATAAAATCTTAAAAGTGAGGATACATGTAAAATAGGGTTTAGCTCATTGGAGTTTAAGGATAATGTGTGATCAAAAGCAGATGACTTACTACCCTTAACCACTCAGCCACAGAGACCCCTAGTATTAAATATGAAACCTGACAAATAGACCATAAAAACTAGCATACAACCGTTTTAATTGAAGATATTGTCTTTTTTGGTACATGTACTACCAATGTACAGCAAATTCCTTGTCATTATAACCATGATGAAATCTCCTGTATTGTATTACTTTTCTGCCCAAATTACCAATCTATGTACCATAAGATTTGAATAAACCTGAGTCTTTTAGTTACAAAATCACTTGAACATGATTTGAAGGTCAAAGGTCACATTTTCTAGAATGTTACAACAATATGAACTGAGGAGAACATAAAATAAAACATTGATTGGCTATGTAAGGGCTAACTGTGTGCAGATTTCACAATCTTTTGTGCAATTCTGCTATATATTTTTAAAAATAATATGGGTACAGGTTCTAGTTTGTATGAAAAAAAATAGACATAATAATTTTTGTTTTTCCCCATCTACCATCACTTATAATTACAAAGATATTATAGAGTTAGCAAAGACAACAACTTAACTAATAAGATCGACATATCAGAGCAAAAACATGCTGTTCTATTCTTATAAAATTAAAAAGCAAGATAATACTATTTACCTTGGATTTCTAAGTTCTGGTGGAATAAGTGGTAAGGCATCATCACTGACATATTTTTCTTGTACCATTCTACTTCCTGCCAAGCTCTCAAAATGCTGCCTGGAAATTTATTTTATAAACATGTACATCTCATGCTAACATACAATTAAAGCAAACTCACAATACCCTCACCCCCACCCCCTTCTATCTTTCCCATTATATGTTAACATATAAGTTTGTAATGAAAGGTTCTGGATTATTCTCTGGAAAACATTTTCTGCATTTATTTTAGCTTATTTTAAAGAATTATGACCTTGATGTACTGGTATTTTTTGCTAAATACATTCATATTTTTGTAATTTTTTCATAACTATGACTTCATTTCTGGAAGAAATTAGATTTAAAACAATATGGATTCTCATTATACGTAGCAATTTATGTTTACATATATAGTTCATAAGTTATTATCCCAGAAACTTTTTTTCTGCACTTATTTCAGTCTATTTTTAGTAGATACATTAGTCCCTGTAAAATTAGTCCAGTTTGACCAATATTTCTAAGAAATAAAGAATATTGTTATTAAATTTTCTAGCTAAAATAGTCCATGTCTAGTAAATCCAGTCCAGTAATAATTTTCTTGTAAAATTAGTCTGGATAGACCAATATTTCTAAAATTAAGTCTGTGGTTACTAAATTTCTTAATTAAAATAGTCCATGTCTAGTACCAGTAAATTCATTCCAGGGATAAAATTTCCCAGCAAAATATTGATAATACAGAGTATTTTTTCTATCTAGAAATAATAGTCTGACTTAAAAAAAACTAGGAAAATTAAACATTCATGTACAATTATTTATAAATTCACTTATAAACTTGAAAATTATTCACAGTTAACACTTTTTACTTCTACAAGCATTTTATTTGACAAATTACTTGTGAACACATTTTACCCCACCAAGTAAAATAAGTTTAAGTTGTGGAAGAAATGATTATCATATGATAAAATGGAATGGGGTTAGTTTTATGAAATTATTATATCCCTGATTTGGGGTATACTGGTTTACCCTTGTCTGTCCATCTGTTCGTTTGTCCATCCATAATAAAAATTTCCATCACAGTTTTCTAAGCATGTAGAAGCCTGATATTTTGAATATTGCTTTATCCTATATTACCAAATGGTGTATAGTGATTTCATGCTCCTTGGTCATCTACTTTCTGTTTACTGAAAAACTTTGTGGTGGGGGTATCACTAGTGAGAATTAGCTCACAGATACACTTGTTTTTTATTAAATGAAAGATATGACAGTCAAGTATATATATATATGAATCTTCTAAATAAGATATTTATTTTAGACAATAAAAATTTGATAGGAAAACTACCAATCTTTGTCAATTTGAGTCAAGACCATCCTGCTCAGAAGTACAACCTCAGTGTTGAAAGGCATGTGGTCAAAAGTAGATTAGCAACTACCTTAGCCATTTATTGAACAGGCCTCTTGAGGCACGTAATTGCACTTAATTCTATAGATTCTATATATGGCAATAAATGATACTGTTTTAAGTCCATTTATCTTACTTTTAAATTACAATTGCTTCCTTTGGCATATGCGTATTACAAAAAAACAATTATTACTAGTAAAGCTTTAGTTTTACTGTTCCGTGGACTTTTTTTCACTACGAAATTAAGTTACATGGGGTCATTTTACTGGCAAAAAACAGTTGGGGGGTTTATGAAGTTAGCCAGAAGCCCAAGACTAGTAATTTTGGTTTTTGGCTAGTAAAATTCAGATTAGACTAGTAAACAATTCGAACAAGAACTTCACGTTAAACCTTAAAAAAAAGTTGAATACAGTTCGCTTCTAGTTTTGATTTTATTTACTGTTACTTAATGGGCACCAGTATATAGTACAAAGCTATACGCCATCAATAGACCTTGAGTGGCATAAAAACCAATGATTTTATGTCTTTTTTTCAGACTGGTAAAATATGGTTCAGACTAGTGTAACTGAGCAGGTCACTAGTCCCAAGGACTAACAGCCAAAATAGTTTACATCACAGACTACTATAAAAATCCAAATATAATTGACTTACTGTAAAGCTATTTTTTCATACAGTGACATAATGTGTTCATCAGTAGATGTGGGATTTTTCTGTAGCCAATTTTTTAAGTATTTACTGTTGTAAAATTCCAAAATTTCCTGAAAATGAATAATATAAGATAACTTAAAAGGTAATGTAAAAAACATAAATAATCAATACAGCAATTGACACTTCAAGAATATAACCGGTAAGAAATAAATTATTATTCAGTATGGGAGATAACTCTACAAATTACTTGTTATTCTAACATCTATCATTAATTTTAACAAAAATGAAACAAAAAATTGAATATTAAATGCTATTTTACAGGAAAGATGATTTGTCTTGGTAAATGCTTTTAAACTGCTGGATACAATATGTTACCCTAAAATGATGTTCTCCTCGCCTTCCAAGTACTTCCTCTATACCAGCCATCACATGGTCTGTAACCTATGTTGGATATTTGAGATTATTAAGTTCTTTTTTTGCCTCAAATAAAGCTATGAAGAATATGTTTAACAATTACAATAATTACTTTATACATGAAAATGTTGATAAATAATTTAAACCAAAATAGCAATGTTACAATATGCTTTTTTGTTTGTTTGAATGGTGTTTTAACGCCACTTTCAGCAATTTTTCAGCTATATCATGGCGTCCAGTTTTTATTGAGGGAGGACCCTGGAGTACTCGTAGAGAACCCCTGACCTGTGTAAGAAAACTAGCAATCCTTGTCAATAAAAATTGGAGTGGAGTACACCCTGCCTGCAGTGAGAATCGAACCCACAATCTCAGTGTTGACAGACCACGTGATCAACAGTGATCTGCCACCGAGTGTTTCAATATGTATAGATGGCAGTAAAATCGGTTATGTACTAGAATTACCATTGGAAAAACTTGGCCACAGGAGATACTATGTTTATATAAGCCCCATTAAACACTTTAAATGAGACACCTAGACCATTTAAACATCATGTTCCCCTTATTTGTCTATACTATTTGTCTCTAAAATCTAAAATTTTTATATTAAAAAAACCAATTTCATTTTATGTTGGTAGCTGTGTTATTTATGTATTGTTAAGGGATACAAAATGAAATGGAGGGTTGTCATGTGATCAAAACAAATCTTGGCTAGTGCATGGCACTGGCACTGGTCACAGCATCAGGGTATGAATCAACCTAAACAGTGTATACTGTCATCAAGTACAATATATTTAATGTTTAAATGGTCCAAATAACAGAGCTATTCAGACCAACAAACTTCCATGACTTACATGTGAATTAATTTCTTCACCAATTGTGATTTTATCTGTATTCTGCAGTCTGACTCTCAAAAGTTTAACCAGAGGTTTTATACTTATTCCCTGTGAAATATCAATTAAGTTAGATGTTTAATATATATCTTGAGCAATAAAATAAGAAAGAATTGTTATTTATGGAGATCATTATACACATTACTCAATACTCAGTACTAATACAGTAATCATTAACTTAGTTACTGAAAATGGTTTCACTATCATAAGTTTTCAACAGCATGAAGTAAGACTTTGTTGTGTGTTGTAAGTACGTTTTGTAATGCAAACATTAGTTTATTTATTCCATAACCCTTTTATACAATTAAGATATACAGTGAAGTCCGATTTTAACGGCATCTAAGGCCAAATTCTCATGCACAAATCATTTTCAATATTAATTGGGACTGCCATGAACGACAACCTCCAAAACATGACCAGAAACTGAATTATTGTGCCCCAAAAATGTGTTTCTGACATTTTAAAAACAAATCATTTGGATTCTGTTTGAATATTGTTTAACCTGGCTTTTGAGCAATTTTTCAGCTATATCATGGTGGTCAGTTTTTATTGGGGAGAAAGCCAGAGTACCCAGAGAAAACCAGACCTTCGGTCTGAAACAGGTGATCCTTTTCAGCTAAGATTAGAGTTGAGTGTACAATGCCCATAGTGAGACTCGAACCTACGATCTCATTGTTGACAGACCACATGATTAATAGTAGACAAACTACCATAATGATTTGGCCACTAAGAATCATGCGGTGTGAATAATTTACTTTCTATATATGTGTGACTGGATGCAATATTTTATTATTTATTACTAGTATTTAAGTTATTATTGTCCAATATAATTCATTTATTATATTTAATTGATGACAACTAAACTATCATATTATATGATTGCATTAGGACTCACCTGTACAAACACAGTGAAGAAAATGAGAATCATCAGTGTTGTTGTAAACATTGCTGTAGGAAGGGAATCTGTCTCTAATAAGTCAACCAAAGAAAAGGCTACTGCACCTCTTAAACCCCCATATGCCTGTAAAAAAAGGACCACAACATTAAATTTATTGCCGTTTTTCATTAAAGACCAACAACAACCACTATAGTCATTTCTTTTGTTCAGTGTAAAATTTGTCGTCTGTTAAATTTTAAAATTTTAAATTTAAAATAACTATCTTACTAAGTAACTACTTCCATTAGGTAGAAGAGGGAGATCTCTTCAAACCAGACATTAACATTGAAATGGTAACCTTTTCTCTAAGTCAGATTAGCCAGAGTTGGCTGTATAGTCTAACAGCCGATAGTCACTTTAGTAGTTTAGTACATGTACTATTATTATTTACCTGGTACAACAGAATACAAACATACCACATTTTGACATGAGAATTACATCAATTTAACATAACCAAGTCTATATCTACAATCAAACAATACATATACATTGACAAGGATTGCTAGTTTTCCTATTAAAGGTCGGGGGTTTTCTCCGGGTACTCTGGCTTCCTCCCCCAATAAAAACTGGACGCCATGAAATAGCTGAAAAATTGCTGAAAGTGGCGTTAAACATTATTTAAAACAAACAAACAAAACAAATACATATACATTTAAGAGTTGAAGAATTGTCTAAATATTGTACTCTTTGTTCTTGACTTCATAGAGGTATTTCAATCTTACATGTATACTAAAACATACCATTATAAACTGTTCATCTTTACTTATTCTTCTGACTCTGTTTGATTTGTTCACAAAATAAGTCAGCACAAATACAACTACAAAAATGACAATGAAATTTAATAAACCCTCTGTATACAAGTCTAGCTATTGCAGTAAAGATCTGTTAAATATAATATACATGTACAGCGATATTTAATGACAAGTATGAATATTAGACATAAATACAGCTTAGATTACTCTGACCATTAAAATAGACTGCAGAAACTTTTCATGAAATGAACAGGAAATTGTCTGTTTTTTTATAGACATGTAATCAATATTGGTTATTGTAACTAAGATGATGGTCCCCCTACACCCCCATTCAGCTCAGTTAATTTTAATGGTCAGAATTTTAGATTGTAATGTTATTTTGGTTTTTTAAAAGGCATAATCAAACTTAACTAACACGGAGTTGTTTTTTTCAAATTTAAAAGCTTTCAATATGAAAACCTGGATAAATTTCACTATAATTCTCTTCCATTTTCTAGAGGCTTAAATCCCATGTGAATCAATTTTAACTTTTAAGTTTCATACATAGCTATGTAATGGCATTGCATAATTTTATGAAAATCCAAGCCGAGACATGTAGTAAAGTATATTTACAATTTCCTTATTTCTGCATTTTGCAGTAAAATACTACAAAACATATGTTTGAATTAAATGCCATACTTCAGTGAGAGCAGTCAAGTTGACGCATAAATGGAAGAAATGATAACTCTAGAGGGTTAGCAGATGGACACAAATTGCTATGATCCCACGCTCAGCATAGATTGAAGTCATAAATGTACTCAAACTTCACATCACATTAGGAATGCATAGAAACAATAGTTCAAACTATATCACAAAAATCCACAAATATCTCAAATTGAACAAGTGCCAAAGTGCCACAAAATATGCCCATAGAAAATATTGGTGAATAGTTAAAAGTTGCCAGAGGTATCAATTATATCAATTATATCACAGAACCATGTTCCACTATAATGAATTTGATAACCAGCCACATTAATACATGTAGTAAGTTACAGGGCCTTTAAATCAAGGGGAACCCTTATTATCATAATGAACTTGATAACCAGCCAAATTAATACCTTAGACACCAACAGTTTCACAAACATTCATGAAGATCAATGAACAACTATTTCACTAAGATCAGAGACCAATTTTGGCATTTTTTGTAAAAATTAAGAGCCAAGAAGTGTGTAGGGCGATTTGGATGGCTATCAAACTCGGTTGAGATATTATGCTTAGAAACATTTCCCCCCAAGCTTCATGAAGATCAAACAAAAACTGTCCGATTTATGGAACAGACAAGGTGAATTTGCAAATTTTAGGGCCATAACAATGAAGTGCCTTAAGCAATTTGGATGGTTATCGAACTTGGTAAAGATATTATGCCTATAAATATGTTCCCCAAATTTCATAGAGATCTGACAACAAGGCAAATCTGCCATTTTTTTATAAAGGGCCATAACTCTGAAGTGGCTAAAGTGATTTGGATGGTTATTGAACTTGGCCCAGATATTATGCCCATAAATATTTTCCCCAAGTTTCATGAAGACAGAACATCAACATTTTGAGTTAGAGAGTCGACATTGCTGTGGACACCTCCTGTCACGGGTGTTCTAATAAAATGACTAGTCTTTGATGGACGTAAAAAAAAAAAAATTGCTACCCCCAAAATGGTCAAATGGATTGACCTATCATACTAATAACCAAAAATATGTCAGTAATGTTAGATTCAGATTTTAGAGCTTCCTTGATACAGTTTTACTTGTATCATTTTTTCTTAATTTTTTGTAAAATCAATATTTAACAATATTTAAAAAAATAAATAAAAATTAATGTTAGCTCATTATATGAAAAAGGATTGCAGTTTTCCTAACAAAGGTTAGGGGGTTTTCTCTGATTACTAAGATTCCTCCCCCAATAAAAACTCGACATCATGATATAGCTGAAAAATTGCTGAAATTGACATTAAACAACATTCAAAGGAACAAACAAACATTATTTGAAAGCATATTAAAGTGAAAATCACAACAGGTTTTTTGTGACCTTAACTTTTTTGTAACAACTCATATTTGCACTATTCACTTAGGTAGCTTTTAAATTTTTAGACACAATGAATCAGTAATTCTAAATAAAAATAAAAATTATATATAAAAAAAATGTAGCTATTCTAAATGAACTTTTCGATTTCGTTATCATTCAATTACATAATTAATTTGAATCAGGAAAACTACCTTTTCTTTCAATCCTTAGCTCAAAAGTAGTGGTTAAATCATTCTAGTGCCATTTTAAAATCAATACAATTGTGTCTTGAAGACCATTGAATTCTCTAATGAAACACTTCTATAAATGACAGATCTCTTCAAATGCTATATGTACTGATGATACTATTTAGAGGCTTCAGCAACACTTTCTATGGTAACGTAAAATGCCAAGATAATTTACGTTTTTAATCTAATTGGATTAAAGAGGCTTTGTAGAAATAATAAAAAGCAGTGAGACCTTGAATGGCTTTATACAATTAATTTACTGTAGACCTGCTAGAGAATTTTATTGTGTTATGACAAGAAAGATTAAAAATCATTAGAGCACATAGGTCTTCTAGAAATTGATTTGAGACATCTTGAAAGGAAAGAGTACATGGGGTTGTTTTAGCCATATAGGTCCCCTAGAAACTGATATGAGACTTCAGGAAAGGCAAGAGTACATTGGGATGTTAAAGCCAATCTAGTAATTCAAAATATAAGAAGTCCTTCAATGACTTTCCTCCAAATCCCTTACCACAAATATCAAAATTTACAGATCTTATACCTGTTAACACCTGTTCTTGGTTGTTGTAAATTTGATACTTACTGATCTTTGTGTAGAGTTATGACTTTTTAATATGGTAGGCTAAACTTATGCTAATGACCAGCTTGCAGTATTAAAATACAATTGATTTGTCAGTACTTTAAATAGATTTTGTTTTCACTTGTAAATAATGAATACTTACCTATAAATCTATACACAAGACATAAGACAAGTGTCCACATTATGAATCCTAGATGCCAGTTCTTTCTCTCAAACATTCCTTTCTTAAATAGGGCAATACCAAGGAACACAAAAATAATACAGTCACTTATAGAACTGAAAAGAAGAGGAATAATACATACTTTTACATTTTGTCAAAAAGAAGTACAGTGAAAGCTTTTTAAAATTAAGTAAACAGTAATTTGCCTTAAATTAGTGGAAAGATATTTATAGATTTTTATATTGTTTATTGCCACTTGTACAATTTATTTAAATATCACAATTGTGTACATGGTGGCATCTATACCAATCACTTTGGCTGATATTCAAAACACCAACACAATAAATACAAAGTATGCAACAAATGATTGAAGAACTAAGGTACATGTCCATAAAGAAGACATGCAGTATCATTTGCACACTTAGGGGCCTCGGTGGCCGATTTGTTAAGGTAGTTCACCTACTATTGATAACATGGTCTGTCAACACGGAGGTTCTGATTCAAGTCACACTGCAAGCAGGGTGCAATTGATTCCAATCTTAATTGACAACGAATGCCAGTTTTCCTACTGAAGGTCGGTGGTTTTCTCTGGGTTCTCCGGCTTCCTCTCCAAATAAAAACTGGATGCCATGATATAGCTGAAAAATTCCTTAAAGTTGGGTTAAAACAAAATTCAAACAAACACACTTAAGACATAAAATTCTTTTGAGCTTGATATCTATACCTTTGCATTTTACTGAAATACTTGACTGTTGTGTGTGACTTCTGTGATATATTATGGAATGCATATTGTGCCTGTGTCAACCCACATGCTATAATGCTGAAATACAAATACCAGATATTATTGTTTACAATAGCTAAATTAGGTTCACTAGGATTTTTGTCAAAAAGGTTATTACAATTCATGATCATAAAATCTTATAAGAGTAGTTTCCCCTTACAAATACTGACTATTTTGTGCAGTATTCAGATTAAAAGAATTAGAGAACTAGACTTTTACAGCCAATAATATAAAAATCGTTTAGTCAATATCAAACTTACTATTATTACCTGACAAACATATTTACAAAATAAATCTTTACAAATTATGTCAATGTTACATTCATATCTAATCATGTTATAATAATAAAAAAATATTTGAAAGTTCAATAGTTTGGATAACTGCCTTGAATAATGATATTCAAACAAAAATTATACAGTTTTGTGCCTGCAGTAGTGTTATATCTAGCAAAATAAACAAAATAATTTATTGAATACAAGAATTGGCTTTTATTAAAGTGGAGTCGTTCAGTGCAAATGCCTGATTCAGATCTAATTAGCATTGAGATTACTTAAATTTCCAGGTAAATGTGATAAACTGGAAAGTCATTATTGAAAATAGAATTCCTCTAACAATTATCTGTCCTTCAAAACAAACAGTGTAATGCAAGACACTTTTGAAAAAACGTTGATAACTTCCTTAAAGTAAAGAGTGAAATACTAGACATTTTTAAAAGGCTTATAAATTCTTTAAATTAACGAAAACTCTAGATCAGAGAAGGTACATAAGAAAACTTCATACAAAACATGTATTACCTTATAATTCCTGAGAAATGAAACAGTTCTGCCATGAGATATGACATATAGGCCAACACAAACACAGATAGAGGCTCTATAACTGTAAAATAAATATCGTACATCAATAAAATATAAACAGAGCACAGAGGCATACTTAAAATTTGCCACAAGTCCCTTTGATTTTTTTTTGCTATTAGAAAGATACATCCTTATTATCTAATATTTCTTCTACTTATCCACTTGGGCACCATGTATTTTACAGAGTGGAATCTTGGAGTGGCGTCTAAAGAAAAATTTGGAGCCGATTTGGGAGTTAAAATTTTAATAAAATCTTGTCCTATAACACATTAATCTTTGGACAGTCTTGCACTTAAATTATATTCTGCTCTTTGTTCTAATTGAATAATATAAGTTTCCACAAAAATACCAAGTTTCTGACATTGTGACAGAGAATGATGATGCTTTGGTCATCTGGTATTTGTAGCTAGAAAAAATTATAATTGAATCACAGTTTAATTATGTAAACAAATGATACTGATAACCCCATCATTTTGATGCAGAATTTATTAAGACTGCCCAAAGATTAATGTCTTATTGGCTGTGATTTTATTAAAATTAAATCATTGATTTATACAAATTATTATCACTCCAAAATTAAACTCCTTACATGCTCTATATGTTTTAGGAAGGCTAACACCTTACATGCTATATACATTTAAGGAAGCTTACCCCTTACATGCTATATATATTTAAGGAAGCTTACCCCTTACATGCTCTGAATATTTAAAGAAGCTTACCCCTACATGCTCTATATATTTAAGGAAGCTTACCCCTTAAATGCTCTATATCTTTTAGGAAGCTTACCCCTTACATGCTATATATATATTTTAGGAAGCTTACCCCTTACATGCTATATATATATTTTAGGAAGCTTACCCCATTACATGCTCTATTTATTTAGGAAGCTTACCCCATTACACGCTCTATATCTTTTAAGAAGCTTACCCCTTACATGCTCTATTTATTTTAGGAAGCTTACCCCTTACATGCTCTATTTATTTAAGGAAGCTTACCCCTTACATGCTCTATTTATTTAAGGAAGCTTACCCCTTACATGCTCTATTTATTTAAGGAAGCTTACCCCATTACATGCTCTATATCTTTTAGGAAGCTTACCCCTTACATGCTCTATTTATTTTAGGAAGCTTACCCCTTACATGCTCTATTTATTTTAGGAAGCTTACCCTTAACATGCTCTATATGTTTTAGGAAACTTACCCCTTACATGCTCTATTTATTTTAGGAAACTTACCCCTGACATGCTCTGTGTGTTTTGTTATTATTGCTGTCATCATACCAAATATCAAACCAACAGCTATACCTCCAAAACTAACAACAAAGAATTGTACTATTCCTAAAAATATCTGTAATGATAAATACAAAGGTGAATAAACTCAATAATCAAGGTCAATCAGCACATTTTCAAATACATTACCTTAAAAGATGGCAAACTAAAACATAAAAATTGATCAGTGCTTGACCCACAGTGCAGTCCAGCACGTCCCCAGGTGGCGGATAGGAGAGACCCTCTCGTTGGGGGGGTTGTCAGGTCATAATACGGAAAGCCTGGCCGCAGACCATATTGGGTAACGTGTTTGCAGAGTGCCACGCTCCTTGCACAATAAAGATCCCTTTTGTAGATTTTGAAAAAGAGTAGTCTCACTGTAGCCGCTACAAAAGGCTAAATTTTCCGACCCTACCAATACTCCATACTTTTTCAGTGGCAGTCTAAATTTTGTTCCCTGTGTCCCATCTCACCCCTTTTTCAATTGATGTATTGTTTGTTAACTTGTTCCCATCCTGAATATAGCTGAAATACTGCTCATTTGACGTAAAGCAAACATGCAATCAAGCAATCAAAACCAATTAAGCACTGGCTTAGTTTTTTCGCCAATTTCTCAGATTTTACAAGTGTATGTCAATGGTTATCTTAAGGTATCCAGACCACAACTGACCACGTAATTATATTTGGTGCCCAGATGTCCATTGTTGTTCAATGGAGCAGACCTAGGTAATGTTCGGCAAACATCGGAAATACTATTTGAGTAACTAACCTTTTTTTGCCCAATTACATTGATTCAAAGAAAAACATTATATTTTTAATTTCTATCATTAATTATCAATACATTAGTTAATAAAGATGTATTTCTTGGCCACAAAAACTAGATATCAGTGAGATGGTACCCATCTCTGTGCGCCCCACTGACCTTGCTCAGACATAAATTTGTCATTAATGACCTTTAGATCAAAGTTCAAGGTCAAAGGTCAACAACCACGGTAAGCCACACATCGCCTTGATATTATCTACCCAAGTTCTAAATATCAAAAGCCTAGCGCTATCTCAAAAGATAAAAAAGTTACAGCTTGTACATGAATTTGTCATTCAGAAAGCAATATTGTGACCTTAAGGTAAAAGTTCAAGGTCAAAGGTCAATGACCACGGTATGGGACACATTGATTTGATATTATCTACCCACATTCCAAAAATCAAAAGCCTACCTCAAAAGATAAAACAGTAAAATACAGCCCGGACATGATTAGTTTTGTTTGGACGGATGGACAGACTGATCACTATAGGGCATCTGTCAGAAAGTGGCAGGTCCTAATACAACTATACAGTAACTTCTATTAAGGGTTGGACACCTTAAGTACATGATAAATAAGTACCATAATATAACTAAAGACTTCAAGTATGTAACTGGTTAACTTAGTGCAGAAAAAATTGAAGAAAACCAACTTCTGTCCAACTTTTTCTACACATGGTATAGTATGATACAATAAATTCTATAAAGCCATGAATATTAAGCGTGATTGAATTTATTACCAGGAATATTATCATAGTTGTCATAAACTGGTTTTTCACTTCCTTGTTTTCTGTTCTAGATACAGCTACTACTTAATTCTAGCAATTTCAGGAAACATTATCTTGTTGAAAGGAAAAATAAATAACTGTGCCCACGTAAAATTCTCTAATCCATAATAATGATTTATAGTGTTTAGTAATGGAATATTATAATAATCATTTAGATTTCAAATATGAGCCGCCTGCTTACCTGTTCTGCAGGTATAACTGTCATGGAATTGAAGGTTTTCATCATGTTATATAAAACAACTGTCACAGCATCTATATAAATAAAACACAATACAAATTTACATATGGCAAAATAAACCAAAAAGATTGTATTGCTTAAGACAAAAAAACCACAAAACTTCTTGAACAGGATGCAGGACCAGCAATGAACACTGATTTGTCTGAACTGGACATGTGGTTTAAGAAACGAAGGTAGAAAATTAATCCAAAGTATACAGAAAATACAGATGGTAGCATAGGAATGACTTACAACTAATACAGTCAGGTGAGATAAAAACTTCTTTCAATCAACACAAAATTATGATATTATTTATTTCTGGAAGAAAAACTAAACCAAATATGTGACATTAAAATACATGTATTTTATTTTTTTATTTTTTCTAAGTCAAGCAAAGGAGAATAATTTGTAACACTATTTTTGTGTTTTTTGTTTTGCTTAAATGGTGTTTATTGTCACTTCGAGCAATGTTTCATTTATATTATGGAGTCTAGTTTTTATTGGATGTAGAACGTTGCAGAGAAGCACATCCTCCCCAAAGTATAATATTCATCTTCACTGTTGACTTGATGGTGTTCAACAGAAGATCACTAATTTCAACACTCATCCATCAAGGCACCGCCATCGTTCTTCCAAAGTATTATAGCCTTTAATTCTATACTGTATTACAACTGACAGAGATTCTCATTACTGCTAATTCTTGTTTCATAAATTGATAAATTCACTTAACAATGATGGGACAGACACCTAATCTAGTTTGCGGTATTTGGTTGAATGATCATTGTCCAGCTGATATATCTGAATTGGATAAAATTCTATTACATATTTCCATTAAAGTGCTTATTACATTATTAAGCAGTATTTAAATAAAATGTTGTGCCTTGTCAGACATTTCAGCCTTGATAAGATAATATAATGTAAGAATACAACTGAATGTCAAATATTTGCACAATGTACTCCATATAAGTTTTGTATCATCGCACAATTATGTATTGTCTGTCCAAGCCAAATTAGGGCTATGACAAAAACGTGTTGGAAATACATAATATATCAAAAGTGTTGTACTAGAAGTCAAGTTAAACCTCATGAATAAACATTTATTATTGATTGCTTGATTCGATTTGTCAGAATTGACCTTTCATAAAAACAACAAAGCCATCCTATAAACTAAGAATTTACATAAAGGAACTGTACTATAATATGTCCTTGGATCAAAACAAAAAAATCTCCATGAGCATTATTTGAATGTTATTTATAACAGTCATCAACTGAATAACATCACAAGAATATCACATTAATTTTTATTAGGTATCTATAAATACAACCTTGAAATATGACCAGATGTTTCATTCGGTTACCAAATAAATTTGTAAACAATAGCTGAATGAACAGCATTAAGTTCAGAATCTATCAACTAACATTATTAAACACTTTAATCCTGAGATATGAATGCAAGAAAATACAGATAAGACAGGAATTTGTACCGAAGAACAAATTGCTCCAGTACATGCAGAGTAAAACAATTTAATGAGAAACTGTTATTTTTTTTTCTAATGACAGCCTTTGAACAGTAACCTTAAACTAGATATCATTGAGATGGTATCCATCTCTGTGAGCCACACTGTCAATAGGTTGTGATTAAAAAATGTAAGAACAGACCTCCATGCATGAATTTGTCATTCAAAAGCTATAATGTGAGATTAAGGTCAAAGGTCAACAACCAAAGAAACAATCTACCCACAAAACATCAAAAGCCTACCTCAAAAGAGAAAACCTTTAAAGACTGGACACCAGATTCTCATACAGAAAGTAACGTGACCTTGAAGTCAAAGTTTAAGGTCAATTGTCACCATCCATTATATGTGAGACCTAGCCTTAAATGATCTACCCACATGCCAAATATCAAAAGCCTACTTCAAAAGAGAAAAAAGTAAAAGCACAGGCATGAATTTGCCATTCAGAAAGTTATTCCACTTTGAAGTTGAGATCAAAGTTCAAGGTCAATGGTCACCAGCCATAGTAAAAGACACCTTGCCTTGAAATGATCTACACACATGTCAAATATGAAAAGCCTAGATCAAAAACAAAAAAAGTTACAGCCTAGTTACAAATTTGTCAATCCAAGGTAATAATGTGACCTTGCAGTCATTGCTCAAGGTTCAAAGGTCATCAATCCTGGTACGTGACACATCACCTTGAAATGATCGACAAACATGTTAAAAATTTCAATAGTCTTCCTATGAAAAGAGAAAAAAAGTTACAGCCCAGACATGATTAGTTTCCTATGTACGGATGGACAGACAAACTAATCACTGCTTTAAAGTGTCCACCGCTTTTAGTGATGGGGCCGCTATCTGTACACACTTGTTGCATAAATACTAATACACAACCACACATCTGTTGTTTAAAAAGCTATACACATACATACATCTCAAAAATTTTGTCTAACTGTTGTCAGGGTGTGTTTGTCTCCAACCTTTAGTTAATTGTAAAGGATTGCCAATTTTTCTGCCAAAGGTCTGAGATTTTCACCGGGTACTTTGGCTTTGCAACCAATAAAAAACTTGATGCAATGATAGAGCTGAAAAATTGCTGGAAGTGGCCTTAAACCCTAGTCCAACAAACAAGTAAGTTACTATCTCTTTCTAGTTTAATCACATTAAGCTGATACAGGTTTAGTAGATACAATTAAAAATCATAATGAAATTCATTAACTACACTGCAATATATTTTTGTACAAACATTAATCTGATGAAAAATACATGTATATAAACAGCCATGTGCAAATTGAGATCATTATTGCTAAGGAGAGTACCAGGATTCCAATAAACATTTGTATTACAGTCAATCTGTAGTCAATGTACAGATAGATTGCCTGGAAAAAAACAAATCATGTCAGCAAACAACACATTTTCTATAGAAACTGATTTCATACAACTAGTGTCACAACTTACTGCAATGCATCAGAAAATTGATCATTTGTTTGTCTGAATATTTATTAGACTTACAACTATTTCATTGCTTCCAGTTTTTACTGGTGAGGGAGCGGGAATGACCAATCCCTGAGATTTTAGCAGAAAACTTGTAATCTGTTTCAATTAAGTTGGAGCTGTGCACACACATAACGTCAAGTCTCATGCTTTGAGCATGAGAATCATGATTTAAAGCATGAAATCATGCCCTAAAGCTCACCAACGTAAATCTCACGCTTATTTTATATTCATTTTTCTGGTTTCATTTAACCTTATTCATATTGGTATAAAACTGTGAATGTTCGTTAGTAAGTCTGCATGTTTCCCAAATGCATCTTTACATGCTGCTTTTCTTAATATTTATTGGTACTTATTTTCACCCTCGTTAAGACTGTCCAAAATATGCTCAGAATGCAGGATTTGCTTCTCTGAAACCCCCACCCCCCTACCCATTCTCACTCTTTGCCACTATAACCCCTTGACAGGTCTGCACACATTGTCTATAGGTTACTCAGTTGCCGAGTTGTTTAAGGTATTTAATCATCTACTATATTAGTTACATGCCTGTCAACACGGGAGGTTGCAGGTTCAGGTCTAACTGTGGGCAGGGTGTGCTAGACTATAGTCTTTATTGACAATTTTACTATCAAAGGTCAGGAGGGTTCTACAGCTTCCTTCCCAAATGCAAACAGGACACCACAATACAGCTGATACACTGCTGAAAATGGCTTTAAACACCATTAAAACACATTCTCCACCTCAAACTTACACCCATGTGTTGACAAAATGGTTATTAACAGATGATGATGAACTACTTAGACCGGCCTCATTCTAAAAAATTAGCTCAATTATATGTTTTCTAACAAACATTAATGATGGTCTCAAAAAAAAGGAGCATTCTGTCATTTGTAATTTTTAAGACAGTTTTGGGTGTATAAAAACCAGCAAATACATGTACGTACCATTTAATAAGGACTCTCCAAAAACCAGGAAGTATAAAACATTATTCACTCCTATCTCTTGGAAAATAGCAAGAACCTGCAATTGCAATTAATAAAAGTCATAATTAAGCCATTTAAGTGAAACAAATAATATCTTCTAGAATTATACAATGTTTTTTGCAACCCTTTGAGATTTTCTATGAGTCCTCAATAACTAGTCCTCAGACATGTTGTGCTGTTCATATTTAGTGTCTGATGCAATGATCTTTTCAATAATGAAAGAATCCATATAAATATACAACAGAATTTTTTGTGGCAAATTAATGCTCTTTATGAAATCAAATATCAATACAATCTTTTTTTTCTCACATTTCAAATTTTCTAATAGTAACAGAAAATGCATACTGGATTTAATAATTAAAATCTCTGGTTTAAATATAGATGAACTTGATATCAATCACTGATTTACAAAATACTGTATGTTACACAATGTATGTTCTTAAGTACAGGTATCACTGATGTATTTTACTAGAAATTTCTATAACGTGCCAACATAAGACACTCTAACTAGAGTAAGGAAGTAAACTTAGGAATACATTAATACAGAGTTGACCCGTGTATCAGTGGTTGTTGATCATTTAACAATAGTGATATTTGATATGGGCTTACTTGTCTCTATCTATTTCGATACTAATTAAAAGCATCAGCTTATATTGAAAAATAAGCCAATGAAAAAAAAACATCATGCATGAAACTAGAGGCTCCCAGGAGCCTGTATCGCTCACCTGAACCTGAAATCAAACAACCCTTTTTTATATAGAATTGCGTTCCTATAAGGAATTGACCAACACTTCTGCAAAAGTCATTAATTTTGACCTTTTAAGGGAAATAACTCCTATAAGGAGGAGCTTTTGATGCTTAGGAGGGAGGTTCACTTGAAATTGGCTGTACCTGTTATACTTTTTTAACTATCAGCCAAAAACTCCCTTGACCCCCCCCCCTTTCTATTTTAAGCCAACGTAGCTATGCAGGTAGTCAGCTGTAATGATTTGCAAAATTTTGGTAGAGGACATCCTAAAGATGATGTGTGCAATGTTTCAAAGCAGTCCTTTCATTGGTTAGAGGAGAAGATTTTTTAAAATCAATTAAAATTCATTTAAAAAAATGTTCTAAGAGAATAATTCCTAAACGGTTAATCAGACAATCTTGACCCTAAGTCATTTCTGTAGCCCTCATAGAGCAGAACAATTAAGCAATGCGTACTTTTTCTCCAGTTCTAAAAATTTTCAAGATTTTGTGGCAAAAATAGCATCAATTTCGACAATTAAAAGGCAATAAATCCTACAAGGAGTCATCATTCAACTTCGTCACAATGGAGTGTTTTGTAGAGCTTTCGATGCTGATGAAGGCTGGTCTCTTCAGTTTTCCTGTATCTGTCATCCTTTTCGAACTTTAAGCCAAAAACTATATCCCCCCCCCCCCCCTGTTCTATTTATTTTTAGCCATGGCAGCCATGTTGGTTAATCTGCGGCCATGGTTTGTGCAAACTTGGTTGAAGACATTTGACTGATAATGTGTACAAAGTTTCAAAGCAGTACTTTCAGTGGTTTCAGAGGAGAAGATTTTTAAAAATCAATTAAAATTGATTAAAAAAAACCAGTTCAAGTGGAATAACTCTTAAACGGTTTATCAGACAATCTTGACCCTAAAGACATTTTTGTAGCTCTCATAGAGCAGAACAATTAAACAATGCTAACTTTTTCTCTAGTTCTAATAATTTTCAAGATTTTGAGGCAAAAATGGCAAAAATGATCAATTTTGACAATTAAAGTGCAATAACTCCTACAAGTAGTCGTCATACCACTTTGACCAAATAGAGTGTTTTGTAGAGCTTTTGATGCTTAAGAGGAAAGTCTCTTTGATTTTCCTGTATCTGTAATACTTGACCCCCTCGTTGTATTTTTAGCCATGGCGATCATGTTTTTTTACGAATCAAAAATCCAAACGATAGTTTGGTAAAGGACATGCAACAACCATACGAAGTTTGGTTGCATTCTATCAAGTGGTTTCAGAGAAGATTTTAGAAAAGTTGAACAGACAGACGACGGACGACATACGGACAACGGACGCCAAGTGACAGCAATAGCTCACATGACCCTTCAGGTCAGGTGAGCTAATAAAAAGCATTGGCCTACTTCATATTCTTGATTAACCAATCAAACTTTAGTAGAAAACTTGTTGCTTTTATAAGTTAAGTAAATAGTTTACAACAAGAGTGTTGACTGGTTAAACTTGAATAAAAGCAAGCCGATGACTTTTATATGCATAATGTTTTTCCATCAACTAATTTTTCAAAGACAAGCCGCTGCTGTATAACAATACTCATCAAAAGTAACCAGAGAAAGATAGAAAACAGTCATGTGGCTGAAAAAGCTAGGCAAGCCAATGCTCTTTAAAGGTAAGCTACACTTTTTTCACTATATGCGTAAAGTTATTTACATATGCTTAAAAGAAAGCCAATGCTTTTAACAACTGTAGTGATGCTTTTAACAAATATTGCATTACTTGTCTAATTAAATTAAGCTCACAGAAAATCGTACAATGATATATATATCCCTATGTGACATGAAAAACCACTCATTGTGGACAAAAGGTCTAAATGGCATTTTCTCCATGGACTAATAATATGAAATGCTGCTATTTTTAGTAAAAACATTTTGACCTATATTCTGTACAATATAGTTTATGTGAAACTATTTTACTGTAAATGTCAAATGTACATTAGGTGGGCAATGAATAGAAGACAAAATAGGACTCAAGAGGAAAACATTCTGAACTCAAACCAATAAAGGAGTCAAAATTGTTTAATTTGTTTTAATGTTATTTAATGCCCCTTTTAACAAATTCCAACTTTATCCTGGTGTTTAGTTTCGAATGGGGGAAGAAACTGGACCTACATTAAAATCGGCAAGCGATGAAACTATACGACAAACTACAGTCATTAATAATCTATTTTATCACAAACTCCTCCACAAAATAGACATTTTTGTTCATCTAGTGATTTTTATTGAGGACTTTAAGAAGAAACAATCAAACAGATTAGTTTTTCCATCAACTAACTTTTCAAAGATAAGCTGATGGTGGTACAATTTTTGTCAAAAGTAACCCAATAGAAAGATGGCAAACAGTCTTGTAGTTAAAAAAGGCAAGCCAATGCTCTTTAAAAGTAAGCTATGCATAAAGTTATTTACATTGGCTTACTTTGCAAAAGAAAGCCAATGCTTTTGACAAATATTGTGTTACTCTATTCTAATTAAAGTAAGCCCAGAGAAAATAGTACACTGATATAAATATCCCTGTATGCCATGAACAGCCACTCACTGTGGAAAAAAGGTCTAAATGGCATTTTCTCCAAAACAAAATACACAGTCATTAATAATCTATTTTATCACAAAATCCTCGACAAAGTAGACATTTTTGTTCATCTTGTGATTTTTATTAAGGACTTTAAGAAGAAACAATCAAAGAGATCCTTACATCGAGTTCAATTATGCCATGTAATAAAGCATTATTACATCTTTTGGGCATCAAGACATGTGACAAGGAACAAAATGTATGGAATTATTGTTTCCTGGAAACTTAATTAAAAGAACAGTACCACCTAAATGGTAGCTGAAACTGTGATTGCTCAAATACCATGGATTAATTGGTTTTAAATGTATAATGGAAGTCCATTTTGATAAAAAAAACAAACTAATCTGTTTATATTGAGTTTAACTTGTTTCTAAACTTTCTATGTATGGTAAAATGCTTCACTGCAATTATTAATTAAAGAAATATTAAATAAAAAAAATTATAGCTTCTTGTTTCACATAAATGCAGTTATGTACAGACTGCCATTATTGATCCACTAAACCTTTTGATTATTCTATATCTGCTGCTGATCATATACCAAGGTTACAGGAAGTCTTTTATGGGTCTGCTACTGATCACATACCAAGGTTACAGGAAGTCTTTTATGGGTCTGCTACTGATCACATACCAAGGTTACTGGAAGTCTTTTATGGGTCTGCTACTGATCACATACCAAGGTTACAGGAAGTCTTTTATGGGTCTGCTACTGATCACATACCAAGGTTACAGGAAGTCTTTTATGGGTCTGCTACTGATCACATACCAAGGTTACTGGAAGTCTTTTATGGGTCTGCTACTGATCACATACCAAGGTTACTGGAAGTCTTTTATGGGTCTGGTACTAATCATATACCAAGGTTACAGGAAGTCTTTTAAAGTCCCCAGTGAGTTCTACGAAAAGCCTTTTTGGGGGGCAGAGGCGGGCAAAGACAACCGCCAGAAAACGATTTTAATTTTAGAGTATTTCTGTGGTATTTGAGAGGGTCTCCAGGGTTTTTTTAGCTGACATATGCATGCATGTATTTTGATAATGCAGGATTAGAAAGGATCTTAACACAAATTTTATAATTATTCCTGAAAAAAGAAGAAATCCCGGAGATTGCAACAACCTACCCGGTAGCCCCGACACAGGTAACAAATTCCAGAGGTTCCGGGCAAAATCCAGAGCATTGGCATGTATACAATATCAGAATTTCTAATTTTAAGATTACCATTTGATATAAAAGGCCTTATCTGTCATGTAGGACCATTTTAATTATTTATATAGTAATTAGATTTCTGTAATTAAGGCAATATCTGCCACTTTAAATATTTAAATTTTTCTTTCAATACTCAATAGCTAAGAAATGTTGTCCATTCCATATAAAATCATAATTATATGTATTGATGACGTTGGCTATACATGAATTCTTCCGCAAACAACAAGTGACGACACTAAAAATTGTGAATTGCAAACACTTTTGACTACTTGTTAAACATTTTTTTTGTTTTGTTTTTTTCCATAACATTGAATTTAAAATATAAGAATTGTTTTCAATTGTTGGTAAGATTATTGAATATAGATGACTTTGGGTGGGTTTACGCTGAGCGGTTTATTGGTGTAAACTGACCTAAAGTCCAAAAATCTAACCAGCAATTAAAAACAATCCTTAAATGGATAAAAGTATGATTTTATGTTTAACCACCCCTTTTCCTGCAGGTTAGGTCTTGAATTAAATTAAAGATTAGTGTAACCATATAGTAATGATTAGTTTATTTTTTAGGTTAACGCTTTAATGCACTTGTGACCTTTTAATTATATTAAAAACTGTTTTAATGTCCAATATAGCAAACAAGGTATTCACAACCAAATTAATAATGTATGTTTTGTCATGATAATGTATACAGTGTTTTATGATATATTTATATTAATTTGCTACTCCATAGTGTAGATACAACCTTTCATGAATAACGGTCAATTTTGGGGTTGTGGGTTGGACCAGTGCATATCAAAATGCAGTGCATCATGTCAGCTGAATTAGACATGACCATGACAAGCAATTCTGCTACAAAAATTTGAAATCAGGCAAATTTTATTAAGCAACAATAAATTCCAACAAAAAAAAAAATATTTAGGAAGTATGTGCATGTAACATAATTTTGTTTGGGGGCCAGCCACAGCCTAGGTATGAGGGTACATATTGTTGTTCACCGAGTACCAATCTAAGGCCTTTTTTATCGTTCTCTGGTTGGGTTGTTTTTTCTTTGACATATTCCACATTTCCATTATATTTTCATGCTTCAGATTTAGAAGAACAGAGTCAACAGACATGTAAACTGCCTTTTTGATATAATATGGAATTTTCTGATGTTTCCTTTAGTGTTTATAGAACTAATTTTGTAACAACAACCATGTCGCTGTCTGGTTGGATTATTGTGCTTTGTACACATCTTTATTGTAATTGTAATAAAAACTGACATGATAGATACTTTACATTTAAAGTCAATATAGTAAGGTCGAATGTTGCAGATTTGACCATTTATAATTCTTATTTTTTTAAACTAAAAAAATGTCTTTATTTTTCATAACTATCTTTTAAAGTACCTAATTTGAACATAAATTAGACATCCAAATATCTGGCAAATGTTTTCACTGCCATTTTCTGTCTTAAATTATGTCATAAATGCCAAAAACCAAGTAGGTAATCAATTTAATTTGTTTAACTCTGAAAACTAGAAAAATGTCAATAGTTGCAGATATGAACATTCAATTCTTTGATGACGAAAATCAGGAATGCAGGTTTGAGAATCAAAATATTATTTTTCCATCAGACTTTTCTGATCTAATATGTTCCATGAATATTGTCAATGTCGATTGTGTCAAACCTCATACTAGTGCATCAACTCATCATAGGTCCAGTGTACTTGTTCTATATTATATATATATAAGTTTCTATATCCATAAGCTTAGAGAGTACCACTCTGAAACACTTATGTGGAGCCTGTCGAAGCAGAGAAAGTACAGTACTGCTGAAGGGTTATGTCATTTAGTCAGTTATATTAGGTACCAACCTCACAGATTACCACAGATTTAAATATAGGTGGATGCATTTAGATTTTTATGGCTTTTATTGACAAACATAATGTGTTAATGTTACAGTATGATAGAGTATCCATGACATCAGCACACCATATAACTTTGTGTCCATCTCCTGCAAGTCTGGTAAAACATGGCCATGTTATCTTACAAGTAATGATACATATGTGAGCATTGAAATAAGCCCCCACAAGAGATATAAAGTAACCAAGAGGCATTCAGCTGTTCAGCTGTTAAAAACACAATTATTCCAAGCAAGAGGTAATGTACATTGCCAGAATAGTTACAACTTTAGAAATAGAACAAATGAACATCATGACTGGTACTCTATAAATACCATAGGGACACTGCTAACCTTGTTTAGCTATATAACAGTGAAAGATTTTAAGGTATCCGGACCACAATTGACCACCTGATCATAGCTGATGTCCTGGTTGTCCATTAATTTCTAATGGAGCAGACATTGGCAATGTTCCATAAACATTAGAACTACTATTTGAGTACCTAACTATTTTTACTCAAAACTGTTGACATTGACTAAAAGTTAAACAATATATTTAGTTTGTAGCATTAATTAGCAATACATTGATTTGATAAAGCAGTATTTCTTGGTTGAAAAAAAGCCTTAACCGGTAACTTCAATTATGAGTCGATACCTTAACTTGAGATTACATTAGTTACGAATACTTAGATTCTCATTAAAAGTGGGCTCATTTTATTGCTTAGTATTACAACAACAACCTAAAGAGATAAATTATTTACAAGCCAATGTGATGAAAAATCTATGATGATAACAGAAATAATAAAATATTACATTAACCAACCATATACTATTCTCTTGAAATCTTAATTTGATTAGCTATATGTATATTACTTACAGCAACAGGGTCCACTGCGACTATAATGGCACTAAATACAAGGCACTGGATCATCTTTATATTAATTGTACCCATGGCACCACAGGAGGCTAATCCATATAGTGTTGGACCTTTAAATAATACACAGTAAGCATAAGCAATGTATTAAGTTGTTAACTGAAGATGGTAAAATGGACTTGTTCTTTGAGTGTAGGTTTTTAAAACTTGCATTAAAAAAATGGTTTACAAGTACAGTTGGCAATGATATGGTTCTTAAACTCCCTGAGGTGCCTTTAGCTCCAATAAACACATTTTACATAACATTTTTGGAACATCAATTACAAAAATGTTTGAACAAAATATTAGAAAAAATCCAATTAATCAACTTTTCTTTGATAGAGAATACAAATCTTGTAAAATTAAACATTTTATACCCTATTTAGTTTGAAATATAGCTGAATTTAGTGCTCAGATTTTTTTTTATTGACCTTTAATTAATATTGGGTAAATATATTCAATAAAGTGAATGATGATGGAGGAAAAATGAAAAAAAAGTTTAATGGCATCTCTTGTTGACATTTTAATATCAGTATAGTGTACAATATCTGACTAAAATGTAACTTTACTATGTGTTGTCATGAATGTAATTACACGTAATATGTATGTAAACTAAATTAATATGTGTTTTAACAGCTGCTCTCAATAATTAAAATTTATTTACCAAAATTTAGGAAAATACATGGGACTATAGGTCATTGAAAGTATAGTATATATCATGAGAGCATGATTCTCTTTAGAATCTTAACTGTCCTCCCCACCACCGATGAATCCTAGGACACCTACCACAGCAGTCCACCCTCACCACCAAGGATAGATCCCAGGACCCCTATAACAGCAGTCCATCCTCACCACCATGGATGGATCCCAGGACACCTATCACAGCAGTCCACCCTCACCACCAAGGATAGATCCCAGGACAGTTCACTGTCACCACCAGGATGGATCCCAAGACACCTACCACAGCAGTTCACCCTCACCACCAAGGATGAAGCCAAGAATACCTACCACAGGAGTTCATCCTCACCACCAAGGATGAATCCTAGGACACCTACCACAGGAGTTCACCCTCACCACCAAGGATGGATCCCATGACACCTACCACAGCAGTTCAACCTCACCACCAAGGATGGGTCCCAAGACAACTACCACAGGAGTTCACCCTCACCACCAGGATGGATCCCAAGACACCTACCACAGCAGTTCACCCTCACCACCAGGGATGGATCCCAGGACACCTACCACAGCAGTAAACCCTCACCACCAAGGATGGATCCCAAGACACCTATCACAGCAGTTCACCCTCACCACCAAGGATGAATCCCAAGACACCTACCACAGCAGTTCACTGTCACAACCAGGATGGATCCCAAGACACCTACCACAGCAGTTCACCCTCACCACCAAGGATGAAGCCAAGGATACCTACCACAGGAGTTCATCCTCACCACCAAGGATGAATCCTAGGACACCTACCACAGGAGTTCACCCTCACCACCAAGGATGGATCCCAAGACACCTACCACAGCAGTTCAACCTCACCACCAAGGATGGGTCCCAAGACAACTACCACAGGAGTTCACCCTCACCACCAGGATGGATCCCAAGACACCTACCACAGCAGTTCACCCTCACCACCAAGGATGGATCCCAAGACACCTACCACAGCAGTTCATCCTCACCACCAAGGATGGGTCCCAAGACAACTACCACAGGAGTTCACCCTCACCACCAAGGATGGATCCCAAGACACCTACCGCAGCAGTTCAACCTCACCACCAAGGATGGGTCCCAAGACAACTACCACAGGAGTTCACCCTCACCACCAGGATGGATCCCAAGACACCTACCACAGCAGTTCACCCTCACCACCAAGGATGGATCCCAAGACACCTACCACAGCAGTTCACCGTCACCACCAGGATGGATCTCAGGACACCTACCACAGCAGTTCACCCTCACCACCAAGGATGAAGCCAAGGATACCTACCACAGGAGTTCACCCTCACCACCAAGGATGAATCCTAGGACACCTACCACAGCAGTTCACCCTCACCACCAAGGATGGATCCCAAGACACCTACCACAGCAGTTCACCCTCACCACCAAGGATGAATCCCAAGACACCTACCACAGCAGTTCACTGTCACCACCAGGATGCATCCCAAGACACCTACCACAGCAGTTCACCCTCACCACCAAGGATGAAGCCAAGGATACCTACCACAGGAGTTCATCCTCACCACCAAGGATGAATCCCAGGACACCTACCACAGGAGTTCACCCTCACCACCAAGGATGGATCCCAAGACACCTACCACAGCAGTTCAACCTCACCACCAAGGATGGGTCCCAAGACAACTACCACAGGAGTTCACCCTCACCACCAGGATGGATCCCAAGACACCTACCACAGCAGTTCACCCTCACCACCAAGGATGGATCCCAAGACACCTACCACAGCAGTTCACCGTCACCACCAGGATGGATCTCAGGACACCTACCACAGCAGTTCACCCTCACCACCAAGGATGAATCCCAAGACACCTACCACAGCAGTCCACCCTCACCACCAACGATGGATCTCAGGACAACTACCAGGGCAGTTCACCCTCACCACCAAAGATGGATCTCAGGACAACTACCAGGGCAGTGCACCCTCACCACCAAGAATGGATCCCAGGACACCAACCACAGCAGTTCACCCTCACCACCAAGGATGGATCCCTAGACACCTTCCACAGTAGTTCACCCTCACCACCAAGGATGGATCTCAGGACAACTACCAGGGCAGTTCACCCTCACCACCAAGGATGGATCCCAGGACACCTACCACAGCAGTTCACCCTCTACCAACTGAACTAAGAATTAAGGACCTATCAACAGTAGTTATGGCCAGTAATTTTCTTACAATAAGCCTGATATCCAGTTACAATAGTAAAGAATGTTTTTGTGTTTCAGGTTAGTGTTAAGAACATGTTATTCATTGTACATAAATACTTTACAACTGAATGTCAACAAACTGGAATCCAGGACTAAGAATATGTTGATCATGTCCGTAAACAAGAAACCAAAATTGGCTTTAACCATTTTGTAATATTTATAAGATGTTATCATCACTATGCACAATTTTTATAATTGGCTGCAAGAATCAAGACACCATTTTCCATTTATAAGGTTAGATACTTACCAATTAAAAAGCAATTTAAAATGGTTCCCTGGAAAGACAACAATATATAAATATCAAATTTATTATCTCAAATAAGAATGATGATAATTACACTTTTCCAAAAACAACACACTGTCATGTGCAGCAAACATCAGATGTTACAAACATGTCCTTGAAGTATAAGACATCAGTGGTTGTCAAAACATTAGTGAAACATATAAAGTTTTTATTTTAAAATGTTTTTACCTTAAAAAAGACTACAGATTTTAATACTGATATAGAAAAGTATGACTGAATATAATAAAATAATGTAACATTGTGGTATATTTCAAAACATTTCATATACTTTATCCAGTATCTTGTCATGTGCAAACATATGGGGGTATTTCAATTGTAAATATTTCTGTGTCAAATAAAGGTCAGTGTTTACTAAAATAACAAATTAGATAAACAGATATAATAATGAATGATAAACAATAATAATGTGCCTGAC
Organism: Limnoperna fortunei; assembly: GCA_944474755.1. Classification (NCBI taxonomy): domain Eukaryota; kingdom Metazoa; phylum Mollusca; class Bivalvia; order Mytilida; family Modiolidae; genus Limnoperna; species Limnoperna fortunei. Next base: position 84,992,013 of record OX104113.1, on the reverse strand, counting down.
CAAATATGACAATAGATATTTTTACAGCATCTTGTCAGATGTAAGGGGTTGAATAGTCAAATTATTACACAAGCTGAAATACTGGTCAAATAATCAACCTTTAAATTTCTGTTTGTTTTTATTTTTGTTGTTGTTGTTTTGATTCAATATCATGGTATGCAGTTTTTAAGCAGGACTATCCGACGAAACCCTGGACCTTTGGTAGGAAAACTGGCAATCGTTGTAAATTAAAATTGAAGTAGAGCGCACCCTGCCCACAGTGAGACTTGAACCAGCAATTTCTGTGTTGACAGACCACATGATCAATAGCAGACAAACAACCTTTACCACTCGGCCACAGAGGCCAAATTAAATTTCTGATCAGCTGATAGTTCTGTCATAAAACTGAATTGCTCAGTTATTGATAAAGAAAACCGGGTTGCTGTAATCAATTTTGAAATCAGTTAAATAAAGTGGTTGGTTGTTTGGTGTTTACAGCCACTTTCAGCAATTTTTCAGCTATATCATGGCATCCAGTTTTTATTGGGGAGGAAGCCAGAGTACCAGAGAAAACCCTTGACCTGGGGTAGGAAAACTGGAAATCCTTGATTAGAATCGAGAGTACGTCCCTGCCCGCAGTGAGACTCGAACCTATAACCTCAGTGTTGACAGACCATGTGATCAATTGTGGACGAACTTCCTTAACCACTTGGCCACTGAGGCCCCTTAATAAAGTGAAAAACAACTAATGAAAAAGTTTCATGAAACACATATATTTATAACAGAAATATTGCATTTCTCTTTGTAGTAAGGACTTCAACCTAAAAGCATTAATACATGAATTAAATGAACAATTATTGAGTTACAAGGAAACTTGCTATGTAAAACAACACAAATCATGCTAAGAAAGACAACATAAAATGACAAGCATGTTAATTACAATTTGATGGATGAATGTTTTAGAAATAGCAACTGAAATCGTATATCTAGATTTATACCAGTTAACGGTCTTATAATGTTAAACACAAATAAGGACGCTGAAACAAGTATATCCGATTACTGTATACAAATCTTTATATTGACATAGTCATGACCTAGTGTATCTGTTTGATGCCTTTTAAATAGGTCAATTGACCAGCAAGGAAACAACTATTTGCTTAAAACACAAATATCAATTTATTTAACAGATATGGTCAGTAGGTTGTAACATCAATGGTGAGTTAATTACAACTTCATGTTAATATATTTTTATGATCTAATCCTTGAGTGTAGAATGCTGGACTGTAAAAAATAAAGTTGTAAGTAGCCATGTTTGTCGAGGTTTCACCATGTATTGTATGTGAGGGTTACATGATATAATATATATAATATATATAATATAAAAAAATTCAAAATGGAACCAAAACTTATTCTGAAACCATATCTTTAAGTTTAAGTGTTTACATTTTCTGTTTATGTCATCTGGTACATCATTTGGGTCAATTAAAGGCTTTTCACTCAAGACATTTGTAACTGCAAATTTCTTATGTTAGCCACATGTGTTAGGCAAAATGTAAACAAAATTGTTGCAGGGTTTATAGACAGAATATTAAAAATGATCATAAAATTGGGTCATTGGTATTTTTAAACTTATATAATCAAATTTTATCAGTTCGACTGTGCCCATGTCAATCAAAATATATCTTTAGTTGTAGTTCAAGAATCTCATGTTTGTTTGTTTGTTTGTTTGATGGTGTTTAACGCCACTTTCAGCAATATCATGGCGTCCAGTTTTTATTGGGGGAGGAAGCCGGAGTACCCGGAGAAAACCCCCCACCTGCGGTAGGAAAACTGGCAATCCTTGTCAATTAAGATTGGAGTCGAGTACACCCTGCCGGCAGTGAGAATCGAACCCTCAATCTCAGTGTTGACAGACCACGTGATCAATAGTAGACGAACTACCTTGACCACTCGGCCACCGAGGCCCCCCAAAGAATCTCATGTATTTTTGTTTGTAAACCTCTTAATAGATATCACATTGATGGTAAAATTTCTAAAAATGTTCATTTTTATTTTAAAATGTCATCATATTTTAAATACTTACCATTAACTCATCCAAATTATATCAGATTAATTATATAATTATTTAAACAAAGTTAAAATTAAAAACTGTTTAGTATAATGAAAATCAAAATGTTTAACAAGGGAGGTAATTCTGTCCATAAAACCCATTATTTGTACTAGATTCGTCTAGTTTATAAAATTTTTTCTTTACATCACTTAAATTTACACATAAATGTTAAAAATGTATATGTTAACATGTAAAAAGTAGGCAGAAAATTCTTTTATGTGTAAGTGTCTAGAAATTCCTTTAAATGATAAATTAGTCTTACAGGATTATTTGTCCATGAGGGAATTTTTGCGTAATTCTTGTCACCCTTTATGAGCATAAGTTTCTCTAGGAGATCATGCTAAGCAGATTTATCAGATTAGTTTTATACAAGATTACAGATGACATAAAAATTTTGGTCCTATATGTCAAAGTAAACCATTTCAACCTGATAAAGCAGTCACAAAATCTTTACAATAAAATTTCCTGTCAGTTTAATTTTGATGTTTTATAACTGAAATTCTTAGAAAAACTACCAGCTATGAACAACACCAAGAAATAGACTGATAGAGTGATGACATACTCACTATAACAGCATAGATTAACACAGTTCCAACATTGTCAAAGAATGTTCTGTCATGTAAACTCCATGCTGACTCTAATATTATCCTGAAAAGCAAAGTATTAACAGTATACTTTCCATTCTATTATACTGAAAATCTTAAAAAACAGCAGACTGCATTAGAGATCATAGTTCCTAATAACAGTCAAACTTTAAAACAAAAAGATGTCTGATAATACAGAGCATTTCATGTCCTTTCATGACCCCCCCCCCCCCAACCCCTTGTATGATGTAGATACTAAGACTCAATTAAACTGTTCATACTGCAATCTGAAAAATAAATGTATTCGGTACTAAATATTTGTCTAACACACCAATAACCAATTCATATAAGGAATAAACTGAAGCAATTCATTTCTCTGGTCTACTAACAAGATCGATGGATTTTATTTGATATATTTGTAGCATTTCTGCTGGATTTTGTGAAGTCCACTTTGCATATGTCAGTGCTGCAAGAATTTGTGCAATTATGTGTTGAACAATAGTGATAGTTATATATGTAGTATGTGTCAATGAATGTAGTAACAATTAAATGACACTTTATTTCTCACATTAGTCTTTGATGTTATGGCTGTGATAATAGTTTTATCATTATTCATAATACTATGTATTGAATAAAAACCATGATACACGTCACTACCAAGATTTGTGCTTGCCATGTTATATGCCTCTTATTTTAATATTTCTGCAGGATTTATTAAGCACTGATACAAATATATACAGATTAATTACTGTTAGTTTCATATCTCATAACAGATTCTCCGCTCCCCCTACCAAAAAATAATTAACCGTTTAATTAGGTGTATTTTTTCAGTTTAACTCCATGTGACTGTGTCATTTCCATGTCCACCTTATGGATCTTTTTAAAATCTGCTTCTTTGAGTTCTATTATAACTGTTAAAATAAGGCTAATAACATCTAAAACAACACTTTCAATAATTTTTTTTGCCCTGAGAAATATTTTTGTCACCAAAATTTTATTTTACAACAAAAAATTTTTTTTAAAAATGCATAAACCTATCAATGTTTCTTATTTTGTAAAAAGTTATATTTTATTCAGTATTCATTTAGTAGCATTATCCAATCACTTAAGATATCAATGGCCATTTCCTCCAAATATTAAAATATATACTGTACATTAGAACAAAGAAATAATGCTATATCTCTTTAAAAAATCAAGTTAAAAAATGATTCTGGTCACAGCTTTCCAAGACCAATCCATAATACCTCAAATTTTGTCAAATTCCAACTTTTTTTTTCTACAGTTTCCTACAGCTGTGAAAAATGTTGACATTGATTATTAGTAAAATATCATGCCCGACTGTAGTTTAGACATGTAATACAACAATTTAATAGAATATTGAATGTAATTTAAACAATTGCTATGGCTTTTCTGCTGAGTTTTATGTAATGAGCAAGGAATTTCTGTCATTAGTGATGACTTTGTCAATGATTTCCACACGGCAAACCAGGAAATTTTTTTGTTTAGCTCGAATTCCATAAATATTTAAAGACAAATCTCTCTGGAATGGTGATGTTGATGTATTTGTATTGACAAGAACAGCAGTGATGACAATAAATTGCATGTAACAAAAAAGCCAGTAAAGGATACAACAGAGAAAAGATGTAAAAGCGAGAATTGTACTGGGAATCGGCACAATAATTATTATTGAGTTAGGCTAGAAAAATGGCTTCACAGCTATCAAAATCTATATGAGACTACAATAGAATGGATATATTTTTATTACTTTTTATCATTGACAATTTTCTTAAATCAATTCTTGGAAATGGTAAGATGTAATCTCAAACCTCTAAAGTGTGTTTTCTAATGAAGGTATAGTTGTGGCCATATTCTACCTATATTTTCTTGCCATATGTCATTTTCCAAACACTGCCATATTTTATACTTACGGAGGTAGAAGATACAGGAAAAAAAGTGTGGAGCTCATTCCTGGCATTATTGATGGATCTTGTACAGTAAATCTAAAAAAGACAATTGATACACTCCTAATTGATAGCCTACTGTCTAACGAGAACTTAATTTATTATTCTTGTTGAAATAAGTCTCATTTGCATATACTAATAAGAAAATGTGTCCCTGTGACACTGATGTCCCACTAGACACATATTGGTCAACACCCCCTTTTTCTGTCATCTTCATAAAAAAAAAGCTTCAAGGTAAACCTTGTTGCAAACCCCCCTTTCACTCAAGCATGAAATATTAGGTGCAGCATTACAGAGTTTTCCCAGTGAGAGATCTCATGTTGTAACTATGTAATAAGTTTTAACAAGATGTAAAGTCATCTTCATCAAAAAAGCTTCATGTCAAAGGTAAACCTGAGGCGGGATGGATGAACAGAGGAACGAATCAATAAACAAACCAAAAATCTTTATGTCCCCAAATATCATATTACAACAATGCATAAAAATCAAACAAATACAATGCTTGTTAAATACCTCTAAATTATTCAGGCTAAGATTCATATTTTTAAACATTAAATCGACCAATGAATGAAGGATGTCAAGTGGTTGAAATAGATACCTGCCCTAAACCCATAAACAAGAAATCTTGAAAGCCTTAAATTTGTGGAGCAATCTTAGCAACTGTTGAGTGAAGGTAAACAACTGTCTTCATACTGTACCCTCAAAATACTGAAAACTACAAATTAATCAATTTTTATGTCCTAAATTGTTAATTAATTCTTCATAATATTTTTATTACCATCACACATGCAAGATGTTTGTTAACTGCTGTGTGATTTCCTGTAGGACTATAGCACTCAGCACTATAAATGGTTTTAGTGGCAATAAAATCTTCTATAATGATGAACCATTCATACAAACCAATGCTGGAATATGACATTTCTGAACAAAGCTAAATAAAGTATCAACAGACAAGAATGGTACAACCAACCATTTTGCCATTCCAAGGGAGGATTTATAAATTTATCAAATTAAGATAGCTAAGGAGTTAACATTTTTACTGATAGGTATTTCAGAAAAATATTATGAAAAACTTTGATGCAAATGTAATGATTTTTTGCTAATTAGGGGGTCATTTAAGGTCACAATAAAGTTACTTGCATTGTTTCTTTACATCATTTAAATGGAATAAAAAAAAGCATGGGGCACCACTTTTTTTCAAAGTTCTAGAAAATGTTGATTTTCACTGTAGTACATACAAATATCTGTGAATTATCTACATGTGCAAAACTACTACTTTAAACAAAATTTAAAATAAAAATTATATATAAATTAAGATAAATGAACAATTTATATCATCTAATGCTCCTATTATTTTCTTATACAAATTTACATTCAACTGAAGAGTTAAAATATACTATTACAAGTTATTCTCAGAACAAAAATGGCAGAAGACCTTTGATCATTGAGCATTGAGATATATGGCAAACTACACTTTATTAATTCAATATTCAAGATATCGCATGTAGGTTAAGTTTATAAGATATCATTTTAAAAATAAAAGGTTAAGACAGTTGGTCATTTTTTATTATCTTGTGTCGTGAACACAAAGGATGTGGGTTTGAGTCTCAATTTGGGCATTGTGTGCTTATCTCTTATCTTAATTGACAGGGATTGCTAGTTTAACTACATATAGTCAGGCTTTTTCACTAGTTACTCTGGCTGCCTCCCCCAAAAAAAACTTGATGCCTCAATATATCTGTAAAATTGCTGAAATTGGTGTTAAACCTCATTTCAAAGAAACAAAATAAAGTTTATTAGCGTATATAACTTGTAATTGAAAAGAAAAATTTAGAAGATATCTCATGAAGTATAATGAGATATCTTGAATGTTAAATAATAAAAGGTTATTATACAGTACAATATCCAATATGGTAAGATATTGTACGAGTCCGTATTGTGCTGAAAACTGTATTGGACCAGACACCACATGGTGTTGTACCATGAAATGACCAATTTATTATAAAGTTAACCAATGACCTAAAATGCAATATTTAATTTTTTTTCAATAACACTATAAACAGAAATTTTTTACTTACTTTTTTTTTACTTTTCCAGTTTACAAGTTTCTATATAAACAATGTTGGCACTGTAAAAGGTACTGTAGGTTATGTGTTATGAATGCAGTTGTTTGATTGGTTTATAATTAAAGCTGTATATTTAAATATATATATATATAGATTACTCCTCACTTACCTTAATATTGCACCAACAATTATTCCTAATATAATCAGCAAACTGAAATATAAAAGTTATTTGCTTTAGTAACCAGGTCTAAATGTCTTTTTATTCACCTGCATAGGTGCATGACAATATATTCCTTAAACTAGAGGCTCCCAAGAGCCTGAAATGGCTTACGCGGTAGACAACTGACTTCAAGCTACTTGACATTTTTTCAATTTACAGTTTTATTCTAGTTGTTATAGCTTCAAAGTTACTTGGTAAAAACTAAAAATTTCATTAAAAAAAAATTGTTATTAAGGGAAATAACGTACTTCTTTGGGCATCATCATACTTTTGTTTTAATTCAATGATTTTGCCTTGTCCTTAAGTAATTTAGTTTTACTCTAGCTGTTATAGAGTTTATATTTATTCACAAAAATGATTTTTGCAATTTACACTGTCAATCTACCTGTTAAGTTCATTTAAGTTACACAACAAAAACTACAAATTTCATAAAAAATGCAAAACCTGGTAATTTGTCTTAATTTGGCATTAAAGGGCAATAACTCCTGTAAGGAATCATCTGACTATTTCAGACTAATGAAGAGAATTGTAGTACTTATACTGCTGATCAGTTTGGCATTTTTTTTACATTTTTACTTTTGCTGTTAGCATTTAAAGTATAGGGCAAAATTTGAAAAAAAATCAGTAAAAATTGTCATTTAAAGGCAATAATTCCTTTGAGGACCAGCTATGTGATTTGGAGGCATTATCTTGCTGATCATTTTACAATTTACAATATCAATCCAGCTCTTACAGTCTTCATGTTATATTGTAAAACTGAAAATTTTGTCCAAAGTTGTAATTTAAGGGCAATAACTCCTATAGGTAGTAACTACACAACTTTGGGCTAACAGGAAAATTTGTAGAGCGTAATGTGCTGATCAACTGTGCTAACATTTTTTTTTAAGCTTTTTTAATTTGTTAGATATTTACAAAAAATTTGTGTTGACCCCAATCGTCTATTGCAAATTTTAAATAAGGGACCCTGAGAATAATTGTGGTCAATTTGAAAACAAAAATAAGCGGTTTCAGAGGAGAACAATTTTTTTACCAAAGAAATTGTCAGCAAAAAAATCCCAAAAAGTACTGTTCCAAATTTTAAACGAAAAAATTATCTTGGTACAAAAGTACAGTTAAGCATTAAACCTTAGATCTGATTTCCATTAGGCATTTTATCTCATGTGGAAGTGCAATGTGTAATTGTACTGTCAGAAGCAACACAAAATGTGTGTGACAGTGTTGACAGCTTTAATCAATATAATATTCCTTTTTAATCTGAGAAATCCAGTTGAATGCTTTAATAACATCTTATTTTGGGTCTTTATTAGATGAAAATATTCTACAGAACTGACTAATGTGACACTTAGGTCTATGACATTAATGAGCATGAGAAAACACCAATTCTGTAAGTGGTTCACTGTAAATAAATCAAATCTGACTTACTCAGTATTATTCCAATACCAACATAAATGAACATAATTTTTTAACACTTTTTATGTACTTTTGTTCAAAAGTACATTTTATTTAAAATAATTTAAAATTTAAAAACTAGATTAAAAACACCTGTGAGCAATGCTCACCATTGATACCCCCCACTTCACAATTACTTTGAAAATTCAGGTGTTCTTAATTATAAAATTGAAACTTTATCTAGTTAAACGTGAAGGCGAAATTGCAGATAATACATGTAACCCTCCCCAATCCCCCAAAGAATGGCATCCCCTATGTCAATGACAAAGTCCATGTTTTTCTATGGCAAACCTCCAATAATATTCTGATCAAAATGTTTAATATCCAATGCACAATGGCAATATGTGACCAAGATTCTGTATAAGTTTCAACAAATTCCATTCAGTGGTGTAGGAGGAATTGCAAATAAAAGCTGGGTATCCCATTATGTCCATTACAAACTCCATGTTTTTCTATGGGAAACCCCAAATATCATTCCGATCAAAATGTTAAACATCTCCTGCACAATGGCACTATGTGACATGGATTCTGTGTAAGTTTCAACAAATTCCATTCAGTGGTGTAGGAATGAGTTGCACATAAGAGATGGGTATCCCTTATGTCCATGACAAAGTCCATGTTTTTTCTATGGGAAACCCCAAATATCATTCCAATCGAAATGTTATATATCTAGTGCACACTGGCAATATGTGACAACATTCTGTGTAAGTTTCATCAAATTCCATTTAGTGGTGTAGGAGGAGTCGCACATAAGAAAAGGGTATCCCCTTATGTCAATGACAGTCCGTGTTGTTCTATGGGAAACCCCAAATATCATTCCAATCAAAATAATAAATATCTCCTGCACAATGGCACTATGTGACAAGGATTCTGTGTAAGTTTCAACAAATTCCATTCAGTTGTGTAGGAGGAGTTGCACATAAGACATGAGGACCCCCTTCGGTCAATGACAATGTCCATGTTTTTCTATGGGAAACCCCAAATATTGATCCGATCAAAATGTTTAATATCTCCTGCACAATGGCACTATGTGACAAGGATGCTGTGTAAGTTTTCTTAAATTCCATTCAGTGGTGTAAGAGGAGTTGCACATAAGAGATGAGGACCCCCTTAGGTCAATGACAATGTCCATGGTTTTCTATGGGAAACCCCAAATATCGATCCGATCAAAATGTTTAATATCTCCTGCACAATGGCACTATGTGACAAGCATTCTGTGTAAGTTTCATTAAATTCCATTCAGTGGTGTAGGAGGAGTTGCACATAAGAGATAGGGACCCTCTTAGGTCAATGACAAAGTCCATGTTTTTCTTTGGGAAACCCCAAATATCATTCCGATCAAAATGTTAAATATCTCCTGCACAATGGCACTATGAGACAAAGATTCTGTGTAAGTTTCATCAAATTCCTTTCAGTGGTGTAGGAGGAGTTGCAAATAATAGAAATAATAGACGGACGGACAGACGGACGGACGGACACCATGAACACTATATACCCCCCGCTTTTCAAGCGGGGGGTATAATAAGATTCCAAAAAATATCTTACTACTTTGATTGACATAAATATAAGAAAAGTCTATAGTCAGACAAATATTGAATCTCCATGGCAATTTCATCTTTAAGGCTCTGTTTTTGAAGAAAATTCTTTTTCTCCAGCAAATTTATTTGAAGAGGAATATTGCTAAGAGACACCTAATTCTAGCCTGAGCACTAAGCACTTCTCTTATGGACAAAATGTTTTAATTCATGATCGTTTCTGTCTGACAAGTTATGTAATTTACATGTGCAATTTTCACAGAAACATATGCTGCTAATTTCAAAAGCAATATATTGGACACAAATTAATTCAATATCCCATGGAAACCATACTAAACAACTTGCAACAGGCTCTGACCACTGTGGTTTTTTCCAATATTAAATTACTACTGGCATTGGACATTAAAAGTACCTTATCGACAAAACAAGCATCATTTTTGGTTCTTAATCAACCAGTAACAAATTGATGCTGAACGGGTAATTGTTTTATTTTAATTACCATGATAGATGAGATTTAACAAGTCTAGACACCATATATGAACCTATTTCAAGTTAGTTCCAGGGTTGGTAAACACCATTTTTTCTAAGTTCACTTAAGAGTACAATATTGGCACAGCCTTACAAAATTTGGCCAACGAAGAGAGTCTCATCATGCAATTGTGTACAAAGTTTTATGAAGTGAGAGGGACAAACAAAAACAGACTGAAAGTCTATGTCACCCAACTGGGACATAAACAACTTGTAAAATTGTGTCTGGTGAAGTTTATGAAAAATGAAAATTAATCCCCTTCTCCTAATAGAATTAGACAAAGTTGATTTTAGCAATCATTGAAACCCTGCTTAAATTTTGCAGAACATTTTTTTGAAAAATTTCTAACATTTTTTGTTGACTGATGACCTTCACCATTCATGAAATTCCTCCAGCATCAATAGGCTTCTTAACCACCTGATTTATAATAATATCCTAAAGTTTCATTGAAATCAAATTCAATCTTTAGAAACATTTTTTTTTGGTAACATTTATTGGCAACTGTGACCTTAAAATTTGAAGGATTGCACCCAAAATCAATAGGCAACTGATCCATCTAATATGAAACTATATCTCAAATTTTCTGAACAAACTCTGAAATTGCTACAGCAATTTGGAAGGTCAATCTTTGTCGAGATATCATGTATATAAACATTTTCTCCAAGTTTCATGAAGATCAGACAACATCTGTTTGAGTTAGAGCTGGGACAAGGCCAATTTGTCATTTTTTTGTATACATAAAGGGTCAAAACTCTGAAGTAGCTGAAGTGTTTTCACACTTGGCAGAGATATTATGCCCGTAAACATTTTCCCAAGTTTCATGAAGATTGGACAACAATTGTTCGAGTTAAAGAGCGGACATTGCTGTAAATGCCACCTACCATACATGTATGTTTAAAAAGTGCCATGTCTCTGCAGCAGGACTGTTATGAAGGTCTAAAGGTGACCAGGTGTAAGCCTAAATTTATTACCCTTTACCTAATAACCTATTCTCCCCTGGCAATTAAAATTTTACTCTGATGGACCCTGTTTGACACCTAGGAAATAATTCATTGATTGTTTATTATCCATTAAACAAAGATCAAGAGAGTATCTCATAATTGATCAATTTCTCTTTTCAGGAATGAAATAAACACATTGCATGTACCAAAGTTCATTCCTTTAATGAAGCTTGATATAATTGAATAAACTACATTGGTCCAGTTCAGTACATAAAATATTAATCTTTTCAACTTATTTCTTCCAGACTGCAATCCTTTTAAAGAAAAAGAGTGCCATTTCTAATCACTGAAATCACACCTACTCTGATGATAAAGAGGAAAACCATAGAAAGCCAGAACAAGAATTGTAGCTTTAAGTATCACTAACAGTGATAATGTAGTAAGTTTTAACAATACTTTCAAAGGTTTAATCTATCGTATAGAAATCTACTAAAATAAAAGAAAATCTATTAAGAAATCTATATATGTAATATTATGCTTTAAAGGAACCTGATCTTTAAGACATCTATATATGTTATGTTATGTTTTAACAGAATCCTGTAAGAACTTTGATATAACACCATCATGATATCTTTTGATGTTTTTTCTTATAGGATAATATTAACTTTCAAAATATTGACTTTTTACTGCATCAGTTGATAAAGCAGATTACATTATAAAAAACTTTTCAAACATATTATGCACTAACTTTAACAAGTACTTTTGTGAGCTAAAAATGCTCACTGATGAAAGCCTGCTCTAACTGACCTATATTGGATATGGGACCTTCAAAGGACTACCCATACTAAGTTTGCTTTAAAATGCCCTACACTTCTGTAGGAGAAGACAAAATGTAAAAATACGGCATTTAATGGGACATTACAGGATACACTGCCACATTACATTTTTATTTTTAATATTCATGAACACATTTACTGAATTACAGATCAGCCTATAGGAACAGCAGAGCATGGTAACAGTCCACCTCAGAAGAAAATTTTTACCTTTACCTTGGATCTATAATATAATTGAATTATCCAGTCGAAATATACAAATTGGATTGTGCTGAAAATTAAAATTGATCTTTATTTTATAGTGCTTAACAGCTGTGCAAAGTTTAAACAAAATCTGTTGACCAGCTTTCAAGTTATCATTTGGAAACCACAGAGGCATGGACAGATGGAAGGACGGATGGACACTAGTTTCCTTACGGAGGGTATAACATAATACCCAGCCACATTGTGTGGTGGGGTATAAAAAGTTGAAAGACAAATGAAGTATTATAGAAAAAAATGATTGCAATAGCTCACAATTACTTTCAGTTATGTGAGCTAACAACTTGGCAGAGGACTTTAATAAGATCTGTGATTATCTTTAGACACATTACAAATAGATTACACTGAAAAAAAATAAATACACTTAAAACAGAGCACTGTATCATGTACATACCATGACTCAGGTACCCTGGAAGACAGAAAGTCTGCATGGTGAAAACCTGTAATGAACCAAAAATAAAATATACAGTAAATAAATTATATTTAATTCTTCAACTGAATCTACCGAAGCAATGTACTACATCTATATCTGCTTAACAATAGCCCAATTTAGCCTAGTACAAAGATATTAGCAGGAACTGATTAGATCGCTACATCAGTGTCTATAAGTATAGCATAATTTATCACTGCTGCTGAAACTTCACTGCTTAACATAGAATGAATGATCTCTACTACTGAACAAAAGAATGAAAGATATCTTCTGCTGAAACTTCAATGCCTAAACAGAGAATGAAAGATCTCTACTGCTGAAACTTCAGTGCCTAACAAGAGAATGAAAGATCTCTACTGCTGAAACTTCAGTGCCTAACAAGAGAATGAAAGATCTCTACTGCTGAAACTGCATCGCCTAACCAGAGAATGAAAGATCTCTACTGCTGAAACTTCAGTGCCTAACAAGAGAAAGAAAGATCTCTACTGCTGAAACTTCAGTGCCTAACAAGAGAATGAAAGATCTCTATGGCTGAAACTTCAATGCCTAACCAGAGAATGAAAGATCTCTACTGCTGAAACTTCAGCCCCTTACAAGAGAATGAAAGATCTCTACTGCTGAAACTTCAGTGCCATACAAGAGAATGAAATATCCGTACTGCTGAAACTTCAGTGCCTAACAAGAGAATAACAGATGCTGAATCTTTAGGGCATATTACATAACAGATTGAAAGATCTCTACTGCTGAAATTTCAGTGTCTAAAAGAAGAATGATATTTAAGTGCTTAAGAAACTGGCACAAAAAGACTTGTTGGATAAACTTGAAATGCTGAAGTACTCTTTCATGAATTTTTCTCATTTTTTAATCAAAGTTAACATGGATAATTCTTATAGATATGTTAATACATAAAATAAGGGTTTTTCTTAAAATGATTCCTCATTAATATAAAAGAAATTTGAAATCGTTTGCTTGATGGTCAAAACCAACCAGAAATTTATTTAAAATATTCATTGATTCAGTCAGTTTTTCTGATAGTCTGATGTGTCTAACAAAAACTAGAAACCGATTAAAGGAAATGCCTTATCCTATTGCAATATCTTCTGAGGTTATGGTCAATGAAACGAAAAAAACGAAAGTATTTTACATTGTTGTCTGAATACCTGACATAATAAAAAAATTTATTTGAGACATAACTGATAGTTTTATATTTGTCACTATGAAAACGTAGTTTGTGTTTTACTGCAATCAATCTTAACCACTTAAACGTTTAAATTGATTTAGGAAACTAAACCATTCTAATTCACAGTGATTTATGGGTATCCCTGAATGACTTTCAGAATAATAAAAGTGACGGTGATTTATTAAAAAATAATTAAATAACTGCACGGAATTGAAGTTTTGGAACTAGAGTAGAATTTAGAAAATATCACATACACTTAATTGATCAGCATAATGTTATTTTCTAAAAGTACTAAATATGGAACTTGGTATTTTCTGGTCAAATATGCATTAATCTATGTTATAGTTGACTATTTGATTTATTCTGACCTGTCAATACCGAAACCAATATTTCATTTGTTAATTTTGTCATATGTCATCTGTGTAAACAGAAATAAGTCAGGAAAAATATATAATAAACTGGTGAAGATTGGGTTCTGATAATACAAGGCATTTTGTTTGGTGTTCAGGCCATCTCCATTGTTTGATACTCAGGTACCTGTGTGGACAGAAACATGTGCAGAAAATTTAAAATTTGTTTTAATTAGCTCTTGATTGATTTTTGTTTAAAGGGGATCCTCCATTTCTCAGCTATATCATGTTGGCTACATTTATTAAGTACCTAGTGAAAATCTTGACCTTTACATGAAAACTAGCAATCCTTTTCATTTAATTAATACCAGTAGTACATGACTAACTACCTTAACCACTTTGCCACCAAGGCCCCTTTTGTTTATATAACTGAAACCAAATAAGGCCCCTTTTATTTATTTAACTGAAACTAAATATAACAATATAGACACCTCGGAGGTGCTTGTGCCTTGGTTGAATTTTAAGGTCATAGAATGCTAATCTGTAATTCAATACAAAATTTCTTATATTCTTAGATATAAAAAAATTTAATTCCGATCAAACTGTTAAATATCATGTACACAATGGCACTATGTGACAATGATTTTGTGAAAGTTTCATACAATTCCATTCAGTAGTGTAGATGGAGTTGCAGATATAAGATGGGTACCCCAAAGTGTAAGATATTGACGGACGGACAGATAGATGGACAGACAGATGGACGTACGGACAGACATACCACTCACAATATATGGTAGCCCTGCTTTTCAATTAAGGGGTATACAAAATTTTGGTTACAAAATTAATTCTCAAAAACTTTCTAAAACATAGATGTAAATAATTGTGACAAATATAAGTCTGCTGAAAAACTTTTTTAATGGAATTGTCTCAATACTAAAATGATCAAGGTCACATTGTTTTCTTACTACACAGTCATTTACTTCTGCTTAATATCTCAGAGCTTTGGTGGCTATGTGGATAAGATATTGAGTCATCTACTTATGATAACATGTCTGTGCTTGGCCAGTTTTTCTACCTTTCACTGGGTACTGCTGCTTTCAACCCCAATAAAAACTGGATGCAAAGATAAAAACTGCTTCAAAGTGGCCTTAAACCCCATTCAACCAACCAGCTAACTAGAATCATACCTCAAATTTCCAAAGTCACATTAAAATAAAGAAAAAGCAAAAGGGTACCGGTAATTAAATTTCCAGTCGTAATTAAAATTACAGTTTGTAGCCAAAAAACAATGTTATGTATATGTTGTTGTGAAGGCAATACACATTACATACTAGACATAATGGCTTATAGAAAGATGAAATCAAGATTAACTTAGTCATATACGTACCCAGTTTAGAAATACCAGCTGCAAACAAGAAAATGGTAATCAGCAAAGGAGACTTCACATACTCGTAGTTGAGAGCAAGAAGATGAATTCCGTGTTCCCCATGTCCTTCATGACCTTCAGTGTGCAATGACCCATTCTGATGGCCCTGAGTATCGTTGCCATGGGATCCACTATCATGGTGGTCAGAGGTTGTGAGGTTTACTGGTGAGGTTCTTATATGCTGACAACTCAACAAAATTAGAAGACATAGAATTTTCATCTTGCTATAGGTTAAAGGCTACAACCACTTTGAAAGATCTATTGTATGCTCTGGCATGGATACAAAAACAGTGTTATAGGGGAAATTGTTTGTTGCATGCTTTAATCCCATCCATTTAGCTTCAATCAAGATATGATCTGACAACGCTTTTGTGGTATCAGTAGACAACAGACATAAACTTCATATGCATACAGAGGTCTAACACCCAGCAGTTATGAACTACCTGAAACAAAATACAAACTGATAAGGACATGATTACAATAAAATATTTCTATTTCCATTAAAATTGAACAAAAAGCGGTGAAACAATTTGTAATGAAATAACTGTAATTATTCAATAATATATAAAACATTTTGTATAAAAATAATGTGACTGAAAAATTTGAATAAAAAAGGATATTCACTAAAAATAAAATGGTTATTCACCGCGGGAAAATGCATGCGATTTATTCAATAATGCAACATTTTCCCGCGGTGAATAACCATTTTATTTTTAGTGAATATCCTTTTTTATTCAAATTTTTGAGTAAAAATCATAAATTTGATATTTGATTTTTGTTGCATTATTGAATAAAACAATAACTGTCTTTTGATTCGGTAAATGTGTGGAGTTATTGACTTTTGAAAAAACTCTTAATGTCTGTTCAAATAGTAATTACAAACATAATGTATTCTTATACCGCTAATATAGACTTGCACTGTTAACTGTACAGAGAGAATCACAAAAAAGTATACTATTATAGATGAGAAGCAGAAGTTCTGTAATTACACAGTCTGTCAATCTATAACAGTGGTAATAGCAATTCTCAATTCAGTAAATACACAGAGTATTGACAGTAGTAGACCAATAATTTTAAGTCTCACAGCATCCTGAAGTCACAGCATTCTGCCCATAAAAAGCTTATGTGCATGATGTTGGGTTGGGGAGCAAAGTAAATATTTATATCTACATTTATTATCTTTATTACAAATTGAAAGTCATGATCATTCATCAAAGGAAAATTTTTCATAAAGGTTAATTATTCAAGATTTTCAACAATAATTTATTACCCTACTGGATATCTAGAATAGAACATTCCAGGATCAAGGTAATGTGCCAGAGCCTAACTAATAACTCTACACAGCATGTTATAATACCCATATGCTGATCTTGTAACAAGCGTATTGTGAACTTGTTGTAATGTGCTTACTTAGTCATATATAAACCTATAATGACGTATTTATCTACCTGTTCAACCTGCTTCAATAATACTTATGTGCATGTAATTGCTCATCATCCAAATAAAAGACAAATTTGTATTTGATAATAAAATTGCTGTGCTCAATAACAGGTAATGTAACAGAAAAATTGAAAAAAATATCTCACACTTTTGAATCAAACTCTTAAGCAAAACTTTTTTGTGATCCAAAGATTCTCTGTTAAAGAAAGTCAGAAAGGAACAATTTTGTGATTTTATGATAAAAATGTAACTAGTGAAAATTTTAAAAGGTTACTCCATTCAGGTAAAATAATCAACATTCTATTTGTCATCAAAAATGCTATAAACAACTGCAGATAGTCAAAACATGACACATTTAACAAATGAAAATAATTTTGGAAAATAATATATGGTCTTTGTTTTGATCAGAAATTATTTCTGTAACATACACATGCAGACATTTTGCATTCATAAATATGAACAGATAATCAGACATTACTATAGTAATTTTGAACATGATTATTACACTGAAGTTTTTTTAAATGTAAATTAATGTAGTGGAAAAAATCCATTTCCTTGTTCCACCTTGTTATTACTTTATAATCAAGCAATGTGTCTGTCTACCATAAATGTACAATAGGTCAAAGACTCAACCTTCTAATAACATGTTGAGAGTAAAACTATTTTACGTGTAGCTATCTGACAGGTCTACAATGTACTCTTAATGGATATCCTGATTGGAAGACATTTTGAAATGGAGAAAAACCAATTAAAATGCTGATTCCAAAGACAAATGTAAAAAGGAGAACAGTCTCCTAAAAATAATTGCAATATGAGAGACAGCATGCTAAATTGAAATAAGTAAACTTATATATCTTTTCATATACCGGTAAAGGAACATGTCAATCTTCTATATGTCAGATATATATCTGAATTTTTCTTGCATATGTTCTATATATATGTAGGTATACCAAATACCAAGAAAACTATTAAAAAAGACAATCCACAAATCAAATTCCAAGAAACTGACAAACTTGATAACTAACAATTAAAAATACAGCAACTACAGCAATGGTCCCAACTTAGTACATGCATTTAGTATGCAAGTTGGTGTATTGATAAAAATGGTTGGGTATCATACACTAGTAATCACAACCACTGACAAGTCTGGTCTGATTTAAAACTTCCTTACAAGAGGGAATGTCAAAAATAACCTAATGGAACCACTGTCTGGTTTAACAGTAATATGAATTATACTAGAGGCTCACAGGAGCCTGTAATCGCTCACCTCGAACCCAAATGACTTGAACTGTATTTAAAATTTTTGCAATTTACAGTTTCAGTCTAGTTGTTATAGCTTACAAAAACTA
This sequence comes from Limnoperna fortunei, assembly GCA_944474755.1. Taxonomy (NCBI): domain Eukaryota; kingdom Metazoa; phylum Mollusca; class Bivalvia; order Mytilida; family Modiolidae; genus Limnoperna; species Limnoperna fortunei. Next base: position 84,973,370 of record OX104113.1, on the reverse strand, counting down.
AACATTTCTTCAAACATTGGTTAAGTACAATAACTCGTATATGTGCCATCAGACAATTTCTGAAAATCAAATGATTTGTAGGCCTTGTCCTTACGGTAATTTAGTAATTAACAGTTTTACTCTAGGTGTGCTATAGCCTTAATTATTTTTAACACAAAAAGCTTATTATTTGTCCAAATTCGTAATTAAAGGGCAATAACTCATATAAAGATTTTCAATCTAGCTGTTATGGCATTAAAGTTACAACGCAAAAACTACAAATTCCACCAAAATTTTTTATTAAAGGGTTGTAACTGCTATGAGGAGTCATCTGTTTATTTCAGACCAAGAAATTGAATTTTAGAATTTGTATTGCTGATTATTTTTGCAATTTACAGTTTCACTCTAGCTGTTATAGTTTATAATTACAGGTCAAAAATGGAAAATTTCATAAAAAATTGTAATTTAATGGACAATAACACTTATAAGGAGTCATCTGACAATTTCAGACCAAAAATTTCATAAAAAATTGCCATTTTAGGGTAATAACTAATATAAGAAGTCATCTGACAATTTCAGATAAATACAGTGAATTGTAGGGTTTTTATTGTTGATCATTATTTATTCTCACTATAGCTCTTATAGCTTTCAAGTTATATTGTAAATACCAACAATTTTGTCAAAAATTGTCATTAACCCTTTCAGTGCCGAGCCTTTTTCTTTATTTCGCCAGACAAACATTCGACTATTCAAATACAACTGCTACGTCAGTGACGTTAACAATAGCGTAACGTCACAAGAAAGAGAACCAATAAAGGGAAAACGACGTCTTTAGAAAATAAAAAGATAGGAAATCGTGATGAAAAAAAAAATCATTTCAATGATATAATTACGTTTTTTTTTTTCAGTTTTAAATTTAAAATGTGAATTAATGTCTTTTCTTTTTATGTATCTCTTGTCGTTGAGGAATTCGAAGGGTTGTTTTGTTTTTTGTTTGTTTGTTTCTTTTTGTTTTGTTTCATGTTTTCCCTGTTAGTTAGTTTTTTTTTGTTTCTTTTAGGTCGTTGGTTGTTATTATTTGTATATAACTAGTTTATTGTATACTCTGTGTAAATTTCTAGTCATTATGTATGATCATATATTCTTTTGTAAACCACTGTTGTTATTATATATTGTTCATTGGGCCTGTGCCATTATTATAATGTGCTTGCGTCAATAAAATTATTCTATTCTTATTCTATTCTATTACAAAAAAAATCCTTTAATTTTACACTTTTAATTTATACTGAGATCAAGCCTACTGTTCCAACGCTTCACACTGGTGGTGGTGCCAACACATGCCATGTACACCTTTAAGACACGCTGTACAGTATGTACTTGTCCTACGTCTACGCTGCGACCATGGTGTAGAAAAGCAACTATTTTTTTGCCAATACATAGATATTGTAGGTTTTCGAATTATCCCCATATTAAATATAACGGCCAGAAAACCTTTTAGCTCATTAATCGTCGAGTCCACAGTCTAAGTCTTGAAGATGGTCCTAGGTTGTTTTGTCTGGTTTTAAGGCGGATAACTTGCTTTGCGTACCTAAACACAAGATAAATACAAATGTAATATTTATATGCAGCAGAAGACAAATTATTCAGAGCAAATTTAAATATGTCTAAATTTTATTTCTACCTTATTATTGTTGCTTTCATTTGTAGTGTAAAGATGCGTATTATGTATTCATTCTAATCTTATTATGATTTGGCATATATTCAATCTTTCCGCTAGAGCCTCTTTTAATTTCTTGAACTGTTCACGCCTGGAAAGTTGGTTGCAACCCTTGTTTTCTCTCTCGAAAATTTTAATACTTTTTTAAAAGTTTTAACATCTTTGGGTTATTAATTTTAAATCATATCATTTTTTTTTTCAATTTTAATATTTTACAAATTTTGATATTTACAAGAATAACATTGATCTAAAGTACTGTTATATTAGAATTCGTTTGTAAATAATGTCAATTTTCCTCCCTTTTTCTACAAACGATCTTTTTTCCTCATTTTTTGTTTTTCTTTTTTTTTTTGTTGTTTATTTAATTTTCTATGTTAGAAGATTAAATCCGGTCATTTCCCTTTATGATACCCCATGTTCCCGATGACCGACGTTTGTGACGTCACCATATCTGTGTCGGAACAATCGACGTTTTAATTGTATTGGCAACAGTATCTAAGCCTAAAAAAAGGCTTCTGGCAAAATGAAAGGGGTACAAAAAGCCTATTTTTAGGCTCTCTGGCATAGTAAGGGTTAAAGGCCAGTAACTCCTACAGAAAGCAATTACACAACTTCGCACTAATAGCAACCATTGTAGACCTTAATGTGCTGATCAATTTGAAGTAACAGTTTTCTCTATAGCTATTATAATTTTTGAGATAATGATCAAAAACCTGCATTGACACCCATGTTCTATTTTTAGTAACAGTGGCCATCTTTGTCCATTGATCAACTCCCTGGGTACAAATTTGAAACTGGGACTTAAGGATGATTGTGACCAAGTTTGAAAAAAATTGGCACAGTGGTTTCAGAGGAAAAGATTTTTGAAAAAGTTTAAACGGCAGATGATGGGCGCCAAGTGATGGCAAATGCTCACCTGGACTTACGTCCAGGTCAGCTAAAAAGTTTTGGCATAGTAAACAAGAACTATGTCTGACAATGTTTTGAATATACAAGTATTTGACAAGTCTGATAAACAAATTCAAAATCACTGTATATCTTGTTCATTTTATTTTCTATTTAAGAAAGAAGCACAAAAAGATTTTTAAAAATACACCAAAACAGTTCTAACAGTAACACAGCCATTACAAACACCTGGCTAACAGTAACACAGTCATTACAAACACCTGGCTAACAGTAACACAGTCATTACAAACACCTGGCTAACAGTAACACAGTCATTACAAACAAATGGCTAACAGTAACACAGTCATTACAAACACCTGACTAACAGTAACACAGTCATTACAAACACCTGGCTAACAGTAACACAGTCATTACAAACACCTGGCTAACAGTAACACAGTCATTACAAACACCTGGCTAACAGTAACACAGTCATTACAAACACCTGACTAACAGTAACACAGTCATTACAAACACCTGACTAACAGTAACACAGTCATTACAAACACCTGACTAACAGTAACACAGTCATTACAAACACCTGGCTAACAGTAACACAGTCATTACAAACACCTGGCTAACAGTAACACAGTCATTACAAACACCTGGCTAACAGTAACACAGTCATTACAAACACCTGGCTAACAGTAACACAGTCATTACAAACACCTGACTAACAGTAACACAGTCATTACAAACACCTGACTAACAGTAACACAGTCATTACAAACACCTGACTAACAGTAACACAGTCATTACAAACACCTGGCTAACAGTAACACAGTCATTACAAACACCTGGCTAACAGTAACACAGTCATTACAAACACCTGACTAACAGTAACACAGTCATTACAAACACCTGACTAACAGTAACACAGCCATTACAAACACCTGGCTAACAGTAACACAGTCATTACAAACACCTGGCTAACAGTAACACAGTCATTACAAACACCTGACTAACAGTAACACAGTCATTACAAACACCTGACTAACAGTAACACAGTCATTACAAACACCTGGCTAACAGTAACACAGTCATTACAAACACCTGACTAACAGTAACACAGTCATTACAAACACCTGACTAACCACTTGTCATGAAATAAACACTGCACACCATTACAACATTCTGTTGAAAGATACATCAAGTTAATAATGTCAATTTTAAAAAAAAGACCAATAAAAATAGGAATCGATCCACAACCATTTCATATTTTTTTTAATAATTATATAACTTGTCTTCTATGTTACCACTTTGATGCTTTAGACAACATATGATAATTACATGTTACTTTGATTATGAATTCCAATACAACCTTCTTTCAAGTGTCAAAACAGTAACTAAGACTACATAAACATCTGTACAAACAATTTTTTACCAATTATAAACAACACTGAAATGTATTCTTCACAGAGCTGGAAATGAAAGAAAAAAACAGTATCTGGAGTTATCTATGGAAATAAAAGACAGTTTTGTTTATATGCTATCTGTTTGTTAGATTTCAATTAGAGATACCTACTAAAAGTCAACAATGAGTGAAATTGATCGTTTTTGCTTTCGACATACTGTCAGTGAAAATAAAGCATGTTCTCCCTTCCACCTCTCATTGAGAAGCAAATAAAGTTGCTTGTTCCTCAAAGTCATTTGGAATGCCTCATTGTATGTGCCCGTATGTGACTTTAGATTTTAAAAATAAAGATTTTTATATATTCTTAGCTGAAAAGGTAATGCACATTTTTTTTATTGACTTTAAAAAAATACTTTAAAATGTAACAGTTTTAAAAAAAATCTTTGAAAAAGTCAAAAAATACATGTATGTAGATTCTTTGGGGTCATGAATCAAATATTCAGCAATATTTGCAAAGTGTTAATGTACACACAGAACTATCTATATAGTATATTTAACTGTGTTCAATTCTAAATCTGAATCATTAATTCAATGTCTTTTAACATTTGGCTAGAGAATTTTTAAGTTCTGTAATAAAAAGACTTTAACAGGGTTCCATTGTTTGAAATATAAAAAGTCTAGAGACTGCATATACAGTCAAAATTTTATTGCTTTTGAGTAAAACAACATTAAACTTTGACACAAATTTAAAAACCAATAAATGAATAAATAGTCAATACACAGTGACTTATTTTATTATATCTAGGAAGTATTTAGAATTGCTAATGAGAAAAAATCCAATGTAACAAGTGGAGGAATAATTTGATCTATGTTTTGCTATTCTAATACAATTTTCCATCTGAATGACCATAAGCCATTTACTGCTGACATTGACAGTCCATTGTGTCTTTGATTCTGAGGAAATGTGGTTTTTTTTAGAAAATATATTCACAAGTCCAGACTGGCGTAGTAATTCCTATATGGTTATAGTGTGCTCAGTAAGACATCTTGTGCCTATTGTTGTTTTAGACAAATATTCATATAGAAATCTCCTTGAAATAGTTTGTTTGAATAACGAATTATTGTTTAAACAATGGGGTTATGAAGAAGAATTATTGTATAATTGACTGAATATTAAATAACTATGATCAAGAGTGCCACAAAATACATCTAATTAAAGGAGTGCATTGAACTTTGTGCACAAGATTAATCTAGTACGTTTGGAAACTTTGTGCTTTCGTTTAATCAGATGCGGTTTGTGGCCCTCATAATCCTATTTCTTATATTTACTCCACCCAGTTAATTGTTCTATTTATTATGTAGATCAGAATTATTTTTGTCAACGGTTAATCCTAAATTTGATGAACAGTGGATGAACATCTGTTTAACAATAATTTTGGTTGAAAAGAATCAGAGAGAAAAAACAAATGATTATTTTCATATTTGATTTAATAGGATTACTGTTACAGGACAAATTCAACATTTCCTCCATATCTATATAATAATGCATATTCCAAATAAAACTTATTAACCTTTGATAACTTAACAACAATTAAATTTGAAATTAAACAGTTTTGTTCAGTCATCTGTGCAAGATGAATTCATCTAGAACATCACATAGAAATATTCTTCTTCAAGATAAATAGCACTGTTATGCATTTAACTCTGACATTAATTTCATATTTATATGCAAATGGAGTTTCTAATAATTTCAGTTCTATATGCAAAAACAGATTTTTCTTTTAAATGCAGTGTAATACGCTGTTACATTGACTACTCTTTAATTCCTTTAATAAAACTCCAAATTTTAGCTGCTATGCAGTGACGAGGCTGATATAATAAATGGCAAAGGATTACAGCACAGCATTTTATGAATCAGTTTCAAGGGTTAGAGACTTGCCGCAAGATCCATCAATTTTTTTGTTAAGAACTATCAACATTTACTATTCGATCCCTATATACACACTTGTGTATAGCACAGGGAATGTTTTTAAGTAAAGATTCATAGCACAAAACAAATTTTAACAGACTTCTGGCATGTCTATAAGGTTTCGACAGTGACTTAGTTACTTGATGCTAAAAAATTGATCAACAAGTTTATTAAATTAAATAAATAAAGGAGTAATTTAGATAAAAAAAAACCAATCATAAGTATTAACAGATTAGCTGAGGTAAGCTATCTTCCTTCTAAACAGGTAAAAACTAAACCTACTAATACTTTAATTATTATTTGACCACACTGATGAATAGGAAATACACATTTTCACTCGGAAGAAAATTGTGACATCTTAGGAAATGGTAAAGAGTCATCAGAAGTTCATCAATATCTTGGCATCAATCAGATTACCATTAATATTTTCAAACGAAATCGACAGCTTTTTCTATAATGTGGGATTTATACAACTGCTCTGGTTAGTGACAGGTCTTCTGGTAGTTTATTGATGGAAAGGAAGGTTGTATTTTAAGCAGTTTTTGCATTAAACTATAAATGCATGTTACAGAAAAGATTTAAAAAAATCTAATTACAATCAAAGTAAAACAGCATAAAATTTAAACAAAAGGCATGGAAAAGTTAATTATTTAACAAAAAAAGGATAAAAGTGTAACTATTCAAATTTCAGTACATCTTGTATGATTCATTAACAATTTATATGTAAACATATAATTCTTCATTATTGCTTTAAAATGTGTTAATGAATCAACGATTCCTTATTACTGGAATTCATGTTTATGAAAATTAAATGCAAGTACATTTACAAATAATTATCAAATATTTTTTAACTTAATTTATATTATTATTTTTCATTTATAACAAGTGTAAACTTCAGGAGTTTTAAAACCTTTGCTTCCCAATTCGATGTTACCAGATTTCAGACTATACATGTATATATTATCGAAAAGTAAACGTTACAAATACAACTCAAAATTAACTGCATGTTACAAATTCTGAAGGAAACTTACCTGATACTAAGAAATCTGATCATTGGCATTAAAAGGATTTATTTACAACTGTGAGAGAATCCTTGAACAGATCAATTAATCATATGTCCAGGAGAAAACCATCTAGCTGACAAACAAGAATATTCTATACAATGCAGTCATACATATAATCCATATATCTTATTCTCCCTTATAACAATATCCATTGTCAACACTTACAATGTGAAGAAAATTTAAAATTGATTTCCCCAATTGAGATAACAGCCAAGTCACAAGGACACTTCCAATAATGAATTAGCAAATCATACTAATTAATTCCTTAAGAAGATGTATGTTTAATCAAATCCTGGTCACAATGGCCTTCATTTATTACTGCTGTGACTGTATTCTAAGAAAACATACACGACAACCACAATGCATTCACGTAGTAGCGATTTTACGATTTTACGACAGTAGTATTATAACAAATACACATTTCTGACTAGCAGTAATATTGGGCACTACAACTCTAATTTACTGTGATGGCATTCAAACGCCAATCATGTAAACAACCTGTAGACTTCCTTGAAATATCCAGAGTAATAATCTGTTTCAAAGAAGTCTTTTTTCCAATATTTGAATGAAGGTTGATGGAACTATTTCAGATATCTGGTACCAAATTACCCCCGGGGAAATTAATGCTGCAATCAAATAATTAGCCAACCATTATCCCCAGCTCACCTTTCTATCAATTCAGATGCCAAAAAGAACATATCCTGACAGATAAAATTCAGTTGATTAAAACATGTAAGTGATAGGCATATATATATGTCACAATCAATACTGCCACAGAAATCTCATCCTAACATACCACTTACCTGGAAGACTAATCTCTGCATGTCAGCTATCATAAATCTTGTATTATTACAAACCTATGTGCTGGGGGCTGTGTGTTTAATTTTTATTTCAGCAATTCAGCCAGACTATCATATAACCCACAATACTATCAGACAAGAACCTGATTAGCTTTTTGTTTGACCTTGAACTTAAATTTTCCAAAAACTCATCAAAGAGATGTTGTGCTCAAGACAAACTAAAGTTACAAAGACTTACTTTGTATTGACAATCTGTGCAAAGAAACATGAATGTTGAATATCAACTTGGTTCACAAAAGACTAGTTTTTTTTCTGTGTACTATAATGGACATTACAGTCTAAGTTCAGGGGGTCTTGGAAGCTGACTGGTTAAGGTAGTAATTCATCTACTAATGACCACCGTTGTGTCAACACTGAGGTTTTATTTTTGGAGCCTTACTGTGGGCAGGGTGTACTCAACATATTGATTATAAAATTACTAGGTATGTAGTCAATAAATTGTTGTCTGTCCATGTGGAGATGTCAACATAACTTACAGGTATATAATTACAGGGAATGTAGTCAATAAATTATTGTCTGTCCATGTGGAGATGTCAACATAACTTACAGGTAAATAATTACAGGGAATGTAGTCAATAAATTATTGTCTGTCCATGTGGAGATGTCAACATAACTTACAGGTATATAATTACTGGGTATGTAGTCAATAAATTATTGTCTGTCCATGTGGAGATGTCAACATAACTTACAGGTATATAATTACAGGGTATGTAGTCAATAAATTGATGTCTGTCCATGTGGAGGTGTCAACATAACTTACAGGTATATAATTACTGGGTATGTAGTCAATAAATTATTGTCTGTCCATGTGGAGATGTCAACATAACTTACAGGTATATAATTACAGGGTATGTAGTCAATAAATTGATGTCTGTCCATGTGGAGGTGTCAACATAACTTACAGGTATATAATTACAGGGTATGTAGTCAATAAATTATTGTCTGTCCATGTGGAGATGTCAACATAACTTACAGGTATATAATTACAGGGAATGTAGTCAATAAATTATTGTCTGTCCATGTGGAGGTGTCAACATAACTTACAGGTATATAATTACTGGGTATGTAGTCAATAAATTATTGTCTGTCCATGTGGAGGTGTCAACATAACTTACAGGGAAATAATTACTGGGTATGTAGTCAGTAAATTGATGTCTGTCCATGTGGAGATGTCAACATAACTTACAGGTATATAATTACTGTGTATGTAGTCAATAAATTATCGTCTGTCCATGTGGAGATGTCAACATAACTTACAGGTATATAATTACTGGGTATGTAGTCAATAAATTATTGTCTGTCCATGTGGAGATGTCAACATAACTTACAGGTATATAATTACTGGGTATGTAGTCAATAAATTATTGTCTGTCCATGTGGAGATGTCAACATAACTTACAGGGAAATAATTACTGGGTATGTAGTCAATAAATTATTGTCTGTCCATGTGGAGATGTCAACATAACTTACAGGTAAATAATTACTGGGTATGTAGTTAATAAATTGTTGTCTGCCATGTGGAGATGTCAACATTACTTACAGGTAAATAATTACTGTGTATGTAGTCAGTAAATTGTTGTCTGTCTATGTAGAGATGTCAACATAACTTACAGGTATATAATTACTGGGAATGTAGTCAATAAATTGTTGTCTGTCCATGTGGAGATGTCAACGTAACTTACAGGGAAATAATTACTGGGTATGTAGTCAATAAATTGTTGTCTGCCCATGTGGAGATGTCAACATAACTTACAGGTAAATAATTACTGGGTATGTAGTCGATACATTGTTGTCTGTCTATGTAGAGATGTCAACATAATTTACAGGTATATAATTACTGGGAATGTAGTCAATAAATTGTTGTCTGTCCATGTGGAGATGTCAACATAACTTACAGGTATATAATAACTGGGTATGTAGTCAATATATTGATGTCTGTCCATGTGGAGATGTCAACATAATTTACAGGTATATAATTACTGGGTATGTAGTCAATAAATTGTTGTCTGTCCATGTGGAGATGTCAACATAACTTACAGGTAAATAATTACTGGGTATGTAGTCAATAAATTGTTGTCTGTCCATGTGGAGGTGTCAACATAACTTACAGGTATATAATTACTGGGTAAGTAGATAATATATTGTTGTGTGTTCATGTAGAGATGTCAACATAACTTACAGGTATATAATTACTGGGAATGTAGTCAATAAATTATTGTCTGTCCATGTGGAGATGTCAACATAACTTACAGGTATATAATTACTGGGTATGTAGTCAATAAATTGTTGTCTGTCCATGTGGAGATGTCAACATAATTTACAGGTATATAATTACATGTACTGGGTATGTAGTCAATAAATTGTTGTCTGTCCATGTGGAGATGTCAACATAACTTACAGGTAAATAATTACAGGGTATGTAGTCAATAAATTGTTGTCTGTCCATGTGGAGATGTCAACATAACTAACAGGTAAATAATTACTGGGTATGTAGTCAATAAATTATTGTCTGTCCATGTGGAGATGTCAACATAACTTACAGGGAAATAATTACTGGGTATGTAGTCAATAAATTGTTGTCTGTCCATGTGGAGATGTCAACATAACTTACAGGTATATAATTACTGGGTATGTAGTCAATAAATTATTGTCTGTCCATGTGGAGATGTCAACATAACTTACAGGTATATAATTACTGGGTATGTAGTCAATAAATTGTTGTCTGTCCATGTGGAGATGTCAACATAACTTACAGGTAAATAATTACTGGGTATGTAGTCAATAAATTGTTGTCTGTCCATGTGGAGGTGTCAACATAACTTACAGGTATATAATTACTGGGTATGTAGTCAATAAATTGTTGTCTGTCCATGTGGAGATGTCAACATAACTTACAGGTATATAATTACTGTGTATGTAGTCAATAAATTATTGTCTGTCCATGTGGAGATGTCAACATAACTTACAGGGAAATAATTACTGGGTATGTAGTCAATAAATTGTTGTCTGTCCATGTGGAGATGTCAACATAACTAACAGGGAAATAATTACTGGGTATGTAGTCAGTAAATTGTTGTCTGTCCATGTGGAGATGTCAACATAACTAACAGGGAAATAATTACTGGGTATGTAGTCAATAAGTTATTGTCTTTCCATGTGGAGATGTCAACATAACTAACAGGTAAATAATTACTGGGTATGTAGTCAATAAATTATTGTCTGTCCATGTGGAGATGTCAACATAACTTACAGGGAAATAATTACTGGGTATGTAGTCAGTAAATTGATGTCTGTCCATGTGGAGATGTCAACATAACTTACAGGTATATAATTACTGGGTATGTAGTCAATAAATTGTTGTCTGTCCATTTGGATATGTCAACATAACTTACAGGTAAATAATTACTGGGTATGTAGTCAATAAATTGTTGTCTGTCCATGTGGAGATGTCAACATAAGTTAAAGGTAAATAATTACTGGGTATGTAGTCAATAAATTGTTGTCTGTCCATGTGGAGATGTCAACATAACTTACAGGTAAATAATTACAGGGTATGTAGTCAATAAATTGTTGTCTGTCCATGTGGAGATGTCAACATAACTTACAGGTAAATAATTACTGGGTATGTAGTCAATAAATTGTTGTGTGTCCATGTGGAGATGTCAACAAAACTAACAGGTAAATAATTACCATTAAAACAGTACAGGGGCCTCAGTGGCCAAATGGTTAAGATAGCTGGTCTTCTATTGACCACTGGTCTGTCAACAATGAGATTGCGGATTAGAAACTGGAAAGATGTGCTAGAATCCAATCCTAACTGACAAGGACTGCCAGTTTTCCTACCAAAGTTGCTGTTTTCTCTGGGTAATGTGGCTTCCTCCCCAGTAAAAACTGGATGCCATAATATGGCTGAAAAATTGCTGAAAGTGGCATTAAACACTATTTAATCAAACAAACAAATAAAAGAATACATATTTTGTATAATGTTGCCTGTTTGCTTTAAATAGACAAAAAGCGTTACTTTGTAAAACAATATATATGGAATCATTAAAATACATACTTTTTTCTAAATGTAGACTTGTATTGCAGCATTATACTTCCAGGAGGTATTATTACAACACATTTAAGGTTTTCAGATCTTTAAGATTGTGAACTCAACCTTTTGAGTTTTTTGCAAAGAGATTTCATGTTTAAAATATTGTTAAAGCTTCTGTCTTACATAATTACTGAACTATATACAACCTAACAAAAAAACGAAAAGAGTTCAAAGCAAATACATATCGTCTTTTATTTGAAAGTAGACTATATTATGTAATGCTCATTTTACTTAAATAACCCAAGGACCAATATTAGTGCAGTGGTAATAATTATGTTATATTACATCATAGAAAACAGATGATTGATCTGATCTTTCCTGATTTCCAAGGTTCTATAAAAAAAAAATGTTCAACTGACATATGATTATTTTGTACCAAAAAATTAAACATAAACTATTGGTAGTTAAGGGCAACTAAAATTTTGTTTGCTAAAATTTAAATGACTCAGCACAAACTTCAGGATGTAGTCCTTAAGTTGAACAAATTTATATTCCCTGAAAATTGTGAAAAATGTTTAGAACAACAAGACAAAGGACAAATTTTAATCACAAAGCTAAATTAGGTTGGTGTTTAATTAACAAGATTTTCTTAAATAGCATTACTTGAATAACTGTAAATACACTTCTTTCTAGTTTGTTTGTTTGTTTGATGGTGTTTAACGCCACTTTCAGCAATTTTTCAGCTATATCATGGCGTCCAGTTTTTATTGGGGGAGGAAGCCGCGGTACCCAGAGAAAACCCCTGACCTGCGGTAGGAAAACTGGCAATCCTTGTCAATTAAGATTGGAGTCGGTGTACACCCTGCCTGCAGAGAGAATCGAACCCGCAATCTCAGTGTTGACAGACCACGTGGTCAATAGTAGACGAACTACCTTGACCACTCGGCCACCGAGGCCCCCTTTCTAGTTTGTATTTTCTAAATTATATAATTCAATTGAGATTTGTTGTTTAAATTATAATCTGATGTAAAATGTCATTACCTCCACACCCCCATCACTGTCACATGAGACTATCTTGTTTACCGGATTTTCGGACCCTACCTGCAACTGTAAAAGATTTGCCCTAAGGTTAACAGAAAGGTTAATCTTATAAGCGTCTTACTAGTTACCAAACAGTTAAAAACACCACACTTGACTTCATGTTATTTATTAAACTGATCACTCCCCCATCATTACACTTTAACAGATTATGCAAATATATAAATCTAACTTCAGTACTCTGTCTCTGATAAGGCCCCTCTCACGTTAGGCAACACCCCCTCCCCCACCACCAACAAAGATTACATTATATAACCTTTTTATAATGCTTCTTAAATAAAATATTTTCACAGGAGAAGCCATTCTTATAATATGGCCAGATTTCATTGGTCTTAGATGGACTACTGTAATCACCAATCTGGGGGCTTTGGTGGCCAGTTAGTTAAGGTAGTTTGTCTACTATTGATCATGTTGTCTGTCAACACTGAGGTTGCAGGTTTGACTCTTACTGCAGACAGGGTGTCCTCAACTTCATTCTTAATTGACAAGGAATGTCAGTTTTCCTACAGAAGGTTGGGGGTTTTCTCTGGGTACACAAGCTTCCTCCCCCAATATAAACTGGATGACATGATATAGCTGACAAATTTCTGAAAGTGGCATTAAACATCATTCAAACAAACAAAATAATCACCAATCTTACCACAAATTCTAGAAACACCTTCCAATATAACCATCAGATCAATCAATATAACCACAATAAGTTCCTTAAATCCACTATATCTCCAATTGAACATGACTATGATATTTTACATATATACAATAGTTCCAGATGTTAATGAACTATTAAGTTAGGGGTATTAAAGAATAAGCTATTTATCGTGGTCATAGTCAGGTGAGGTTTGGTATTTAACCAAGAATATATTATAGACAACAAATAATATTGTTGATATTTAAAATGCAGAGCGAGACGAAATCAGTAAAAATTCCTATAGATCAATATTTAAAAGATGTTGCAATACAGGTTAACCTTCACCTAACTACCTATTTCTATTTCTACAGAAAAATTATTAACCGACTTCTTTTTTGTATTGAACAGTTGACAAAATCGGTAAAAAGAGGTCACCTTAATAGACTTTTTCTCAATGAAATTTAAATCATCCTGATAATATAATGTACATTACCACTGTCCTTTAATAATATTTTGTACTAAAAGTACTCAGACCAGGTATAGAATACCTTTTTTAGCAATAAAACTGCAGTCAAGTCCAAGAGGCCACTGCTTAGTGGCATTAATTTATAAAATGTCATGCATTTATTAATTAACCAAATGCAGACCCCAATTTTGTTAGCAGGATAATCTATGGTTTCTTTGTAAAATCTTGTTTATGAATGTTAAATAGATCAACTATAGGAATGAAAAAGAGAGAATTAGATTTCATAAAGTCTTATCCTTTCTTAAAGCCACATATCTGAGGATAAAATCCAATACTTTCTTGCACGTAACCTTTTACATGACAGAAAATACCCAGAAAATGAGAATATAACAATCTACTGCTGTGACATAACACATGCCTGTCTTGTAAGACTTGTATGGCAGCAGAAAAACCACAAGGAACACTCAACATCCCTGATGACAATCTAAGACTTTCCTTATATTTCTGTCTTTGTTATATAAAAGCTCTCTTTTAATGGTACACCAAATATAAGCTTTACACAGCTCATTAGAAATTCATTATTATTGTATCATCGTGTATTATACACTGCTGCAGATCAGATCATTAAGTGCAAAAGATTATTATGTCTATCATATCAATAGTAAGTTTGCCAGCTTACTGGAAAAAGATTACTAACAAAAACCATAAGGTAGATTTGCAAATGTGAAACGTGATGCTAGTTAATATCCATGATTTTTATATGATAAAAGAGACATGAAAAGATTTATAAATGTGAAACAAACCAAAGCTAATAACATCCCAAAGGGCGAAATATTGCTAATGTTCATTGATATATTTGTATTCATTATTAGTCCACCTAACTATATTTGCTAACAATATTTCAAAAGTTTGTAAAAAACGAGTGACAATCAATCAACCAATCAAAACTTTAAAAGAATTTCTAATTTGCATAATCCTTTAGTTTCTGATTGGACAGATTTCAAAAATTTTCAGCTATATTTTAGCAACCAGTCAAAATGCACAATGAAGTGCTAGCCCTTGGATACTTGAAACAAAATGTATTTCTGCAATGATAAGATATTAGCCTAATGACACATAAAAACAATCTTTTCTTTCTGTAACATAAAAGAAATACCAGTATAGACCTGATTATTCTGACAAAACACTTTATTGGTAAAAGTTACTGCCTTCAAATAAATTAACATCTTTGAAAATGGTTGACTTTCATGCAGCCTTTGTTCTGTTCATTTCAGTTAGTTAAGCTCTAAAATTATTAGTTTTCTTTCAAACCATATTACTTTTGTAAAAACCAGTTAAACTGCTACTTAATGAACATTAAATTTTTTTTCCTATTTCAACACAATCATCATGAAAGTTTTCAGAGAGTCAATATATATACTTTAATATCCAAACTTTTGTCAATCATCATTATACCTGTTCAACCATCATAATACAAGTTTGACCTGACAACTTTTGATGAAGTAAGTCATGGCACATAAAAAATTCAATAAATCATGACTTAACCTACCTATGTTCTCTTAACGAAAATATACCTCTAGCGCAAAGGTTAATTAACAAGGTCAAGACAATTTGTTTTATTTCCAGATAATTATCAGTTACATCATTAGTTCATAGATAGTTAATAAATAAATGTAGTTCCTGAAAATTACTTTAATTAAACTTTATATTCCATAATGAATCACATAATTACCAGTTTTAAGACAATTTTCTGGCTAGGTAAGTACTGACTTGTACATCATAACCATCACATTATTGTTTAACGTTCTTGTTTCACGCATTCTGACTGGATGTCGAAGACAATGAAGTCTTAAACATTGAAGAGTCTATAGTGATGTGAAAGTTGTTGGTTTACAGAAGAAATAGGTATGTTCATGCACTTTTGGGAAAGCCACTCGTAATAGACATTGTTGTCTTTATACTCTTTCTGCTGTGCTCCACTTGCAAAAGACATACAATTTTTATCACTCTCAGAATATCACCCAGTCTTTCCCAAAAACGTATGCAAGAACTTATTATAATTAAATGTGGTAAATGGTCAAAACTGATAAATGTTTTGTGGACTGGTACTTATATGTTATTCATTGTAAGTAAGGACTATAGATATTAATAAAGTGACAATTGCATAACAAAATCACTGGTGATGTGAATTGACCAAGCATGATTACAAAACAAATGCCAGTAAATATTCAGTTCCTTCCCATCATACAGTATTACTTTAGCAAAAACATAAAAATAATAACAATCAGAAACAAGAAAATATGTCTCGGTGATATTGATGCCCCATTTGGGACATAATGGTGTAAACACCCCATTTTGTCCATATTTGGCACACTCTACAGAATTTAGCCAGTAAAGAGACCTCATCATGTTTTAACTGTTTAATATGAGTTTCATGAAGATGTAAAGTTATCTTAATAAAAAAAAAATCACAATGCAAAGGTAGACCTGAGGTGTAAAGGACAGAAGACATAGGAACGATCGGAGGAACAGACCAAAATCTACATGTTCCTAACATTCATTGACGGGATTTCTTCTGTACCCACAAACATGTTGGGGTAACATAACCATCTGATTAAATCTGACTGGACAGAAAACATATTCTGAAGAACATTTCTGACTGACAAACGTGTTAAAAGTGGTGTTGACATTAGTTAGCTTTAAATCAAAAACAAAATACAAGTTAGTATCATCCTTTAGTCTGGTTATTTGAGCATAAAAGCATATTATTTTAGTTTTTAAATGGTTTCTGTATATATTTCCTAGTATTTTAATTTTCTAAACTATATTTAACACTTTGGAGGCCATCTTGGATTCTAGAACACCAAAGGTAAACCCTCTGAAAATAACAACCATCATATCATTCTGTTATGACAATCTTAAAAAAAGTGTTTCTATGATCCACAGGTATGAGTACACTTTAATCCATAAGAACAAATGTATAACGTTCATAAGAGGTCTTCCTGTAATAATGTGTGTATTTTCTTTTTCCAATAGTATACATGTATCCAAGCTTATATGGAACATCAGACTATCTAAAGAACTTATAAGTAGCACATGATTATTTACAAAATGTGTGAGATACTTTGTATATACAGTGTTAATGAACATGCTATATATTGAAAATAAAATTAATATAAGACCAGAGACATTGAAAATAAATAATTAATATTAGACCAGAAATATTGAAATAATAATTAATATAAGACCAGAGAAAGTTGATCACGTCTTTGATGTGACATGCAAAATTTAAATGAAAAAAGTTCAATTTGTACAATGTTATATTGGATCACTTGTAACTGTTTATTCTATACTATGACCCCAAATTAAAATATTAAAATTTTAAATTTTGGCCATAAATTGATAAATATATGTTGTTCTTGCGTCTGAAGTAGCAGTTTTTAAATCCTGGGTGTAAAACGGTCCTTATATCATTTATATAATATGTTCGATTATTTAAAAAAATATTAAAAACCATAAAAATAAAGAATAAACATGGGTGAAAGTTTTTTTTAAGAAATTGTGTAACTGAAGAAACTTCAATATTAGTGTAAGGAAAATTTAAGAAATCCAGAAATCTGTTAAAAGATGGAACACTTTTACACTTGGACTAAAGAAACTAACAGATATTGAGGTTATACGTTTAGAATTTTACACATTTCATCTAATCAAAACTCATCTGTGGTATATTAGATTGACAAATAATGGAAGATTGAAGACAATAATTTTAAAAAGCTAATCAAAATCTGACTAAGGTGATTTACCTGTCTGTTAAATTTTCCACTTCTTCTGTATATATCATAACCTCATCAGATCACTTTATAACTAATTCTCTTTTGGACCTCTGATCCTGCAGTAACAAGAAACCAAATTGATGAAAATGTTTCCTCCATATATAACACCTGAGAGTCAATTTGTTTTCTATACAATCAATAGATGTGATAAATTATAATGATGCAGTACATGTATTAATTTCCAATCAAGTTTTGTAACATAACAGGCAGCTAACCTGTTGTTGATATACTGAACATCTCCTGACTATTGTAATTACTTATGTTCTAGTTTTCCAGAAATACATCTGGAAAAAATGGTCTCCATCATGGTTTACATCAATTGAATATCAATAAAATTGATGAATGATATGATCGTGTACAAGCACAGCAGGTATATTCAAAACACAAATCCTTGACATTCTTAAATGTATTAATTCATATATATCCTGCGAACATCTTTATGAAAAAATTCTTTTACAATAACTTGACAATTAAGTTTTTGTTCAAGATCTTTATTGCAAGAACATTTAGAAAAAACAATATATAACTTACAACTCAGTTTTTTTATTAATTGATCAAATGATGCGTGTTCAAATAGTAATAGAAAATTGACATATTTTTGCATATACTTAATACAACTGCTACAGGTCAGTTCATTTAAGATAAACCTGTTAACTCAATAGAAGGCAATGCGATCACTTCACTTATACATGTCTAAGTATGTTTGGAATGTACTGGTACAATACAGGATTATAAAGATCAAATACTACACTGTAACAGCACAGAATTAAAACTGACCAAGCTGCTGTCAATGAATGTACTGGTACAATACAGGATTATAAAGATCAAATACTACACTGTAACAGCACAGAATTAAAACTGACCAAGCTGCTGTCAATGAATGTACTGGTACAATACAGGATTATAAAGATCAAATACTACACTGTAACAGCACAGAATTAAAACTGACCAAGCTGCTGTCAATGAATGTACTGGTACAATACAGGATTATAAAGATCAAATACTACACTGTAACAGCACAGAATTAAAACTGACCAAGCTGCTGTCAATGAATGTACTGGTACAATACAGGATTATAAAGATCAAATACTACACTGTAACAGCACAGAATTAAAACTGACCAAGCTGCTGTCAATGAATGTACTGGTACAATACAGGATTATAAAGATCAAATACTACACTGTAACAGCACAGAATTAAAACTGACCAAGCTGCTGTCAATGAATGTACTGGTACAATACAGGATTATAAAGATCAAATACTACACTGTAACAGCACAGAATTAAAACTGACCAAGCTGCTGTCAATGAATGTACTGGTACAATACAGGATTATAAAGATCAAATACTACACTGTAACAGCACAGAATTAAAACTGACCAAGCTGCTGTCAATGAATGTACTGGTACAATACAGGATTATAAAGATCAAATACTACACTGTAACAGCACAGAATTAAAACTGACCAAGCTGCTGTCAATGAATGTACTGGTACAATACAGGATTATAAAGATCAAATACTACACTGTAACAGCACAGAATTAAAACTGACCAAGCTGTTGTCAATGAATGTACTGGTACAATACAGGATTATAAAGATCAAATACTACACTGTAACAGCACAGAATTAAAACTGACCAAGCTGCTGTCAATGAATGTACTGGTACAATACAGGATTATAAAGATCAAATACTACACTGTAACAGCACAGAATTAAAACTGACCAAGCTGCTGTCAATGAATGTACTGGTACAATACAGGATTATAAAGATCAAATACTACACTGTAACAGCACAGAATTAAAACTGACCAAGCTGCTGTCAATGAATGTACTGGTACAATACAGGATTATAAAGATCAAATACTACACTGTAACAGCACAGAATTAAAACTGACCAAGCTGCTGTCAATGAATGTACTGGTACAATACAGGATTATAAAGATCAAATACTACACTGTAACAGCACAGAATTAAAACTGACCAAGCTGCTGTCAATGAATGTACTGGTACAATACAGGATTATAAAGATCAAATACTACACTGTAACAGCACAGAATTAAAACTGACCAAGCTGCTGTCAATGAATGTACTGGTACAATACAGGATTATAAAGATCAAATACTACACTGTAACAGCACAGAATTAAAACTGACCAAGCTGCTGTCAATGAATGTACTGGTACAATACAGGATTATAAAGATCAAATACTACACTGTAACAGCACAGAATTAAAACTGACCAAGCTGCTGTCAATGAATGTACTGGTACAATACAGGATTATAAAGATCAAATACTACACTGTAACAGCACAGAATTAAAACTGACCAAGCTGCTGTCAATGAATGTACTGGTACAATACAGGATTATAAAGATCAAATACTACACTGTAACAGCACAGAATTAAAACTGACCAAGCTGCTGTCAATGAATGTACTGGTACAATACAGGATTATAAAGATCAAATACTACACTGTAACAGCACAGAATTAAAACTGACCAAGCTGCTGTCAATGAATGTACTGGTACAATACAGGATTATAAAGATCAAATACTACACTGTAACAGCACAGAATTAAAACTGACCAAGCTGCTGTCAATGAATGTACTGGTACAATACAGGATTATAAAGATCAAATACTACACTGTAACAGCACAGAATTAAAACTGACCAAGCTGCTGTCAATGAATGTACTGGTACAATACAGGATTATAAAGATCAAATACTACACTGTAACAGCACAGAATTAAAACTGACCAAGCTGCTGTCAATGAATGTACTGGTACAATACAGGATTATAAAGATCAAATACTACACGTACTGTAACAGCACAGAATTAAAACTGACCAAGCTGCTGTCAATGAATGTACTGGTACAATACAGGATTATAAAGATCAAATACTACACTGTAACAGCACAGAATTAAAACTGACCAAGCTGCTGTCAATGAATGTACTGGTACAATACAGGATTATAAAGATCAAATACTACACTGTAACAGCACAGAATTAAAACTGACCAAGCTGCTGTCAATGAATGTACTGGTACAATACAGGATTATAAAGATCAAATACTACACTGTAACAGCACAGAACTAAAACTGACCAAGCTGCTGTCAATGAATGTACTGGTACAATACAGGATTATAAAGATCAAATACTACACTGTAACAGCACAGAATTAAAACTGACCAAGCTGCTGTCAATGAATGTACTGGTACAATACAGGATTATAAAGATCAAATACTACACTGTAACAGCACAGAATTAAAACTGACCAAGCTGCTGTCAATGAATGTACTGGTACAATACAGGATTATAAAGATCAAATACTACACTGTAACAGCACAGAATTAAAACTGACCAAGCTGCTGTCAATGAATGTACTGGTACAATACAGGATTATAAAGATCAAATACTACACTGTAACAGCACAGAATTAAAACTGACCAAGCTGCTGTCAATGAATGTACTGGTACAATACAGGATTATAAAGATCAAATACTACACTGTAACAGCACAGAATTAAAACTGACCAAGCTGCTGTCAATGAATGTACTGGTACAATACAGGATTATAAAGATCAAATACTACACTGTAACAGCACAGAATTAAAACTGACCAAGCTGCTGTCAATGAATGTACTGGTACAATACAGGATTATAAAGATCAAATACTACACTGTAACAGCACAGAATTAAAACTGACCAAGCTGCTGTCAATGAATGTACTGGTACAATACAGGATTATAAAGATCAAATACTACACTGTAACAGCACAGAATTAAAACTGACCAAGCTGCTGTCAATGAATGTACTGGTACAATACAGGATTATAAAGATCAAATACTACACTGTAACAGCACAGAACTAAAACTGACCAAGCTGCTGTCAATGAATGTACTGGTACAATACAGGATTATAAAGATCAAATACTACACTGTAACAGCACAGAATTAAAACTGACCAAGCTGCTGTCAATGAATGTACTGGTACAATACAGGATTATAAAGATCAAATACTACACTGTAACAGCACAGAATTAAAACTGACCCAGCTGCTGTCAATGAATGTACTGGTACAATACAGGATTATAAAGATCAAATACTACACTGTAACAGCACAGAATTAAAACTGACCAAGCTGCTGTCAATGAATGTACTGGTACAATACAGGATTATAAAGATCAAATACTACACTGTAACAGCACAGAATTAAAACTGACCAAGCTGCTGTCAATGAATGTACTGGTACAATACAGGATTATAAAGATCAAATACTACACTGTAACAGCACAGAATTAAAACTGACCAAGCTGCTGTCAATGAATGTACTGGTACAATACAGGATTATAAAGATCAAATACTACACTGTAACAGCACAGAATTAAAACTGACCAAGCTGCTGTCAATGAATGTACTGGTACAATACAGGATTATAAAGATCAAATACTACACTGTAACAGCACAGAATTAAAACTGACCAAGCTGCTGTCAATGAATGTACTGGTACAACACAGGATTATAAAGATCAAATACTACACTGTAACAGCACAGAATTAAAACTGACCAAGCTGCTGTCAATGAATGTACTGGTACAATACAGGATTATAAAGATCAAATACTACACTGTA
This sequence comes from Limnoperna fortunei, assembly GCA_944474755.1. Classification (NCBI taxonomy): domain Eukaryota; kingdom Metazoa; phylum Mollusca; class Bivalvia; order Mytilida; family Modiolidae; genus Limnoperna; species Limnoperna fortunei. The sequence goes on along the minus strand of OX104113.1, from coordinate 84,950,792 downwards.
ACAGCACAGAATTAAAACTGACCAAGCTGCTGTCAATGAATGTACTGGTACAATACAGGATTATAAAGATCAAATACTACACTGTAACAGCACAGAATTAAAACTGACCAAGCTGCTGTCAATGAATGTACTGGTACAATACAGGATTATAAAGATCAAATACTACACTGTAACAGCACAGAATTAAAACTGACCAAGCTGCTGTCAATGAATGTACTGGTACAATACAGGATTATAAAGATCAAATACTACACTGTAACAGCACAGAATTAAAACTGACCAAGCTGCTGTCAATGAATGTACTGGTACAATACAGGATTATAAAGATCAAATACTACACTGTAACAGCACAGAATTAAAACTGACCAAGCTGCTGTCAATGAATGTACTGGTACAATACAGGATTATAAAGATCAAATACTACACTGTAACAGCACAGAATTAAAACTGACCAAGCTGCTGTCAATGAATGTACTGGTACAATACAGGATTATAAAGATCAAATACTACACTGTAACAGCACAGAATTAAAACTGACCAAGCTGCTGTCAATGAATGTACTGGTACAATACAGGATTATAAAGATCAAATACTACACTGTAACAGCACAGAATTAAAACTGACCAAGCTGCTGTCAATGAATGTACTGGTACAATACAGGATTATAAAGATCAAATACTACACTGTAACAGCACAGAATTAAAACTGACCAAGCTGCTGTCAATGAATGTACTGGTACAATACAGGATTATAAAGATCAAATACTACACTGTAACAGCACAGAATTAAAACTGACCCAGCTGCTGTCAATGAATGTACTGGTACAATACAGGATTATAAAGATCAAATACTACACTGTAACAGCACAGAATTAAAACTGACCAAGCTGCTGTCAATGAATGTACTGGTACAATACAGGATTATAAAGATCAAATACTACACTGTAACAGCACAGAATTAAAACTGACCAAGCTGCTGTCAATGAATGTACTGGTACAATACAGGATTATAAAGATCAAATACTACACTGTAACAGCACAGAACTAAAACTGACCAAGCTGCTGTCAATGAATGTACTGGTACAATACAGGATTATAAAGATCAAATACTACACTGTAACAGCACAGAACTAAAACTGACCAAGCTGCTGTCAATGAATGTACTGGTACAATACAGGATTATAAAGATCAAATACTACACTGTAACAGCACAGAACTAAAACTGACCAAGCTGCTGTCAATGAATGTACTGGTACAATACAGGATTATAAAGATCAAATACTACACTGTAACAGCACAGAATTAAAACTGACCAAGCTGCTGTCAATGAATGTACTGGTACAATACAGGATTATAAAGATCAAATACTACACTGTAACAGCACAGAATTAAAACTGACCAAGCTGCTGTCAATGAATGTACTGGTACAATACAGGATTATAAAGATCAAATACTACACTGTAACAGCACAGAATTAAAACTGACCAAGCTGCTGTCAATGAATGTACTGGTACAATACAGGATTATAAAGATCAAATACTACACTGTAACAGCACAGAATTAAAACTGACCAAGCTGCTGTCAATGAATGTACTGGTACAATACAGGATTATAAAGATCAAATACTACACTGTAACAGCACAGAATTAAAACTGACCAAGCTGCTGTCAATCAATGTACTGGTACAATACAGGATTATAAAGATCAAATACTACACTGTAACAGCACAGAATTAAAACTGACCAAGCTGCTGTCAATGAATGTACTGGTACAATACAGGATTATAAAGATCAAATACTACACTGTAACAGCACAGAACTAAAACTGACCAAGCTGCTGTCAATGAATGTACTGGTACAATACAGGATTATAAAGATCAAATACTACACTGTAACAGCACAGAACTAAAACTGACCAAGCTGCTGTCAATGAATGTACTGGTACAATACAGGATTATAAAGATCAAATACTACACTGTAACAGCACAGAATTAAAACTGACCAAGCTGCTGTCAATGAATGTACTGGTACAATACAGGATTATAAAGATCAAATACTACACTGTAACAGCACAGAATTAAAACTGACCAAGCTGCTGTCAATGAATGTACTGGTACAATACAGGATTATAAAGATCAAATACTACACTGTAACAGCACAGAATTAAAACTGACCAAGCTGCTGTCAATGAATGTACTGGTACAATACAGGATTATAAAGATCAAATACTACACTGTAACAGCACAGAATTAAAACTGACCAAGCTGCTGTCAATGAATGTACTGGTACAATACAGGATTATAAAGATCAAATACTACACTGTAACAGCACAGAATTAAAACTGACCAAGCTGCTGTCAATGAATGTACTGGTACAATACAGGATTATAAAGATCAAATACTACACTGTAACAGCACAGAATTAAAACTGACCAAGCTGCTGTCAATGAATGTACTGGTACAATACAGGATTATAAAGATCAAATACTACACTGTAACAGCACAGAATTAAAACTGACCAAGCTGCTGTCAATGAATGTACTGGTACAATACAGGATTATAAAGATCAAATACTACACTGTAACAGCACAGAATTAAAACTGACCCAGCTGCTGTCAATGAATGTACTGGTACAATACAGGATTATAAAGATCAAATACTACACTGTAACAGCACAGAATTAAAACTGACCAAGCTGCTGTCAATCAATGTACTGGTACAATACAGGATTATAAAGATCAAATACTACACTGTAACAGCACAGAATTAAAACTGACCAAGCTGCTGTCAATGAATGTACTGGTACAATACAGGATTATAAAGATCAAATACTACACTGTAACAGCACAGAACTAAAACTGACCAAGCTGCTGTCAATGAATGTACTGGTACAATACAGGATTATAAAGATCAAATACTACACTGTAACAGCACAGAATTAAAACTGACCAAGCTGCTGTCAATCAATGTACTGGTACAATACAGGATTATAAAGATCAAATACTACACTGTAACAGCACAGAATTAAAACTGACCAAGCTGCTGTCAATGAATGTACTGGTACAATACAGGATTATAAAGATCAAATACTACACTGTAACAGCACAGAATTAAAACTGACCCAGCTGCTGTCAATGAATGTACTGGTACAATACAGGATTATAAAGATCAAATACTACACTGTAACAGCACAGAATTAAAACTGACCAAGCTGCTGTCAATCAATGTACTGGTACAATACAGGATTATAAAGATCAAATACTACACTGTAACAGCACAGAATTAAAACTGACCAAGCTGCTGTCAATGAATGTACTGGTACAATACAGGATTATAAAGATCAAATACTACACTGTAACAGCACAGAACTAAAACTGACCAAGCTGCTGTCAATGAATGTACTGGTACAATACAGGATTATAAAGATCAAATACTACACTGTAACAGCACAGAATTAAAACTGACCAAGCTGCTGTCAATCAATGTACTGGTACAATACAGGATTATAAAGATCAAATACTACACTGTAACAGCACAGAATTAAAACTGACCAAGCTGCTGTCAATGAATGTACTGGTACAATACAGGATTATAAAGATCAAATACTACACTGTAACAGCACAGAACTAAAACTGACCAAGCTGCTGTCAATGAATGTACTGGTACAATACAGGATTATAAAGATCAAATACTACACTGTAACAGCACAGAACTAAAACTGACCAAGCTGCTGTCAATGAATGTACTGGTACAATACAGGATTATAAAGATCAAATACTACACTGTAACAGCACAGAATTAAAACTGACCAAGCTGCTGTCAATGAATGTACTGGTACAATACAGGATTATAAAGATCAAATACTACACTGTAACAGCACAGAATTAAAACTGACCAAGCTGCTGTCAATGAATGTACTGGTACAATACAGGATTATAAAGATCAAATACTACACTGTAACAGCACAGAATTAAAACTGACCAAGCTGCTGTCAATCAATGTACTGGTACAATACAGGATTATAAAGATCAAATACTACACTGTAACAGCACAGAATTAAAACTGACCAAGCTGCTGTCAATGAATGTACTGGTACAATACAGGATTATAAAGATCAAATACTACACTGTAACAGCACAGAATTAAAACTGACCAAGCTGCTGTCAATGAATGTACTGGTACAATACAGGATTATAAAGATCAAATACTACACTGTAACAGCACAGAATTAAAACTGACCAAGCTGCTGTCAATGAATGTACTGGTACAATACAGGATTATAAAGATCAAATACTACACTGTAACAGCACAGAACTAAAACTGACCAAGCTGCTGTCAATGAATGTACTGGTACAATACAGGATTATAAAGATCAAATACTACACTGTAACAGCACAGAATTAAAACTGACCAAGCTGCTGTCAATGAATGTACTGGTACAATACAGGATTATAAAGATCAAATACTACACTGTAACAGCACAGAATTAAAACTGACCAAGCTGCTGTCAATGAATGTACTGGTACAATACAGGATTATAAAGATCAAATACTACACTGTAACAGCACAGAATTAAAACTGACCAAGCTGCTGTCAATGAATGTACTGGTACAATACAGGATTATAAAGATCAAATACTACACTGTAACAGCACAGAATTAAAACTGACCAAGCTGCTGTCAATCAATGTACTGGTACAATACAGGATTATAAAGATCAAATACTACACTGTAACAGCACAGAATTAAAACTGACCAAGCTGCTGTCAATGAATGTACTGGTACAATACAGGATTATAAAGATCAAATACTACACTGTAACAGCACAGAATTAAAACTGACCAAGCTGCTGTCAATGAATGTACTGGTACAATACAGGATTATAAAGATCAAATACTACACTGTAACAGCACAGAATTAAAACTGACCAAGCTGCTGTCAATGAATGTACTGGTACAATACAGGATTATAAAGATCAAATACTACACTGTAACAGCACAGAATTAAAACTGACCAAGCTGCTGTCAATCAATGTACTGGTACAATACAGGATTATAAAGATCAAATACTACACTGTAACAGCACAGAATTAAAACTGACCAAGCTGCTGTCAATCAAGTTTACTTCAATGACTCTTTTTAAATGTATATACTGGGTAATTCAATTTATGGCAACTTATGAGATCATATTGACCAGATACTTATATCACCTATAGGGAACGAGAGTATAAATACAACAATTATTCATTACTTCTTTACAACAAACCATACATTTATAGAAAATAATAACTTACACAGATTTTCCCAAACATTTGAGTGTCAAACTTTTCACCAGTAACCAAGAAAGTGGAATTTGGGAATAAGAGTTGGGAAGTGTGGTCATGGTAAAATGCCATGCGGAGATACAAAGAAAAGTCAGATAAGTAGGTACCAACTCTCACACAAAGTTAAATTCAGATAAGCTTTGGGTACCAACTCTCACACATTTGACATCCAAACAGTAAAAGTCAGAAAAGTAGGAACCAACTCCCACACATTTGACATCCCAACAGTAAAGTTCAGATAAGCCAGGTACCAACTCCCACACATTTGACATCCCAACAGTTAAGTTCAGATAAGCCAGGTACCAACTCCCACACATTTGACATCCCAACAGTTAAGTTCAGATAAGCCAGGTACCAACTCCCACACATTTGACATCCCAACAGTTAAGTTCAGATAAGCCAGGTACCAACTCCCACACATTTGACATCCCAACAGTTAAGTTCAGATAAGCCAGGTACCAACTCCCACACATTTGACATCCCAACAGTTAAGTTCAGATAAGCCAGGTACCAACTCCCACACATTTGACATCCCAACAGTTAAGTTCAGATAAGCCAGGTACCAACTCCCACACATTTGACATCCCAACAGTTAAGTTCAGATAAGCCAGGTACCAACTCCCACACATTTGACATCCCAACAGTTAAGTTCAGATAAGCCAGGTACCAACTCCCACACGTTTGACATCCAAACCTGTACAGTCAGAACAGTTAGAAGTTATAGAATAATACATGGCACAAGAAACCAATATCAGCTATTTAGTTTTGTGCTTTTTATCATATATTAATTTAAAAAACACGAGATGTTTCAATAGAAGTACACATAGGGATATGTACAATACATATGTTTAGCTATTGGATACTGGGCATGTGATGTAGGTTTAGCTATTGGAAGCAGGGCATATATATACATCTGAATGTAAAGCCAATCAAATGAGCTAAAACTTCCTCAAGTAAAATGTTCTTAATTTACATGGCTTTAAGCACAATACTCTTAAAATGAATCTGAAATTCCCAAAATCCTAAACACAAACTGGTCACTTTTTTTTATTTTCGGAACTCTCATTTCCTAAATTATGGCTATAAACAAGATTTCATTATTCCAAAAGACTATATAGCAAACTTTAAATATAAAGTATTTGTTATTCAGAATTATTTTAAAATTACTAAAAAATGGTAAAATATCAAACAAAGATGTTAACTCATACAAGTTTTGGGTTCAGTCTGGCACACAAACTCTTCAGATAGAGAATGAAATATTTTATAATTTATTGGATAATTACAAAGTACTAAATCTTTAATCAAGTTTACTTTAAGTGTAGCCAATAATTATTACAGTATTCTATTAACTTACCTTCGACTTATCTATGTATCAACATTCTCTTCCTAGTATATGTGTATACAAAAGAATTCGTACAACCACCAGAGCACTGGTTATAAATAGCTTGTTATTATAAGGCATACTGCTAATTGGTTCACAGCTGCAATATGAACTGTGTTAATTTCTTTTACTTTCAATTACCAAGAAATACATAGTTCTAGGACTATATCTATATCTAAAAGATCATAAAGATCAAAAAGTAAAATTTTTTAGAATAAAACTAAAACAATTTTTTTTTTTTTTGAATAGTTATTGCATTTTTTTGGAGGGAAGGGGGCAGTGGAAGCAGGAATAACATAAAAATGTGACCATTTTTTTAGGGGAGGGGGGAAGTAGAAGCTGGAGTAACATGAAAACATGATCTTCAGTTGAAAAATTGACAATCCTTGTCAATTTAGATTGGAGGTTAGCATTGCCATCTTGCAGTAAGACTTGAGACCACAACCTCAGTGTTGACAGACACATGATAAATAGCAGACTAACTAAAGACATCTGTCAATTACATTTTTAAAGTGTGACATTAAATTTTTCATTTCCTCTTTAATTGTTGTGCAATCAAAGGAAAAAAACCTCATAATTAAAAATGTTGTTTTAATTAAATTAATATATTTGTTTAGTCTGTTATTATAATGGGTAATGATTGTCACTATCAAGATCCAAAACTCTGGGTTAGTAAGTTAAAAGAACCCTTTTGTTAAGAGTCACTAGAACTACATGTAAGACAGATATACTGTCACACTTGATATACACTCATTAGAACCTCACCTGCTCAAGTATTATGAATACAAGCAAATTCTGCACAATATTTAAAGGCATAGTTAACTAATTGGAATCAATACGAAATATTATGATGAAATGAAATAATGAACATCAAATTAACACACAAATTTCAATAATTGTAAGAAATCTAGTTATGAAGTGACTTTGTAAATAGAAAGTGTATTTAATAATTTGTTTACCAGAAGTACAACTGAAGTGTACTTAAAGGTTTTTCTCTAACAAAGCAGTCATATAAAAAAAAATAAAATCAATGAACATATTTAATACCATTTTAGACTCGATGCATTTTTAAAAATATTTTCTTCCATCAATCACTTTCTCATTTTGTGTTATATTAACCGTTTAATCTTTTCCTGAAATGTTCCGCCAGCTAGCTAAGATTTGAGTTTTCTCCGGTTTATTATGATATCAGGCTCTATATCCTGTGGTTGACACTTTGGCTCCTCTGCCAAATTAATTGATAGTCAAAATATTGCCTACAGTGTTAATAAATGCTCAGCTGTAACATCAAGATATGTCTAAGTGAAATTACATCAACAAATTTTCTTTAGAATTGCTAGAATTACCTCCCTTGGTAAAAAATTTGATTTTTCATTATTTTTCCTTATACTTAATTTATTTTGTAATTTTTGTATTAAAACAACCAATAATTTGAATGATAATACAGGTATGTAAATATTTTAAAGTATAGAGGTAATTCAAGAAATTTCTAAGAAATGTTATTATTAGTGTCTTATCTATTCTAAGATTTAGCCTCTTTTAAAACCATAAAAAAGCCTAAGTAATGTGTTATGTTTTCAATAAGTATGATGAGTACCACACCAACACACTAGGTTGAAAACTTAATAGTTAGTTACATAAAAATATTTTGGACTCTGGTCTACATTGCAGCTTGCATGCATTGTGTTTAGCAGTGAAGAACAAAGATACAGTGCTTACATATTCAGTCGGACATGACCTTTCAATATCTACACTACTGTATGGAAACATAAATTGAGTTTTACTTTATAAGTCAAATCTATATACCACTTACTGATGAAACATATAAGTACTCTATAAAGAAACAAAAAGTACTTACCGAGTCAAACCATACAGACTAACAGACGAGGCTGATGTGTATTCACAATGATTTTATGCATAAGTTTGGCTTTTGTAATTTACAACATGACCTAGGTTTGCTTTATTCTTGTTTAATGCACAAGTATTCTTTTCAATTTCCATAAAGTGAATTTCGATTTTGCTTTAATTGCAGGGAATACCACCTCTAATATGGAATGAAAATTAAATGTCAAAAGGTTGTATTTGATTGAAGTCAACAAAAATTGCATCAAGATTGTTAAGTTAACTGTCATGTATTCATTTATTATTAAACTTACAAAAATCACAAGAAAATAATCTCCCAAGGGTTGATGTGATACCCAATCAAAGGTTAAGCAACCAAAAGGGAGGTTTTATTAAAACATTTATTGCATGTTAACCTTGCCTTAAAAAGAATCCATGTCTTTGAAGTAATTTCAAAGAGAATTCAACAACAAGAAGTATATAAATACAAGTCATTTACATACATTAATTAATAAAGCATATATTACAACTGGACTGGGCTAGATTTAATTGTCTTTAATTACAAATGTTTGATCTACTTTGTTTATCCTTAGACAGTTTAACGTAATTCACCCTTTATATTTTTATATATTTTATACCCCCACCAAAATCCTAGATAAAATGTGAACCCTAAATGGATCAATTTGTGTAAACCCTAGCAATTTTTATTATAAATTATATCATTACTGGTATATGAGTAGAAGTTCATCATCATATTAAAAAAATTATCAAATTATACTTAACTTTAAAAACATGAAAATAAATTGTTGTTTGTCACTGGTTCCATACAATAGTGTGACAATGAACACATAGATGACATATAATTTTGTTGTTTCTTGGAAATGTGATGACACACTACTAAAATAGTCAGAAGCAGGAAATTGTAATAAAACAGTTTATTTTTTAAAATACACTTACCACTTGCAGGTCATATCCTATCAATGTCAACCCAATAATAATTAAGGCCAACCAGTTACTTTAATATTATAAACTAAGTCTGTCAAGTGCATTTTGAAAAAAAAAACCAAATGCATATATTTATTTTTTTTGAAGGTTCTGAAAATTCCTTATAAATTTAGAAAGATCTTTACAGGTATATTTCTTTTTAGCAAAAATTACCCAATATAATTTATTTATTGATCAAACTATAAACCCATTCTTACATGAAACTTTTTTATAATATAACAAACCATATTATAAACTAAGCCTACATGTAAGATATGTATTTTAAATAGATGCAAGACAGAATTGAGTGTCCTTCTCCACTTAAAAGTTTCAAACTTTGCGAGAAAACTAATTTTATTTAGTTCTGAAATATTTTTGTTTGGATAAAGTTTAGTTATTGCCTAGTCCAATAGGGAAGGATTTTAAATTCTCATAAAATAAGATGTAGCCTCTAAAATCAAGTCACAACATACAGACATACAGAACCATGTCAGAAGCTAAGGTTTTAACCCTATTTACCTCCTGTCTGCTCTGTGTGAACTTGTTTATTGACAATCAAATGGACTGTAATCTTCTTTTGAACAAAACCCTTCCTATTTTTAAACTGCTTTTCTCTAATTAAATTTTTGCAATTAAATTTATAGATTTTCTCATAAAATAAACTTTCACTTGAACGGAAATAACTTAAAGCAATAAAACAACTTTAATGCTGGGTGAGCCTCTATCCCAATCTTCACAGCCATATAAAGACATAAAAACCTTAAACACCTACATTTCATTTAGGTGTAAAGGTCCTTAAATAAATGTGTTTTGTTGCATAAAACCAGGGTCTTTGACATGACAAAGTCTTGCAAAGTGGAAGAGTCAACGAGTACCTGGAAGTGTCAACAAGTACCTGTATTGATCAATCCATTGAAAATTACATGTTGTAAGCATGTGTTTACACCTGATCCTACCCATTGAAATTAATGAAAATCAATTATTTCTTTTCTTCTGATCAGTTTCAAACATGTTGATGTTCCAGCTAATTAATATCTACATACATTGACTTGTAGTACAGGCTGTGCAATACATGTACATGTATGCATAATTAGTAAAGTTTACAATGTTTTAATGCTTTAAATTTTATGCTAGGCATTTATTTCATTGGAGACCTTGCATATTTTAATAAGGTTATAGACCATATAGACCATCAAAAACAAAGGCCCATTCACCAAAAAACACTCACCTGAGTCACACTGGTACACCAAGTCTTATTGTAAGGACTATGGTCTACCATTATTTACATCTTTGGAATGATTTAATAAACTCAAATATGATCTATCAACAAATATTTTTGCGGAATCTGAAGCAATTCATGACTATAAAAGTTGTTCAATATTTGTTTAAACATGTTATTGCAGCAGCAAATGGATTTTAAATGAAAATTGTATTGTCAGATAATGACAAAAACTGATTGTAAAGAAGAGGTCTGTCTTTGGAGACTTCTTCCATTTTTTGGCCCGAGAAAAACGGACCATTTTTGAGCTTTGTAAACCTGTACGATTATGCTATAAATTATTATGCCTTTAAGACAAGTAAGGATTTGGTACTTTTGCACTTAATACAAAATTTTAAGTGGAAACACACTATATTTAATGAAATACCTGTCGGCAAGAGTGTTGTCATTTTTTTAAAAGTGCACATGTCAAAATAATTCGGCCTGGCAAAACAAGCATGCTCTAAAATCCAGGCTATGGAAACTGTAGATGAAAACAAATGCAGTGATGAAGGTGTTAATACTGATAAATATCTAGTTTATTTCATGAAAGCAATCTCCTATACTTTTCCTATTATCTGCCTTTGAAGAAGGAACAGTTTAACATTGAAAAAATTTGAATTTCTTTTACCCACAGCTGAAATGCACAAAATTGGTTGAAAGTAACCAAATAGTTCCTGAGAGAAAGAGTTATAAAATTTTGACCATCATATTTTGAACAATTTATTATATACCTCCTCTTTTATGAGGATATGGTTCTACAGATTAACATCACCCTATAATTCTTTGTGCCAAGTTAGATTAAAATGAGCACAAAAGTTCTGAGATTTTCAAATTATTATAATATTTTTGTAACCTTATCTCCCCCTTTAAAGTGGCCTTCTTCATTCAATAATATTTTGTGCTAGGTTTGATTGAAATGAGCACCAAAGTACCTGAGAAGAAGATTTAAATTTTAATTTTGACATACTGGTTATATTTTAAAATGTATGAATAATTTCCCAATTCATATTTGAACAATTTTTTTCAGTTAACTCTCCTCAGAACAGGGTGTGGCACTTCATTTGAACTACAGTAATCACTGTTTGCCAAAGGATACTTTGTACCAAGCTGACTGAAACTGAAGTTTAATTATGACAATGTCATTGCAGCCATCACTGGGCCTTTGTACAGATAACAAATTTTGATAAGAAATTTTTACATCTATAGATAATATAAGAAGAATGTGACCATTGGACACAGATGCATCAACATCAGCAAATAAGGGGCCATCACTTGGGAACCACAAAAATGAAATCAGTCATACCGAGTACTTAAACTTCCTCAATGTTTAGTTGTCCCGAAAACCAACAACAAATATTGCTATTATATTAAAGATTATAAGTGGCTTTTACTATGGCATGACAAAAGTGAAATCTGTCTAAACAAATTTGATCAGTGTTTAGTGACCTCCTCAACAGGTTCTCAAAATTGGAATGATTTCTCAAGTTATCATGTGGAAACCGATTATGAATGTACATGTGATCTTGGTTGGATATTATTCTGGTGAAAAGATTTCCTTATCATTCAAGTTTTCTCCAAGAAATCAAAATATTTCTTATTTGCCTGTTTGTCCCACTTCATTTTAAAGCTACAAAGTCACTTTAAGCAATTTTTCAGCTACATCATCCAGTTTCCAGGTAGGAAGTAAGAGTTTTCAGTGAAAACCCATGACATACAGCAGGAAAACTGGCAATCCTTGTCAAGGATGGAGTCGAGCACACCCTGCCTGCAATAGGTATGACTGTGCAACTTCGGTGCTTACACAGCAGTGATCACTAGTAGATGACTAACAACCTTAACCACTCTGCCACTTCTGTCCCTGTATCAAAAAGAAAGAAAGCTATCTGCTTTCACAAAAATAATACAAATGTCATAAAAATATCATTATTTAAATAAATTGTGTAAGCATTCATACCAGCTTTAGAAATTTTATATCATTTCATCCGACAATATAAGAACTATTAAATCCAGACAATTTAAATCCTTAAAGATTATGTAGTAATGTAAATACTACTAAATACATGTACTGTCCAATGATCAGTCAATAAAAATTATGATTTAACTACTCATTACACATTACCTGTAATTATATTTAGTTAATCTACTAAAGAATGTTTTCTTTCAATATTGGAAGGAAGAAGTTTGGGAAAAAATGCAGGAGTTACTGTATCCTAGCAAGTCAGGGGTTCTGAGCCAAGGTTTGCTACACCATCCTAATAAACTTGGACTTTGAACCCCAGACTTGGAGGAGGATGTTGTTACTGCAGAGAATCGCAAATTACATAAACATTAGTAAAAAAACACAAATTTGAAAGTAAGTTGTGAGCAAATTTATTTAATAATTATTTACCCATAACTGACTACAAAAAATTTAGTTTACAGCTATATTAAATCAATTAAATTCCAATACAATCTGCATTAAATTTGAATTCTTAAGTTTATTTACACATTTACAACAGCTGTCAGAATCCAAAACTTCATATCTTCAACAAGAATTCTATAAATTTCATCATATTGTTTCCTAATAAACATAAGGTTTCTTAAATCCACCAATGCATTTTTTGCTCAATTCAACAAATCAGATAAATATATATTCTAATCTTTTAATATTAAATGGTTTTTTGGTTTGTTTGTTTGTTTAAATGATGTTTAATGCCACTTTCAGCAATTTTTCAGCTATATCATGGTGTCCAGTTTTAAATGGGGGAGGAAGCAAGAGTATCCGGAGAACCAGAGAAAAAACCCTGACCTTCGATAGGAAAACTGGCAATCCTTGTCAATTAAGATAGGAGTCGAGTGCCTGCATTGAGACCAGAACCGCAATCTCAGTATTGACAAACCACATGATCAACAGTTAACGAACTGCCTTAACCACTCGGCCACCCAGTCTTTGGAGAAAACCAATTACCACTTAAACATGACTAAAATGACTAATCATCAGTATCTATGTTCACAACCACAATGGACCTTTTACCAACAAGAATTTCATGCAAGAGCAAATATCTGTAGAAAACAAAATTTCTTTTCATGCCAAAATTAACTTTCTTAACAATGAGGACCTAACCGTTAATCCGACTACAACAAACATTTCCATGCAGAAATGCAACAAAACTCTAGATTAATCATAAATGTCACCTGCAATACACATCTCATATTAAATGTTAACCTGCTTTAATTTTTTTGTTGTTGCTCCTATTGTTGTATACAGTAATTAAGTTACCACTAATTAAATATGACAGTTCTGTTTGGAAGTCAATGACATTTCTCATGAGAATGACTTAACACAAAGTAGATACAAATCATGGATAACTAGACACCATTAATTAAAGCATAAATTGGTGTGAAAAGGTGTATTGAAGGTCAATACACAATCAGGTAGTTTGATTGTTGTTGTTTAACATATTAGTTGTTTCATAGTTCTCATTCAGTGATTTTTAAGATCTATAAGATTAGTTTAAGTTGCATGTCATATCAATATCACATTTATTGCTGTAGTTTTTATACCTACAGCTAATGAATAATAAAAAATCTTCATTTCACACACTGTATATTTTAAAAAATGGACACAATGTTTGATAGAAAACATGACTTATCTCATTAAATACCTACAGAAATTACATGTACCTGTACATAATCTAAAACATAATCTAGAATTAAGTTGACTGAATGATATACTTGTATATGTTACCTATAAAATATAAATATATAACCGTATATGTTAGGGTGTTTGTTTGAAAGTGGTTTCCCACATTTCAACAATTTTTTAGGTATATCATAAGAATGGTATCTTGTTTTTATTTTTGGAGGCCAGAGTACCTGTTGAGACCTCAGACCTTTGACAGGAAATCCTGGTCGATTCTTGTTTGCATCAAGCATATCTTGCTGGAATCACACTAGTGTTGACAGAGGAGGAAGCCAGAGTACCTGTTGAGACCTCAGACCTTTGACAGGAAATCCTGGTCAATTCTTGTTTGCATCAAGCATATCTTGCTGGAATCACACTTGTGTTGACAGAGGAGGAAGCCAGAGTACCTGTTGAGACCTCAGACCTTTGACAGGAAATCCTGGTCAATTCTTGTTTACATCAAGCATATCTTGCTGGAATTCACACTAGTTTTGACACACATTAGAATAAAGGTAGAAATGTCACAAGTCTGTTTGAGTTTTTTTGCAATTAAAGAGATACATCTTCATTATCAACATTTCCTATACCTGTATACTATCCACATGTGCACCTTTGTACACAACTGAATAGTAAAAGAAATATTGATTATAAAGATTTATCTCTCTAATAGAAAAAAAATTTAAAGGGACTTGTAGCATTTAATTCTAGAGTTAAAGGTACTGTGGGCCTGAAAACTCTGAATATTTTATACAATTTAACCATGCATCATTATGCTTAGATATATAGCTAATTATTTTATTCCACTTATAATTATGCATTATATATTTATAATTTTAACTGGTGGTATAAAATACAGGTTTTATGAAATCCAAGAAAATGTTCGTTGATTATGTAAATTTTTTTTCAGGGGATGTAACTCTAAAATATATTTATTTATGAGATTAATCTTTTCAGTTTAGAAATGTCCAATCAGTGTCAAGCTGAATTAATCTGATATCATCCTCTAAAGAATTCTCATCATTAATGCAAGATCAATTTTTCACATTGTAATGGGCAAAACTCCACCACCATCTTAAAAACAAAATCTATTTACAACTTAATTCAATTATATAACACAATAACAAGTTTCAGTTTTTTTAATGTACAAGATTTCTAAATAACTTACCTTATAAGTATTATGACAAGTTCACTTTTAGGTACTGGTCCCCGACACCTTTTCCCTGCTAAGTGTTATGACTGAAAACAAAAGTGTGATAAGTCTACTTGGGTATAAAAATTCAGAAACAGTAATTTTTCAGTGACTCTTAATTTATATAGAAGTGATCTGTTCTAATTCCTGATAATATGTTCTAGTAACAGCTAGAAAATACAATATACTCCAGTTATGACTATGTGTAAGTGACAATTGTTCAGCACTGAACCAAATATAGCAAAAAACCATTTATAGATGCCTGTTTATCTTGGATAACATTAAAGATCACCTACACATGCCAGTTTAGTGTACCTGCTTCCTTTCATTAAACTTATAACCCTTTCATTTAATGTATTAGTTATAGTGGTGATTTCTGTTTTTTAGTTGCCATATTAATTTAAATTGAAATCTGTCAACAATTTATGGGATGTCCAAAATGTTTTTAAATCATATTTCTAGTTTAAGATACTGCTTGTAAAATTAATCAAATTATGCTCATTAGTTACGATGTAATGAATAGACTACATACAATACCAATTCAATCAGACCATCCGTTTCTTCAGAGAAGTCATTTATGATTAATCAAATTATTTTTGGCTGCAAATGTAGTCTTCCTTTACACTCTTTGTCTAATGGCTAAGGTCATCCTGGTGAAGTCATGATCAAATTCCTGCATGCTTCTTTTTTGTAAACAATTATTATTCAAACCAATCACCCACCAATTCTAGACACAGCTTAAGTGGGTCTGTGGTAACCTTTATGCAATAAGACACATTTTAAAGCCAATTTCACAACATTGAACCCCCTTCACCTCTTCCACCTGGTATTTTATGATGCATTGTAAAATACAACCAAAGTAACAATAAATATATACATCTATTATGATTACTATTGAAAAGTACATAGTTTTATGAAGACACTTGTTTAACATCAAAATGTAAGGACTTCTCACAAGGTAAAGATGGAGACCATTCCGAGTGCTACATGCACGAGATGTGAAATATACAAACTTATGGATAACAAGTGTGGACTGTGAGCACACTCACAGAGGGATACCCCCTGCTTCGCTTCAAGTCCAATTATCTCCCCTGAATAATATCCGACAGCAAAGAAAATTCAAACAAGTTTGTGGGGGGTAAAATAAGATATATTTAATACATGTCTTTAATACAAAAATTGGAAATGTAATGTGTTCATTTACCAAAAACAAATACTTGGAACAATAGCAATAACTGAAGCTCGTGTTCTTTCATTTCAATATATAGTATCATCTAAGGGCTGATATGCTAACTTTACATATATTATGGTCACCAAACCTATCAGAATCTTTCACTTAATGTGCGATTTGTTCTAGTTATATAAAAAGACAAGGTTTCCCTGTAATTTGTGCCAGTAATAGACTGGGTTTCCCTGTAATGACTGTATTACACATGTATCCATCACTTCATCTGTGATTGTGCCAGTTAAAGACTGGTTCCCTGCACTGGCTGTATTACATGTGTACCCATCACTTCATCTGATTTGTGCCAGTTAAAGACTGGTTCCCTGTACTGGCTGTATTACATGTATCCATCACTTCATCTGTGATTGTGCCAGTTAAAGACTGGTTCCCTGCACTGGCTGTATTACATGTGTACCCATCACTTCATCTATGATTGTGCCAGTTAAAAAACTGGGTTCTCTGTACTGGATGTATTACACATGTACACATCACTTCATCTGTGATTTGTTCCACTTAAAAGACTGGGTTCCCTGTACTGGCTGTGTTACATGTGTACCCATCACTTCATCTGTAATTTGTGCCAATTAAAAGACTGGGTTCTCTGTACTGGATGTATTACACATGTACACATCACTTCATCTGTGATTTGTTCCAGTTAAAAGACTGGGTTCCCTGTACTGGCTGTATTACATGTGTACCCATCACTTCATATGTAATTTGTGCCAGTTAAAAGACTGGGTTCTCTGTACTGGATGTATTACACATGTACCCATCACTTCATCTGTGATTGTGCCAGTTAAAAGACTGGGTTCTCTGTACTGGCTGTGTTACATGTGTACCCATCACTTCATCTGTAATTTGTGCCAGTTAAAAGACTGGGTTCTCTGTACTGGATGTATTACACATGTACCTATCACTTCATCTGTGATTGTGCCAGTTAAAAGACTGGGTTCCCTGTACTGGCTGTATTACATGTGTACCCATCACTTCATCTGTAATTTGTGCCAGTTAAAGACTGGGTTCCCTGTACTGGATGTATTACATGTGTACCTATCACTTCATCTGTAATTTGTGCCAGTTAAAAGACTGGGTTTCCCTGTACTGGCTGTATTGTGCTCAAAGATGCATATCTAATATTACCTGATAAAGTCTATTTTACTAACAAAAAATGTTATTATTCAATATGTTTAAACACAAGAGGAAATCTCTTACCTATAATTGGATCAGTACAGTTTCTGTCAGTTTTTTATTCTCTAATCCTACTCTCACATTTATACAACAAGCTGTTCATGATGCTATGTCAAATACTGAGATTATAATATTTCAATACCTGGAATTGTATTCTTTATACCAATGACACCATGAGGCTCATAAAAATTACAGTTCTATGAGTTTAAAATACCAATATACAATCAATTAATTAATTCAACTGATGGCTGAATTAATTCTGTAACAGATATCAAATAAAAGCAATCTATGTATTTAAAAATTTAGTATTTCAGCTCTTTAACTATCTAATGAATAATAAATGGAACTAAAAGCTTTAATTTTAACTTATCTAACGGTACCTTCTAATTATCTTTCCAGTGCCTGTTACCAATGACAACAGACAATGTGGCATTTCTCAAAGGCAATAGGTCAACTTTGAGAAATTACATCCCATTAGTAGTGTGACATTACTGGACCTTAGTTATAAGTCTAGATTTGATTTATTTACAATTATTTTAGCTTGTATTTGCATATTTAGAATTTTGATTTTATCAATAATACATATTACAGTGACATATTAACATTTGACACTTGAAAGTTACAATCTTCATGATCATAATTTTTATGATTTTGAATTGTCAAACATCACATTAATTAATTTCTTTCTTTATTATTGAATTAAGTGTACAGTGACAGTCATTGAGGGAGATTTTCAAAAAAATTAAGGAAACTGTAAGCTGGAACTAGTATAACTAATTATACTAGTTGAGACATCTCCATTCAAAACTATCAACCAAAATTGGCATTTGCACAAATTACCTGAACGCCTGTCAAGAGAAGAACTTTGCATCCATGTCAGGCTTGAAATAGTTAACCCAGAAGTACAGTTAACTGTACATTCCATAGGCTTTTAAAAATTACTTTGTAAAAATACAGCATATGAAAATACAAGTTAAGAAAAAACAATAAATCCATTGGAGAAATGGGGTGGATCAATAGAGAGGTCCCTGGAAACCTATAGATTGTGTGGTAGGAACTGAATATTAGGCTTTTTGAAAAGTCTACAAACCACCTTCTCTTTTGTTTAAATACTACAAAAAGGGTCATGGTTTTCTCCAAATATGTCGCCCAGTATAGTCTTGTGGCCAGGCTTAAATATGTTGCCCAGTATAGTCTGTGGCCAGGCTTAAATCTTATTTTTAACCTTACCAGTACCCTATTAAACAGATAATAAAACAATATAAAACTCAAATTATTTTAGAGAAACTGACAATCTGCCATGACTAGATGAAACAAATATTAGAATAAATGTGCAGCAGACCAATCAGATCTGGACGAGACAGGCTAATAATGGTAAACAATCTATTATTGACCTTAAAAGGAAAGGTTATAGAATGTCATGTCCGTACTCAACAATCTGTTTTATCTTTTGGAATCCATGTTCTAAACACCAAAACACTTGCTGTAAAATTAAAGAAAAGCTTGTCGTATAACAAATACAACAACATAGTAGAACAACATGTCTTACTTTCATGAAGAGGGGACACAATTTCCATTAGGGATCAACAAATATCCGATATCTAGGAAATTATTCATTGTCCATTTATTGAGGAAATCATTTTTACCTATTTTAATCAACCTATTAACAGCTAGATCAATACTGATAATTTTGTCTGTTGAGGTTGATGTCCTGGAACCACTCTGTAAACATGGAATTCTATTATTTTATAATTACAGATAGCTCCTCACATAAAGTCTGACCATGAATTCATTTCCAGAGATTATTAGCACATTGACATTAATAATGTCCCATTTTGATATAAAAATCTATAATCTAGCAAAAAATAATGGAAGCATATCAGAAGTCATCATGATGTACAGAAACAACCCAGGTGCTAATGTGCAATGTCTGACTCAAGATTCTGATTAAAATTATATAAATCTTAGAGATGACCAAATAACCAAGTAAAAATAATTAAGAATCGACAGTATTTAACAAAATTATATTTAGTGGCTATTTTTAACTAACTGGTGTTAAAAATGTACCATAACTCAAGGATGATAAATGACATATGGTGCAACCAAAACCAATGGTTTGCAAATAAGATTTTAGGGGTTTTAAGACAAACTAAGCTGACTTGTACATTGCAGATTTGAAAAGACATTTATTTAATTATAGAGTTATTGGCAAAACTTGTAGATATGTTGAATTGCATGAGACATACAATTGAAATATAAATATAAATATAAATAGCAATTTCATTCAGAACCCCACCCCTTTTTTTCTCCTAATATGCCAATATTGATGAAGATTTAAGTAGTAGTCAACCTAAGAATCATGCAAAATTGAAGAAAAGTGATTCATCGATAAAAAGGCTACAGTGGTTTATTTTTAACGAAAGATAGTTCAAAGTATACAAAATAAGAAATAAATAACAATTTGCTCATAACTGCCTGGTCCTGGGATAAATCTTGCCATTTTATTACAATGCTTTCTATTGAAATTATTGACAGTTTTAAGAGTTATCTCCCTTTCTTACAATTTTCCAATGCATTCTATATATTTTTTTCTCTCAGGACCAGGGCTAGTTTGGAAAAAGAGTACAAATTATCAAATCAGGGTGGAAGTAGGAGTAACATATCAAAAATAAAGTGGTGTAGGCTTTCCACCCATGAATCGCTCTTTGCATGATTCTAATAAAAAGTGGTACTTAACACACTTTCAACACAAAGCTAGAAGCTGAGGACTTACAGGAGCCATTTGTTAAAATTATCTGTGCATTTGTAAGCTTCTCCCCAGTATTATAAATAAATATAATAGAAAAAAAAATCGGAAATACAGGTAATTTTGCAATTTCTGTCAGACATATTTTAGCCTTTGACAATAATATTGAGCAACATATTAGATGACAAATGAGGAGCAGTTTCTAAGCAACTTTGTTCTGCCTAAGTTTTAGTGGGACTCGTGTGTCAACTTTGTTCTGCCTAAGTTTTAGTGGGACTCGTGTGTCATCTTTGTTCTGCCTAAGTTTTAGTGGGACTCGTGTGTCATCTTTGTTCTGCCTAAGTTTTAGTGGGACTCGTGTGTCATCTTTGTTCTGCCTAAGTTTTAGTGGGACTCGTGTGTCATCTTTGTTCTGCCTAAGTTTTAGTGGGACTCGTGTGTCAACTTTGTTCTGCCTAAGTTTTAGTGGGACTCGTGTGTCATCTTTGTTCTGCCTAAGTTTTAGTGGGACTCGTGTGTCAACTTTGTTCTGCCTAAGTTTTAGTGGGACTCGTGTGTCATCTTTGTTCTGCCTAAGTTTTAGTGGGACTCGTGTGTCATCTTTGTTCTGCCTAAGTTTTAGTGGGACTCGTGTGTCATCTTTGTTCTGCCTAAGTTTTAGTGGGACTCGTGTGTCATCTTTGTTCTGCCTAAGTTTTAGTGGGACTCGTGTGTCATCTTTGTTCTGCCTAAGTTTTAGTGGGACTCGTGTGTCATCTTTGTTCTGCCTAAGTTTTAGTGGGACTCGTGTGTCATCTTTGTTCTGCCTAAGTTTTAGTGGGACTCGTGTGTCATCTTTGTTCTGCCTAAGTTTTAGTGGGACTCGTGTGTCATCTTTGTTCTGCCTAAGTTTTAGTGGGACTCGTGTGTCATCTTTGTTCTGCCTAAGTTTTAGTGGGACTCGTGTGTCATCTTTAATGTTTAGTGTTGTGTGTTTTTCTTTGCTTTGGTTTTTGGCCACATGTATGTCTCTTAATATATAAAATTTTGACTTTTTATCAAGCATTATTACTCCTGAAAATGAATAACAAACTTTAATTATATTCAGCAAAAGATTCCAATATTATAAACTGATATTATAAGCAGGGTTCACCACAGGCTGTTTTAGCGTGGAGGGCCGCCACGCTTGATTTTTTCCCCGCCGCGCTTCATTTCCAAGCGCCACTTTAAAATCCATGTCAGTTGAACGGCAAACCAATTAATGGCGTCTAAGGTCAAGACATTGGTCACGTGACTTTTGTCAACAAATCGGCGATTTTTTGTAAACATGCACACTTCGTGGTTTTTTGCTTCGTTTCTTCTTGTTTCAAATCGTACACAAATAAAACTTAATGTTTTGAAATCTTGAATAAATAAGCTTAATTTTCACCTATATTTCTTGGTGAAAAATATTACCGAAATATTTTTAAATGACGATTGAAGTTGAGAATTTTTTTCTGGAACCTTGCGCGAGTCGAGGAAAAATAAAAAATAATAATATAAATCGGAATGGTAACCAATACAGGGGTATAAAATCTGATGAACTATATAATTTGTGTTCCAATTTTATCAACTGTTGATCGTTAAAGCCCCGGACACGAAATTGTGTCAGCTTATTCGTGACGAAAACTGTGATAAATGGGAGATAACTCTTTACGAACATTATGAACATAATTTAACTTTGTTTATGAAGTCTTTAAACCAATTAGGGATTAAATATAAATTTGGAAATTTATATTTTGGAACATTTTAGTTATTATTCTACATTTTTAAATATTTGTAACAAGAAAAATGTTATGGGATGTTAGAATATTTCAAGTTGCTTTTGTAGTCACTGAAGAATTACCTTCCACAACAGAGTGTATATGTTTTATGTGTATAACTTACAGATATATTAACAAAGGTATCATCAAAGGGTCCCAGAATGATTTGCATGTATATTAAATGCAAATTAAATAAAATTGTCTTTCATTCCCTATAAAATAGTACAGTTCGAGACAGAAAAAATGCAAAGAGGTGTCTGAAAAACAATAAATTAAGCTATTTCAAACAAAAAATCCAACTCATCAAGATTCAACAATTTTCTAATTATTAATTATGTTAAAATTATCTTTAAACTGTATAACTGTTACCTATAAACCTTTTCTAATTAATTATTATTAATATTGAAATTATCTTTAAACTTCTATATACATAGAAAAAAATCTGAATTATAAAAATGTAAATATATTGATTGATTGGATGTCAACGTAAATAGTAAACACGCATGGGCTAATTTTAATTAGACTGATTGGATGTCTGCTTTATGTCCAGCGAGCAGTAATTCAGCTTTATTCAGGACGGGAACATGAGTTAACAAACAATAAATCAACGGAAAATGGGGTGGGATGGGTCACAGGGAATACAATTTTGACTGGCACTGGAAAAGGATGGAGTTTTGGGTAGGGGTGGCAAATTTAGCTTTTTTGTAGTGGCTGCAATGATCAAATGTAAATATACAAATGATAAAAAAGTTAAATTCTTAATGCAATAATAAATAAATAAATGAAGCATATTTTTAGCAAATCTTTTCTAAGTAAAATTGTATTGTGAAAAAAAAATCAAATAAACCTTAAGCTGGCTCATGTTAAATTATAATCCAAGTAAAATATTTCACTGGCATATGAAGCAAAAGGAAAAAAATAAAAGCCAAATAATTAAGTTTGTTTGAATGGTGTTTTATGCTACTTTCAGCAATTTTTTAGCTATATTGTGGCATCCAGTTTTTTGGGGGTAGGAAGCCAGAGTACCCGGAGAAAAACCAAACCTTCAGTAGGAAAACTGGCAATCCTTGTCAGTTAAGATTGGTGTCGAGTACACCTGCCAACAGTGAAACTCGAACTCGCAACCTCAGTGTTGATAGACCATATGATCAATAGTAGATGAACTACCTTAACTACTCGGCCAATGAGGTCCCCAAAATAATTAAGGAATAAAAGAAGTAACATATTCGACATGTACAAACAAGTGAGTCAATTTCAAAATGTATCGTGCATTATGTTCTATGGCCACAGTCCAGTTTCAGGAACAGTCAAATTTCCTAATTATATATTTATTTGCAGATACACAAAACCCATTTATTTGTTTTGTATAATATGTAAATTGTACTGTATGATTAATTTACATGAATGTATATCATGTTTGTATAATCTGTCTACATGAAACTTTAATGAGGGCCTCAGGGAAGATTATAGACTATCTTTGATACTCTCTATAAATAAAGTATTATTATTTTTGTTATTAAGGGCAAAGTTACAATACATAGCAGCACTTTGATTTAAACATAGAGACACATACATAAATTGCAAGTAAACTAGACCAAGGAAGAATAACAATAATAATAAGAATGTCATCAAGATAGTTTGTTTTGCACTATGGAGAGCTCATCTGTATTATTATTTTTATCTTACCCTTTTTTTGTTTTTACTAAAATATATTAAGAAAAAATGAATGCATGCTGCGTGTATATTACTATATATGAATATGAATATGTGTACGCCGCCACATTCTCAGTTTCACTTTTCAAACCACGAGTGTAATTACCATCGCTTAATTTTCAACTATAAAGGGTGACCATCGGCCATGACACGTTTATTGTTAAATAAACATCCTAATTAGGCATATTTTCCGCCCGAGTGATTGTTACCTGTGGATAATCGGATGAAGAAACACAAGTAACATATCGATCGCCATTTGTGAGAATATTTAATAACGCATCGGAGACGGAACAAACTAGACGGAAATCCGTACGCATACGATAGCTTTAACCTACGAGAACAGGGATGCGTTTGATGTTGAAATAGTGTGGCAAGAACTGAAAACATGCGTACAATATGCATCTAGAAGCGTTACATGGATCCCCGAGTCTACATCATAATAAAAACGGATATAAACAAGAATTAAACTTATAATATTACATGTGAACATTTTATTGAATTTGTAACATTTTAATTGACATTTTATGAAACTGAGATCAATTCAGTCATAAAATAAAAACAGCAATTATTCTGTATGTTAATTTCAGTAATCCAAGGTCAGTTGCACTAGAGACATATAATTGCATGTCTCTGGATGCACAATTTTTTTATGGAAGTACTGAAATTTTCTTTTAAAAAAGGCAATTATTGTGGACATAGAAATCAAATACTTCTTTAGAAAATATAAAAAGTGTCAAGGGTAGAAGGTTTTCACCATGATAAGATATTATAATAACCCATATCCAATCCCAAATTACACTGCAAGGAAACACAAAATTGTATTTTATCAACCAAAGGGAAGACTATGATAAGTAAGATGTAGGGCAAGTTTTGTAAGCTCTTCAATTAATTAATCTATTCACAAATATGGAAAGAAATTAATTTATTGAATAATATATGTTGAACATTTACCATCTAAGAATGCTGGATAAAAAAAACATTAAAAACATATGGTGAATATTTATATATTTATTTTTTGCATTCAGTTGGTATTAGGGAATCGACATGTCTGACGAGTACATTTCCTCCACCCTTGAATTTTTTTCTGTGGTGAACCCTGATAAGTATCAAATACCTTAAAGTTTCAAAATAAATAACTGTAGTATATAATTTGTTTACTTATATTACTGCATTGTTGACACATTGCTGCAAATCTTTTATTAAAACATTTATAAGTTTTCGTCTGGTAAAAAGGCTGATAGTCTTTTTAATCATTCCAATATACACACAATTCATCACAATGTCTTCCAGATGACATTTCAAACAAATTATGCAGCTATTTGTAGCTCCAACTAGAAAATATCATAATCTAATTGTGTATAAATGCAAGAAACAATAAATAACTCTTTTTGTTTTTGTTTTGTAAAAAAATAGTTGGTCAAAAAATGGTAGTGAAAAGGTTGGGAAACATAAGACCAGTTTGTCCTGAATTTCTGAAGACAAGTAGTTTTTATGCAAAAGCAAGTATTCCAGTTAAGGTATCTGGACCATAATTGACATTTTGATCATTATCGGTGTCCAGAATGTCCCTTGCTTTTTACTTGATCAGACCTCTGTAATGATCAGCAAACATCGGAAGTACTATTGGAGTAACTAACTTTTCTTACTCCAAACTATTAACATTGATACAACGTAAAACAATATAGTTAATTTGTACCATTAATTAGTAGTAAAACTTTATTTCTTGGTCAAAAAATAAATAAAACGATGATTTTAATTATGGGTCAGATACCTTAAAAGTGTTTCAAGGCAAACAGAATCATCTATCTATATTCTACATATTGCATGCTGTTGAAACTCTACCCATATTATCCACAGGAATTTGAGCCCATATCATTTGGCCAAATGAAATGTGGCCAAAAAAAAAATAACTTTTTTTTTTCGGACCATATTTCACCCCAAATGATATGGGGTCAAATACCTGTGTTTATCCATGATCAATGTTTATCAGATGATTATTTTTGTTTACAAACCACCTAGTATGGTTACTTACAGAATCCATACAACATGTAATAAAACATCTGGGGAAAACAACAAACAAGAAATATATGACAGAACATTTTCAAAAATATTACTGTATCAAAAAAAGTGGGAATGATAACAGATGGAGAGTTCTGATAAAGAAGTTATTTTGATTATTTCTCTAAAACTCAAGTGCAAAACTATGGGTACTGACACTACAGTATAATAAATTGATACAGGTAGTAATTGATACAGGTAGTAATTGACCAAACAATCTTTGCTGAAGTACAATGTTAAAAAACAGTAATTTATTGCTTAATAAAAAAGTTTTTGTAGCAAGTTTCTAAAATTTTTATTTCAATGTATTACGTTATGTAGTTTTCATTGCATTATATTATGTAGCAGGTGTCTAAAATTATGCTATCAGTATGTTATGTTATGTGTCTGAGATGCAAGTTTGTATTATGTAATCTTCATAGTAATTATCTATGTTTTATGAAATACAGGTAGACTGGTCAGCCACCTTGTTCAAAAACAAACTATTATCAAATATTCTTGATTTTTTTTTACTTCTTGTAAACAACACTTCATTTTATATGTTAATGGTATAACTGTATGTAATTCTGTTAACAAACAGGACAAGTGCTTGCCTTTTACATGTTGTAGAAACAACTACAAATGTCACGTAATGATCTGTTTCTTTGGTTTACTTCTAAAAAATGGATGATGCATCACTGTTGTTCATGTTTCTGATGAATGTTTCTCTAAGAATTATCATTGAATGCCAACAATTAACAGAATTTATTTGCTTTGAGGTCTGAATTCGTTTCTTTTGAAGAGTTTGTTCTTGTGAAATATTGTACATTAATTCCACTGTCGAATGTTTTCAGATATAAAAACACAAGATCAGTATGTTGGTGATTTTTTTCTTAATTTTTTTGTGTCAAACAATGGGGGATAACTGGAACTAAATCCAGTAAGAGAAATAAAATGTTTAGGATTATTTCCCTTCAGATATCTTGTTGTTTAAATTTCTTTCTCTGACAAGACATAATAAATGCATTCAAACTCTACAAACTAATTCCTGATCTGGATTAACAGCACTAACCAAAAAAAAAAAAAGTGTTGGAGGGCAGAGGATACTCAGAATATAATCAGCCATGATTTCATGGTTTAGGACAGCCATCTTGTTTAGAGGATGAAGCTATTAAACACATGTAAAGCTTTAATAAGTGATAATCCAAGGATAATCTATACAAAGAATGATTAAATGGTCCAGAGAGTTACTATCCATGAGTCTTTTTTGTATCAAAAGAAGTAAAATTTCAACATTAGGCACAAACTGTAAAACTGTAATATACTTGCTATTTAATTTTATGTAAAATTTCTTCTTTTTATGAGACTACAATTAATATTTATCTCTTTGAAGGTTGGGGCATTCTGTTATAATTTTGGTAATGGACTTTTTTATACAAATAATGTTTCAAGTTCACTAAGTGGATTTAGAATAGAAAATTAAAATGTAACAAGTCAATCTAATTAAAATTATATCTTTCACTTGCTCCCTCCTTTTTGCTATGGTCGCAGCGACCATAGCAAAAAGGAGGGAGCAAGTGAAAGATATAATTTTAATTAGATTGGTAACAAGTGTATGTATGAACAGTTATAGCAATAGCTCACCATCAGTCATATGAGCTAAAATAGAATATGCTTCATAAAATTATTGATAGAGATGAAAACACACTAAGGATATTATAAAATGCTATCAAATCTAAGGAGGCAAAGCCAAGTAATATTCAAAAAATCGCAAAAGTCTGAAATGGCCAGGTTGCAAAGCAAGTGCCTTAATAAATAGGAAAAAGTTTACAATTTGTTGGAAGTAAGTTTTGGGTTTGTGTCAAAAAATGTAGGAGTTGATTACACAAAATAGACACCATCTACTGCAAATGTTCTCAAAAATTACTATAAGTTCAAAAGTCTGTTAATTTGGAAAAAAATCCTCAAACAATTCCAGAAAAGCAAGCGTACAATTTCAATACATGTGCAATCTTTCTGTGAAGTTCAGATATCTGTGTTGAAAACTGTAGGAGGAGTTCATTATACAAAATAGGTGCCATCTTCTGCAAATGTTCTGAAAATGTTCCCAAGTCTGGAAATTTAAGAAAAAAATCCTTGAACACCTCCACAATAGCAGGTGCACAACTTCCATACATGTGCAATCTTTCTGTGAAGTTTTAGAGATCTGGGTTGAAAACTGTAGGAGGAGTTGATTTCACAAAATTGAAACCCTATTTTCCTTGTCCGCTGCCTGCCCAACCCCCTGTCCAGCCATATCCAACATATACCATTCTATCACCTGGGTTTGAACTTTGTGCAACCAGGCCAAAAATGACATGAAACAGTTTTTTAGATAGGTTGGTATTAATTAAAACCAGAAGCTTCTAAAAGCCTAGCAGTCACCTTTTTGATAAAAAAAAATTATGGAATAAATCATTGAATTAAAGTTGTGTCTATATTAAGTAATAGTGGCCATCTGGTTTAAAGGTGGGTGCCATTAAATATAATTTGGCAGGGGAGCTTCTGAGGATAATCTCAAAGTGACGTCATTTTAAAGATGAAGAGGCTAAATAAAAATTTTTTGTCAAACTAATCTTTATTTTGCATATTCATGAAAATTCTCAATAACAAAATGTTTACATTCTCTTTTTCATGACACTTCACTTCAAATTTGATATTGCTTTCATAAAAAATGTGGTATGATCAGCCACAAAAACATATTTTCATTTCAAGCAATTGTGTCTACATTGGTTGTATTGTCCTCATACAATTCCCATAAGGTTAACTTTAATAAATATCCATACAAAAGTTGGTTTACATTTACCACATGGTTTAAAAACATACATGTAATTTGCATATTAAACAAAAGTATGCATTTTACAAAAAAAACCCTTAAATATATGTTAAATGTCTCTCTTTGTGAGACTATAGTTCAAATTTAAGCTGGTTTTGCTGATGCCAATAACATGATTTTCTATTTTCAGTAACAGTGGCCATCTTGGATGGAAGTCAATTTAGATATAATTTGTATATGGGTCTATCTAAAATCCTTCAAACTATATTTGGTTATAACTGTCAATATGCATGTTTCCACAAGATTTCAATTTGAAAGTAGACATAATTTGTATATTCATCAAAAACATCCAAAACCTGGGATATATATTCTCATCTTGAGACAACAGTTAAAATCTTGTCTGGGTTTCTGAAAAATATAACTTCAATATCAAGATAAGGAAGATGGGTTTAAATTGACCAAGTTATTTCTGAGGAGAAGAGAAAATAATGCAATAATAGAAAGATAGATGGAAGACTAACAATGGTTGGCAAGGATGAAACCCTGGTATTAAATCAGTAATCGACCACAGAGCTGCCATTCATGCTCTCGGGTGGGCTGAAAAAGGATACTAGTACTCCCTGAAGTGGATTAGGAGATACAGAAACTTAGGAAGCTCCTTGCTCGATTATAACCTCCGTTTGTTACAAGAGGTTAGCCGTTTTGTCAATTATGACAAACGATATCAACCCAAGGGGATTCGTGTTACAATATGTTTGTTGTATGTTTCGCATATTTGTTAATGTTGTGTTTCATTCTGTGTAAAACTGGACATGCCCGTCCTGGCTTCAAAGTAATTTTGTACCATTGAGTTATCCCCCTTATATTCTTGATTTTCAAGCACTGACTGCTGTGATTGTGTTTTAATGTACAATCATACTTACGATACAAGAATTATCCCATACATTTAGAAGTGAAACATTCATGGAAGACTTGTCTTGACTGGAATAAAATCATTTAAAGCGCCTGAATATGACGATGAGGTTTTATTTTCAGTGTCAAGGATTTTTACAATAATAGGTTATTACATATAGCACAACTAATAGCAGTGGCAATAACCGTTAACTTAGAGTCAAACACACCCTGCCCTACCGTATGTCATACTGTTATGGGGAAAATGTAAAAATATATTTTGTGCACACATATTTTAAAATGTCAACAAAGAAACTGCATTTCGGTCTTGTTTTCAACAGGGGCAGTGAGTATTAACAATAATTGGATGTCGACACAGACAACGACACCCCATGACGACGGAATTGGTATCCCAAAATGTCTATAACACTGTCAACGCTGAGGTTGCTATTTCGAGTCTCAATGCGGTAAAGTCGGCTCGACACCAATCTTAATTGACAAGAATTGCCAGTTTTCCACGAAATTTTTTGTTTTCTCCGGAGTCTCCGGCTAAAAACATAAATTGCTCAAGGTGTGTATAACACAATTCCAACAAACAACACAAATAATCCATCCTCACAAGTCAGGGTTTCTGTGTACACAGGTGTTCGTGGACACCCTGAAACCCTGACTTTTGAGGATGCAAATATTTAAGATATCAGTGGACAGGCTTTTGGTGATTTTAATGTATATTGCGTTTTTTAACATAGGATACAGAAGGACATTTTAAATTGGCGCTTGTTCAATCTAATTAAAATTATATCTTTCACTTGCTCCCCCCTTTTTGCTATGGTCGCAGCGACCATAGCAAAAAGGGGGGAGCAAGTGAAAGATATAATTTTAATTAGATTGGCGCTTGTTTTGAATCATGCAGCTCTACATCATGAAACATGTATTAGGTTTTTTTGTTAATTAACTTATTAAATATTTCTAATTTTGCAGAGAAGTAAATCTAAATTAAATGAGTCGGTTTGTGGTTTGTTGCATTTTGTTTATTTAATCCTTTCGATAGTGTATAAAAATTCTTTGTCACGCTTTAGTCAAGTAGAGTGTAAGCAAGTTTGAGGGCTAATAGATCATTAATCCTCAGAAGTGGCTACAATTCACCGAAATATTTAAAAAGGCAAGGCTTATATCGAATGTGTGTAATATTATAGGAGAAAATCACGAATATTTGACGTTTATTTTCGTCTTTTTTATTTCTACTCTTTCTTTTAATACATTTAAGGCAATGTGGCATGAGTTATCAATATCCGATCATATGTAATTACACTTCATTGCAGGTACTGACTCAGTTCCCTTTGCTTTATCCCAAATACGATCAGTTTAATACTATATTACATTATACGTAATTATAATCATTCGGTATTATCGACATATCCTGGTTATCATGTAGTGAAATACATAGACTATTTTATCGCAAGAATTTAGTTTTTTTGTAATTAAGTTGACATTTGTGGGAGGATTAATTACCTATCTTCAAAACAGATAAACCCAGTGATATTTCGATAAATACCTGGAAAATATCAATGTAGAGTTGTTATAAACCGCGTAGCAGACTACAGAAAATGAAAGGTTAACGTGCGAGTAAATAATACTGTGTAAAAATTTATGATTTAATCAATAAATTTAAACGAGAAACATGATGGTTGTTTTAACGTTCTAGAACAAATCAGTAACAAACCAATATTACTGTTCGTGTGTTTGAGTTTTGTTGTGTGCCACTTTCATCATTTTTTTATTTATATAATGTCGTCCAGATTAAAGCAAAAAGCCGAAGTAGGCAACACAGATATATTTGGCGGTCCTGACACTCGTGTCATTGTCATATAGTTTTAAGTTTGTAATACATCGCTTAAATGTTCAAACTTAACATCCGAGTGGAAAACCTTCCTATTATTTGTCTGTTTCTTACTCTATTTTAGAGCCGTTTTTATTTTCCCATTATCAATTTTGGTTTTGTGACATGTCGCAAAGACATTTTGCACTATGGATGTATTGGACATTGCGCTTTCTCAGTTCACCCTGGCATCCGAACACGCTTCTTTTACAGAGTTATTTTCCCCGTCCAAAAAAGCTTGTGTGCGGATAAACTTGGATGTCATAACAAATATCGCTATGAAAGATGTTCCGATAACATGGTCAGTTAGGAACCTTGACCTTTGAAAATGGATATAAGGTCAAAGTACAAGGTCCCGTTCTAGATTGACATTATCTTGTCATTGCTAATACTTTGAACAGTTAAAAAATAGACAATCACTTACAATGGGCAAAATGATGACCTTATAAAGGCACGATTTTGTCACATTTTTAGAGAAAGGATTGTACTTCATCCTATATGAGTTATCTCCCATTACAACCATTGATAATTAGTTTTTCATTTTACAACTCATTAACTATTGATAGTTGAGGCAAGGGTCTTTACCAAAGTCTATTATAACCCTTGACCTTGAAACAGATACAAATGTCAATGTCATCTTCTAATTTCCTGTATTGTATTTATTAATACTAGCCATATCTCAATAAATATAAGAGATATTGACATAAGATCTTCAATTTTGGTCATTGTCGATATTAAGCATAATCAAGGTCAAGATCGAAGTCCTATTTTAACGTCTTTTTTCATTTCCTATGTATGTTAAGTGGTTCATACTTACAAATTCTTATTTTGTACATGTATGACAATTATATGCGTAGATCAATAGATCAGTGTCAAGGTCGTTCAAGTTCCCTAATGCCCCTATATTTAGTGACCTTACTTATTTGAAAAGATATTTAAATAGTTTTTCTATTAAATTTGTTAATTTCCAAAGGCTATTCCATTCAAGGTCATTCCATATAGATGCTCTTTTAAAGTAAAAAGCTTAAAAGGGACGGTTACAAATCCGAATAAAGACAAAAAAACCAAACACAACAAGCATAAAGAGATTTACCCGAACCCAAATAAACATGAGTGTTCCGGACGAGTAAGCAGTGCCTGCTTCTAATCAGACACCCGTGGAGTTACTCATTGTCATACCTAGGGACAAGTCTAATTCAGGAATAGGAAACACTACCTATGATTCAGCGAAAATTTCAGACCGTATTTTAGACCCCGATTTCTCATAACGATCAATTAAGTCATGGGGACGACCATTGAACTTCTGGAGACATAACATAGGCCTAGTTACAACAAACCATAAATCGATGTTCTTAAAACTTTGTCCGACACTCATGACAAATATACTGTTGGGCTAGCAGATAAGGCTCCTTACTTTATTTGTATCAGAAAAAAAATTATATAGAGTGTTTACTTAATGAACTAGGCACTTGGCAATCCTTCTTACATATTCACTGCGCTTTGAAAAGAGTAGATTCTTGAAAATCACAAATCGGTGTTGGCATCCTTTGTCTCAAAATGAAAGTCGAAGATTGTGATCTCCCCTTCTTGTATTTGATACCAAAACTTCACCAAAAATCCATACAAACAGCGTTTCATAGCAGGATTGTCCAAATGTACTACTAAAACACTATCGCGCCTCTGACCACTATATTAACAATAATAAAAACGGGATTTTATAAATACAGTGAAAATTTGTACTCCAGGAATGGCATAGCAGAAATGTGGATATTAAGAATTCAAAAGACCTGATATGCATTTTGAGGTCTGGTCCTCTTTCCCAATGTTAAACATTTTATTTTTCGACACTCCCTAAGGCCATTCCTCATTTGCTGCTTAAAACCAGACTTAAAGATCTTTTTAAACGCTGCCCTTTCAAGAAAAACAGAAAGAGACGATATACATACCTGATAATTAGCCATGAAATGACATACCTAGTCATAAATGACTCTAGAACAAATAATAAATATAGTGAAGACCGAATTTGTAATTTTCTGATTGACAACCTATTCGTCATATTAGGACATGTTTTTCAACAGACTGTTAGTATTCCAATAGGTACTAATCATGCACCCTATCTCTCCTCCTAGACGGCCTAGTGAATATAAAGAAAAGACACTTCCGTCCTTTAAATTCACACTAAATTGGTGACAATCTGCATTCAAATTACCCTAGCGAGCTTAGACCTACTCTACAACAAACGTGATGACTTCAATTTTCCAAATGTCAACTTCCCATTCATCGACAGCAATATTATATCATATTATATAAGATGTGTACATTTCACAACTTATACATTATTCTAGATCCTGCGATCCGCTGCGTTATTTCTAGACCGATCACTGCTGTTGACTACGCAAACAAGGGTTTGTTGTACCTAGGTTGATGTTAGCTCGCCAGAATTTCTATGGTCATCACAATTGATCGTTATGGGAAATCAATCTCTTAAATTCGTTCGAATATTTTCGCTGAGTCATAGGTAGTGTTTCCTAATCCTTGATTTGTCATTTTCCTAGACATAACAATGAATAACTTAACGGTTATCTAATTAGAGGCAGACACTCGACCTGAGCACATGACTGCAACCATGTTTTTTATTGTGTTCGGGTTACTTTTTTTTGTTTTTGTGTTTTTGGTTTTTGGGTTGCGCTGTATATGTTTGTCTATATCAGGATTTGTAATTGTCCTTTGACTTTTGCTCTTGTTGTTCGGTCGGGTTTCTTTGCAATTTTTTTCTGATACGGAAATCTGAATTCAGTCCTGCATCTAAACCCCAAAATCCGCATCAAAATGATGTTGGGGCTTATCAGTATCATTTGGTTACACAAGCTGTATGACCAATTAAACTGTCAGTCCAATTATAATTTTTGCTGGTGATAAATACCAGATTTTTAAATGGTACGAGATTATCTAATGTTACTGTTAAATGTGCAAGATATCACAGGTACTCGTGGACAGGACCCCCCCCCCTCTTTTGTATTGTGTTGTAAGAAATCCTGAAATTATATTCTGTTCTTTGTTGTATTAATTTCTAACAAAATAATTTAATAAATAAAATAATGGATTTGTTAAAGATGATTTTCCTAAAAAAAATTAAAACAATGAAAATTTGACATTGTCTAATTGTAAGCTATCATTTACAAACAACAAACAATACAAACAATAATAACAAAGTGAAATACATAAACATCTTCAAGTTTAAAATGTTTGACAATTTGAAACTACTGTTTTAGAGTCATCTGGTATTTATCACCAGCAAAAATTATAAATGGACAACAGTTTAATTGGTCATACAGCTCATGTGACCAAATGATACTGATAAGCCCCAACATTATTTTGTTGCGAATTTTTGGGTTTAGATGTAAGACTGAATTAAAATATGTTTGTATTTTACTGGTGTTGTCAAATCTTATTAAAACAATAAATAAGCGTGTCAACACGATGCAGCATTTTATTGCTAGTTTTAATAATTTTACCGTAAAAATAAATTGAGATCAAGATAAACAGTAAAATAATGAATTTACAGCTATTGAAAATAGATGATGAATGATGAATGATTAGACAAATCGCGAGTCTGACTTATTAAATTGTACAATTGTAGTATCTTTGATGCCATTTTATAATGTTTTGTGTCTTATGACTTTTTTTGTAATGTTTGTTATGTACCTCTTCTTTCTATTTACACGTATACTACCCACATATAACCTATATAGCTCAGTAACCTTATAAAACTGTTTCATGTTATAAAAGTGTCAACCTGCTCTGTGTTCATTTTTTAATGAGTAACGTCGTAATGGATCATTAAATAGGTTAAACATGAGGATGATTGATCTTATTCATCAATAAGCCCATGTTATTTTATGGCTGAAATAATGATCTCTTTTTTATGTCAAGGACTGAAATTATTAGAACTGTATATTTCAGAATACAAGAATGTTGTCAATACTAGAATTAATTACAATCAATGAACAATTGATTCAATTAATCTTGTTTCCATTCTGAGTAAAAATATTACTGTTTGACAATTCACCTTTTCCTGATATATTATATACAGATTTCATTTATCAGATTAATGTCAAACTGTGCGATGTAAATATCCGATTTTTCGTCTATCATGTAGACTTAGAAGTGTGCTATCTATTAAATTTATATTGTTTGTATTTCTGCGACCTTTATATGAATGAAGTATGTCAACTGTAATCTATATTAATGACGGCATTCTAATTGACAATTTTTGAATTACCATTTAATAAGTTAGCTTAGAATGTGTGTGAAACAAAATAAACACAACCAAAACAACAAAAAAAGAAAAAAAAACCAACAACAACAAAAAACAACCCAAAAAAGGAACAAAACAAAATAAAAAATAAAATATAAAAACAAAATCAAACGTTTTTGACCGTACATTTATTTAAGGATATATCCTGTTTGCAAGGAATATAAAGTACAGCTAGTGTATAGTACAGAACTCATGAACACAGCACGCAACAAACACTCTTAATATCCAACACATCTAAATAAAGAGCTGTTATAAGGTAAATAAATATTAGACCTACCCTGCTTTACTATTGACACCAATGGTCTGACTTATAATTGTACAAATTAGAAAGTGCTAATTAATTGATTTATTTATCAATGTTATCGAGTTTTACTAGTGTATTTTCAAAAACAAAACAATTTCATTCTTCCTGTAAGAAAAATAGAAAAGAAAACCGAAAGTCAAGGGACAATTACAAATCCAGAAATAGACAAACACCAAACACCAAACAAAACCCCAAATCACAAAAATAGAAATTGAGTTACCCGAACCCAATAAAACCATGGTTGCACTCATGTGCTTCGGACGGGTAACCAGTGCCTGAATCTTATTAGACATCCACCGAGCTACTCATTGTCATGTCTAGGAATAAGTGAAATCCAGGAATAGGAAATACTACATATGACCTAGCGAAAACGTTCGATCGTATTTGAGAAATGATTTCCCCAAACGATCAATAAAGTCATGGTGACGACCAAAGAACGTCTGGAGAGATAGCATCAACTTATGTACAACAAACCTTTGTTTGAGTAGCATAGTAGTCAACAGCAGTGGTCTAGAAAATCGGAATACCGATCGCCTGGTCACACCATACGCTGGAGCTGCAGAAATGTTGCTATTGATAACCAGGAAGTTGAAAATTGGAAAATTGAAGTAATAACGTTTGTAGTACAGTCTAGTTTGTAGTTTATAGTTTCCCGAGTCTTTCTAGAGGAAGTAGCGAAATGAGAAATTAAAGGTCTGGGCCAGTGTCTTTTTTTACTTCAGCAGACCTTCTAGAAACTAGCCTCCTAACAGTACAAAAACAGGTCGGCGAGAAGAGGCGCATAATTAGTACCAATTGAAATACCAACAGTCTTTTTAAGATGACAAATATCTCAATCAGAAAATATAACATTTGACAAAGTTGGTCTTCTTTTTTTTTATTATTTGAGATTTATTGATGACGAATACCAACAGTCTTTTTAAGATGACAAATATCTCAATAAGAAAATATAACATTTGACAAAGTTGGTCTTCATTTTTTTTTATTATTTGAGATTTATTGATGACGAAATAAGTTCTGTCATGGCTAATTACCAGGTATTTTTATCTTCCAATACAAGAAGGGGAGATCTATTTGGAGACTAAAGGATGCCAACACCGATTTGTGATATTCCAGAATCTTTTCTTTTGAAAGCGTATTGGATGTGTGAGTAGGATTGCCAAGTGATTTCTCCATACCTACTTTATTTATTAAACACTCTAAATAATGTTTTTTGCAGATAAAAATAATGTTGTTAGCGGTTTTATCTGCTGGCACAACATATTTATCATGAATGTCGGACAAAGTTTTAGCAGGATTGCGATTACTGAAGATTTATGACGCTTTAGTATGCTTAGACCTTATTGAACGAATTATTCATATTGGATTCAACGACCGAAAGTGATAACCCACTCGGACAAGGTTTCAAAATCCTGGTCTTCTTGCTTTGCGCATTTTCCTCTATTGAAACCACCAATTATTTAAAGTTGTAATTTTAGTTGATGGATTTAATTATTTTTGTCCTTTGGGTAAAACATTGCGAAGTCGTTCATTGTTGGCAATGTTAAGATCTCCAGTGTTCACGTACACTAAGGACTATATAGAGCAAAATCGGCCAGGGGGTTGGGCTTTGAAGTCATTGATAAAAAATATATAATTATAGGTATGAGATATAACCGGAACGGATTTGTTTTAGAAGTGTTGTTCCAAATCAAAATGGTTAAGATAAGTCTCCTCGTACAAAATCACCGCCTTAAAATTATCTGAAACATAATAAATGAATAGACTTTCTAAGTCACTATTTTTCTGTTTTTTGCCGACATCTTTTCAGTATTTTCCATTCTTTTTGACGCTCAAGAAACAATCTTTTGATAATTAAATATTGTCGTCGTAAAGCAAATTTTGTGCAGCTCCAGAAACAATCTTTTGACAATTTACTTTTGTCGTCTTAGGGCAAATTTTATGGTCGCCATTATATATATTTTTAATAGTTGGAGATATTGATGACATATATTCTTGGTTGACTACTCGTATCTCCTATCGTTCTTTATCTCACTTCGATTTGTCGAATTTTGTATTTAGTGCACTCATCGTGTTAAACATACTTTGTGTCCAAGTGAATAAAGAAACTGAAAATCTGATTTGGACAAAGCAAGATATAATCATTCTTTGGAAACACGTTAAATCACTCTTTTGTTTAGAGGTTTTCCTCCCAGTTCCCATTTATTTGTTGAATATGTTCTGTGTTTTTTGCTTTTTGTCTTCGTTAGTTTTTGGTTAGCCACGGCTTTGTTATGTTGAACTGTGAATTAAACATTTTATTTACGCCTAGACATCTTGTTATCGACTTCATACTTATTTGCTGGTAATTTTGTAATTGTAATAGCGTCACTTAAATCTGTAAACGTATAATAATTCGTGACTAAAGTGACGTGGTCGGTCTTTGTATTTGTAGTGCCATATTGGATGTAGTATTCAAATGGACGGTATATTTTTCTTGCATTAACCTGGAAAGCACGCTGCCTATGGCGTACCAATAACTCTGAACTTTATTTGAAAATTATATTAAAAGACGCTAAATAAGCTATAAACGCAACATATATTCCTCAAATTAAAAACGGTTTCAATGCTTGGTTCCGCTGTGTAAATGGCATCCTGTCGTTAAATAATATCAGGCTGTTTACACATTCAATACTAAAACCATGTAAACTTTAAAGTGTAATTACTCACTTGGAATGTTGTCCTTGAAAACGATAATGTTGAACTTTTATATCACACTGTTTCCTACAATAAGCCTTCTGGTTCTAAAGTAATAATAACACACGAATGACGTGGTTGTATTTACCTGACATTCCACAGCAACAATGTAAAATGCTTTGTTAGTGCTGTCACAGTGCTGTTCAATACGGTTAACTAGTTATAAATCTCGATTGTTTTATTTAATACACTGCTATGAGGAGTTTGTTAAGTTTGACTGATAACAATGTGTTCTAAGATGAGTTTCAGATGTAACATGTTCAACTGTTAAACCCCAAAAAACAATAAAATTTGATTGAGTCTACTCCCACACTGAATATAGTATTTTTAAGAACGATATGAGCTGCATAAAAATAGAAATCAGTAACGTTAAGTATGTTATTACTAAATAGTAATTATTTTGTCTGTTCTATAAAATGTTAATTTGCTCCAGTTTGATATTAACAGGGAAAGACGCATGTCTGCGAGAGTAGAACTGTGTTAATTGCATTTTTGAAAGAAGCGCGACTACTTGATTTGTTTGTTTGTTTGTTTAAATGTTGTTAAATGCCACTTTCAGCAATTTTTCAGCATAATTCAAGCGTCCAATTTATATAAGAGGAGGAAGCCGTAGAACCCCGACCTTCGATAGGAAAAGTGGCAATCCTTGTCAATGTAGATTGGAGTCGAGCACATCCTGCATGCAGTGAGACTCGAACCCTTTTCCCAGTGTTGACAGACCACGTAATCAATAGTAGACGAACTACCATAACCACTCAGCAACCGAGGCTCCTCAGTTTGATTTGGAAAACTCGGAATAATTTTAATAGTAGATCAAATGGTAAACTATAAGATTGCCGTTAATTTCATGATGATACGGCCAATTGTAATACTGGATTGCTATATAATTTTTTTTCATTTGCGTCCATGTTCAGCTGTAGATAGTGGATTTTATACAACACGCGACATCTAATCGAATGATTTTTTTTGTGTAATTTCCGTTTACAATACTCTTTTCGCGACCTATGAATAGTTTTGTATTTATTTGATAACTCATGAATTAAGAAGAACTAACAGGAAGGACAGACAAAACAAACAAAATGAGTAAAATTTACATTACTCACGTAATGTTTATTCATAACAAATAATACCTTGATACTGCATTTGAAAGTTAAAGCAGCTGACTTTTTCTATCATCCCAGTAAATGTGCAGCAGATGTGTTCTATTGTTACGTGATTATTAAAGAACAATTGTTCGTATTGTGAACACTTTTATTTCATCTAAAGCTCAAAGTACAATAATTAATTACGAGAAAACATAGTTATGATTTTAAAACAATAACTTTGATGTTTTAAATGATTAATACATCAAAAATTAATAAATGTAATTTTCTACACATTTACACTCATCATCTAGCTAGTGACATACTTTTCAAATAAACGAAAATGAACAACAAAGTATTTTGCGATATTAAAATTTAGAAAACTTGAACTAGCACGTTGTGTATACGCTTCAAAGAAGCATTTTTAATATTTTTAATTCAACCAGGCAACACAAATGAACAAAATAAATAAATCAATAGAATCAACAATTAT
This sequence comes from Limnoperna fortunei, assembly GCA_944474755.1. Taxonomy (NCBI): domain Eukaryota; kingdom Metazoa; phylum Mollusca; class Bivalvia; order Mytilida; family Modiolidae; genus Limnoperna; species Limnoperna fortunei. The sequence goes on along the minus strand of OX104113.1, from coordinate 84,909,944 downwards.
CATTCAAGTGCCATTATGATTTCACATATGTTTATCCATTATGGGTATAGATGTTTCGTTGAATGAAACTAACATGTCAAACACAAAATGTGAAAAAAACATTTTAAAACTATTTACATGAATCATTTTACACAAATCAGCGATAATTACACTGTTATATTTAATGAACTTTATTAACTGACCGCATTCTACGCCGTCCGAATATTTCAACAATCTAAACAAACTATCTCATGCTGAATCATATGTGATTCGGGCGTGTCATTTTTCAAATCCTCCAAAAAATTAACAAATCTACCAAAACGGTATAATGACACTAATTTCTACAGTTACACAAGACTTTGTTTCTCCTTTACTACCCTTTTGGCTATATATTTTTTCTGAATTTTAACGGTGGACGGTCTGGTAACAGTCACCCATACAGACATCGTCAATTAGCACGTAATTAATCATTTCATCTCTGTCGTTGTCAACATCACTGAAAATATGACCTTTATGTGAATCGAAATCAAAAAATAGGTCTACATCATAGCCCTCGTCAGATATGTATGCCTGTAACGATAGACACATAATGTGTAGCATGGATATATATATATATTTGTGACTAGTATTAGCGAAAAAACACATCATGTGGGTAGAAATCACAAAATCTTTTTCGTTGCGGTTTAATTGGAACAATTCTGTATGCACCGGAATAAGAACACGAAAAAATCTGCACGGACATCCGCATTATCTATCGTACACATATAATCATGAATGTGGTATCACAATATATAATTTTGATCAAAAGGGATGAACAGCGGAATATTACAAAGACTCATAAGTATTTACCACTTTTTTTCTTGAAAAAACTACTTAACTTAAACCGGCATATCAGTCAAATTATTATAACTAGATGTCATTAGTCAGATTATTTTTAAAGAATATCTTTAAATGAATTTAACATGCATGGGTTGAAATTTTATAGCAACATCAACAACTCATAGAACGCGATTCACAAATCAACAGCTCACTAAGCATCGTCAAATCTTGCAAAGATTACAAGTTATAACGTATCTACACGAGTTAACAGTGAATACTTTCATTACAAAATATCGATTCATGTTAACCTATAATAACTTTCGTTATTAGTGTAATGTAGCGAACGGTACAATCAAATTTTAATCTCACGGTTATAAACCTGTTATATGAATAAATTAAGAAACTTTCCGCACATCTAAAGACAAAAATATTCACAAAGAATCGATTTCTCGCCATTTACAATTTCACAGACAGCCATGCTGACAATACTTCATTATAATGTGATGCATATCGCATTGATTTTGAAAGTAAAATTGAAATAAAAACAATGAAATGATTGATCTACATGTTTAAGTAGATTACATTGGTTATAATTGATGCCAAAGTATTCAAACAAGAACATATCAGCCCACAACGGATACAAAACTCCTACTCGAAAGACATTTCTTTGATAAAGCAATTAAACACGAACCACAAAATGCTCACAATAAGTTTGCTTGATGTGTATAAATTCATACTTAGTGCTTTAAATGAGTTTGATGAAACAGGGGGTATAGAATTTTGATACACAACTATTTATATATACAAAGGTCGATGATTTTGATAACTTATCATTTTGAATATGGGTAAATTATTGGAGACAATTAAATTATGTTTTGAGGTTTAGAATAACAGAATTATTCATCTTTTCACAAAATACACGTTCATAGTATAATCAATATGCACTGACGCGCTTATGTATGACAAAAAGTATTTGATAAAGAAATGTAACCTTATTTCAAGGAGACAAAGAACAATATGAAGAATAAGTACACAGAACAAGCACGAAGTTACAATGCAATGTAAAAGAAAACTCGCAAACATAAGAAGCAACATTAAATAATACTATACATCAAACACAAATAAGTCACAAGACTCGAACTAAAAAGGTTAGACATTAGGGCTTCCCCAAATGTAAGAATATCAAAATATTCTCTAGATACATGACTTATCTGTGTTACGCCACACACGGCTTACGAGACTTGTGAGGACGACAACTTTCAAACCGTAACAAAACCTTAAATAATACAGTTTAAGAATCCCTTTTTACCACTTGATTTTTTTCCCATTTTAGAGTATATATACTACTATTTTCTGCTTTAGTAAACATTAAAGAGGAAAACATATTTCCTATGCAAGGACGGGACGTGCAGGAAATGTGTAACAATCTAACATACTACTATAAAAAGCAATAGGTCATTAAGGAAACATTTATTTCTTGTTCTAACTTGGAACAATTCGAAGACAAAAATGTTCATCTAAATATTGAGATAAATAGTATTTGTAAGCACTAGCCCACATTATATGATAAACTACTGTGACATACAGATGATACAAACTATTTTGTATGTTATCCTTTTATCAACCATGATTTTTATTCTCCTTATATCATATAAGGAACTGTCCCACGACGGATAAGCATCTAACACAGAGAAAACAATTATATTTAGCTATACAAGAACGGTCAAATTATTTCGGACATAAAAACATTTTGTAAAATGAAACAGTAAAATGAAACAATCTATATTCTTAAAAGTGGGAATTCCTTAAACCAAGATCCTAATATCAGATAAATACCTGTACTTAATAGAAGTCAAAAGAGCAAAGGAAAACAATTCATTTCATTTTACGTTTAACATTTCTAAAACCCCGTATGAACTTTCCCAAATGGAAATATAATTAACAATATTTGTCTCAAATAATAATATGAAAGGTTTCATTGATTGATATTTACATACATGTTTTGAGACGTTTATCTTTCCAGCAGCTTTACATGATGACAAATCATTTTCGCATTTATAACTACACTGGATATCTTTTTCAATTTAATGGTGCTTGTATAAGGTTTTAATGAAACGCTTTTTTTGGTTGGACAATCCATTAAATACAGAAGATAAAATCAATGCTACACTTGGTGCACCATTCAATAAATATATAGGATTTTACAATATTGCTTGGTTACTAAATGGATAAAACTGTTGTATTTTTTCTTTTTGAGAAACATCAAGCAGATAACGTTCGGTGTACTCTTTTAAACTTATTGATCCATCTTTCTATAACTACAAATTAAACTAAAGAGTAGAAATTTTTCGCAATTACAGAACTTTGTGTATAGATATATGCAGTAGGAGTCATTGACACTTTACAAATGAAATATTATTTTCATAAAATATGATTATTGTAAACGTTTGACCATGCTTACCTATCATAGATCACCTTAAGATTAGACTACATAAATTCAAATTTAAGTTGTAGAAATTCCAACCCAAATATGTCGGATGGTGATTCTTAATCTAATCAACCGTGTTGCTACAATGCATAAGATCCTAAACTTATTATGAATGGATGCTAGGTTATTATTTTTTTTTCTTATTCAATATATATCTCTCTCGCATCTTACAATATTTTCCGCTGTATTTGCAATACTTTTCAGTGCCTAACTTTGATTACTAGGTCTTGTCTTAATCATAGCGTCAATGTTGCTCATTGGACGACAAGCGTCAATAAACGAAACATAATCGCAAGCAAAAACTAGACCAAACTACAAGAGTCGAAAGGCAATGGTCGAGTACAAATCTGGATTAAAACAAACATAAACAACACAAAACAAAAACAAGCAAATGAGTAACCCAAAATCCACAAAAGATATATAATGAAAACATATTTAACATAATGTGTAAATACGATCGACAGTTTCAGCTTTTGGCAAGACTGTAACAGCATGAATAGAATACTAGTAGATAACGGAGATATTATGAATTGCAGAAATTAACTACCAATGATCGAGGAAAACCCGATTAAAGGTTTATACGGTTAAATTTAGTTTATTTTTCTCCCTTATTACACTTTATTAAAATATTAAAAGAATTTTATATTTAATTACGTGTTCATTAAACAAACTTACTGTTGTTTCAACAGGTTCACTGTTGACCCATACATGAAAGTTGTCTCGTGCTGAAAGAAAAATAAATCATTACAATATTAGTAGTTATGTAAAACACACCGATCCATTGACACAACTTTATAAATAAGAACCAGATGTTTAACTTAGAAGAAGGCACTTCTAATTTTTTTAAAGTACCTGGGAGCACCGTTTTTTATTGAGTTGCTGTTACTTACTCTACTTTTTTCTTTTGTGTGTTTTTCTTTATGTTGTGCTTTTTATATAGTTATTTTACCACTAACCAATGATACGAATGTATTACTTTAAACTATGATAAAACTCAATTTCAACAGTTTGTTTTTCAAGCAATTTTGCAAAATACACGTGCTGTTACAAATATTGCTTAGATTTAATGCATAGAATGTATAATCTCAAATATACTAACGAAATACATGTGCGTCACAAAAATATGAAACACTACTCTTAACCTTTGAACCGGGCTACTGGGAATGTAGATTTTTTGGCATTTTTTTGTCTCAATTCGCGGACCAGAATTGGTGAAAAAGACATCAAAGATAGCTAATTTAAAAAATATACTGCGGCTAAAAGGTTTTGTTTAAACAACAATTACAATGAAAATGCTTAAGTGTTTTGACAAATTACTCAAAATGTATATGAAATCCAGGCACAAAATCTTCGATTAGAAAAACATTAAAGCATGTCATTGTTTGTTCGTGTGAATGTAGTTACCACCATTTTATAATTTTTTTAAAAATTTTATTCACAATTTTCTTACATAATAATTAAATATTTATTTGTAACTAGCATTATTTAAATTTTGTTTCTATTAATTCTCCCTTGTAACTGTTTGGTTTTACATTCATACTATTGTTAAGGTTCATTGTTAATTTTACAGAAATAGATTTCTGCATTCATTTCTGTATCCTAAGGGATTATACTTCAAATGAAACGATACATATGATAAAGAAATGCTTATAATATAACATAGATTTTATGAAAAATGTGTTAAATAAAATATTTAATTTTTTATTTATCATTTATGTTTTAACACAAGAATGATAAAATGTGAATATTATTGTTAAAATGGCATAAAAAGCAGTGTATATATGCAAAGGTATACATTTATAACCTATTGTGAAATATGTGTAGTAATTGCTGAAAGCTTTAGTCAAAGAACATACCATACAATTAAGATCATGTATTCGTATAGTGTTCATACTTAAAACACTTTAAATGTATGATTTAATCAGCAGGGGTGGATATAGTTTTCATTTTTTGTTTTAGAAATGATTCGGGAGGGATCTAGTGGGAGCTAAAGAGGCAAAGGCTTCTTAACTCGACCCTTATCAGCATCAGATATGGACGTTAAATCCATTAATTTCCAGTGATGTGACATTTATCATTATTTGCTGATACCAATTTGTTTTTAAATAATTTCTGTCGATTTAAATAGATGTGAAATACTTCTCATTAGACTTAAAGCGTCCACAAAATCAACAAATACCATACTAATTTTCTTAGGAATAATTTCCTTTTACTATAGTAACACTTTAAAAGCGCATTGAAATTAAATTGTGAATGGTATGTCTTTATTCTCCGTCTAATGAGTTGTTTAGTTTACTTTAATTAACAAAAACGACAGATTATAAAAACAAATATAAATGCATTACAGACGCAATAAACTAGTAGTAATGCTGATAGAACGATACTCACAAAATGATATTTTGACAGTTTTGCCATCCACGACTAGTTCCCAACCGGCTGTAACTTTGGCAACACCATCTGAACCAAAATATCCAGCTTTCCTAAAAATGTAGTAAAATGACGTGAGGGAATTTTTATTACATGATAGATCATTATCTATGCTAACGTTATGATGTTATGTAAAAATCTATGTTTGGGTTTTATAAATGCAAAATAATCGGAATAATGAGCATTGTTTTCTGTTGGATAATATTACGTTGGTCAATATTTCACCATAGCAACACAGTTTTCCTGTCTCAAGTGCACATATACGTAGTACATATACATTGTTAAACAAGCCTTTAACACTGTCGACGAAAGCGATTTATCAATAGCTTTAAATATTGAAAACAACCTTGCTAATACAATTTCAATTTTTGACCCTGACATAATGCCAGATGATTGATTTCCGAATAACAGGTCTTATTTCCATAATAAGACCATTAATTCATAACAACATGTCATCAATCTCATTTGTCTTTGATGTTTGCTGCTTCAGCTGTAAGAACTACTGTTTCTGCTTTCCAGAGTGCTCGGTATAACAATTAGATAAAGGTATCGTTTTTTTTTATTTCCTGATATTATTGATTCGCATTTTAATTTTTAATTACATGAAATACAAACTTTAGAAAAAAAACCAGTTAATTCTGAAGATTATCACAATAACATAACGTATTGGAATTTTCATAATAAAAAGCTTTCATGTAAGAATTATGTGTTGAGCGTCACTGGTAAGTCTCGTTAAGACGAAAAGCGAGTATGTTGTAGTACCTTTTGTAACCTTTGTGTCTATGATGACAGTTAGTTTCGATGTGAATGCTATTTGTACTTTTTAAAGATTTCTTGAACTGTAAATTTGTTATAAATTCTAAAAGTGAAAACAGCTTCAATTGCAGAATCTAATACAGTTCCCTAGGCAGTTTTATCAACTGTAAGATAACAAGCAAAAAAAAGAAACTGTATAACCTTCTTCACATTATTATTTGAATTGCAATTTATTTGAACTACAATAAAATAAATCTATAAAAATCGTAAAAAAGACCGAAATCCTTCATTCGACAGACTTTAAAATTCATTTAAAGCTTGGTAAATATGTTCATTGCAAATCTATAGAAGACGTTTGAACGAAATTCTAATCGAGCGAAGAGCAAGTATTTATAATTAATTAGGTGTTTATTTAAACTTAACACGGATGTAACGAGTCACTGCTCCAAAAAAACCGCAGAATAGCAGATGCAGAATTCACGCATGATTAAATAAAAAGTAATACAATTCTTTAGTTAAAGCAACGGAAATGAGTAAATGAATAAAATCATTCACACAGCCTCAATACTCGGTGCAACTTTTATAAACTGACATCATTCTCGTCGTGAATTACGAAAATTAGATTCATAATCGTTAGCAGTGACATCTCGCACCATTAGATCTAACAAGGAAGAAAATATGTTTATTGCAGCGATTGGTCAGAAAATGTTATAATATGTTGCATATGTGTAGTAACATATCCCTTTTTACCTACCGTCCTGTGTGTCAAGACGTTGGAATAAATCCATTGTCAGGAAATGAAACAGTAGTATAAACAGTTTGAACCCAGTAGAAAATGGTCAATATGTAATTAAATAATTAGAATTTAAAATTTTCAGCGAATTATATTCTGCCCTCAAACAAGAGTTATTGGTGAAAGTACGAACTTTCAAAACTAAAATTTGGCAGAAAAAAATGTGTACAAAAAGCAAAACACAAATATCGCAAAGACTGACGAAATCGTTGCGTATTTTTAAAAAACTTAGATTTGTAAAGCAATTTAATTAAAATAAAACTTTTATTTGCTCTCCTCTTTTTGCTATGGTCGCCTTGTTGTAAGCGACCATAGCAAAACGGAAGAGCAAGTGAAAGATTTTATTTTAGATGTATATGTACAGATAAAACAATAGCTAGTTACGCCACTTGCAGATTGTATAAGCAATATCTTAGTTAATACATGCTTTTATGTGAAACTTCCTTTATATGTACTTTATATTACAGACTCTTTATATGTTGGATTTTTACAAATAAATTCGCACTACAACACGAATGATGACTCTATACACATACATTAATCTGACATTGGTACGAAGAGATGTCTCTTATTTACCAGTTTGTATATTAAAACGAGATTTCTCTGAAGGACACGATCGGAGTAAATAACAACATTTCGTTAACAAGGTTTTGCTACCTAACTCAATAGTATTTACAGGTTTTTGTTTTCTATTTCATTTTCATTTTAAAGGAATCTGTTATTTTAAAAAGTTTTTACATGCGTTAATTGTTAACAATAAATTAAAAATAGACGAAACGCTCTTCAGGCGTTGCAAAATGTATTGCCTGGAACTTTGTTGTACTTTTTTATATCTAACATTCATGATGGTTAGCGCTGCTTGTGGGGTTTTAAATCCCCGAGGTTAGCCAGGTCCGGCATCAACATTTTTTTGTTGAAAAACACATCAAAGCTATGAAATTGTCCATGTCAATTTCAAAATGGTCAAAACCCTAAGATTCTTCCTTCCAGGTATATGTTGATCTAAGTCATAATTTGGTTTCCAGTTCGGCATATTTTGGTTTTATTGTTCTATGCTCTTCATATTCATACAGTGTTATCATTTTCAATTTTTTTGGGTAGAGCGCCTTTGATGAGTCTTGAATAGACGAAACGCGCGTAAGGCGTAGCAAAATTTATCGCTTGGAACTTTGTTGTATTGTTTTATTTCTTTGTACTTGAATAATTTACAAGCAAAATAACAAAGAAAACCAACCGCACAACAAGACCCACAAGTCAAGGTACAGTTACAAATCCGGATATAGACAAACGCGACACAAAAACCAAAAACACAAACAGCAGAGTAACCAGAACCCCCCAAAACCATGAATGCACTGATATCCCATATGGACCAATTAAGTCTTGGTGGCGACCATAGAACTTCTGAAGAGCTAACATCAACCTAAATATAACAAACCTTTGATTGATTAGTTTAGCAGTCAACGGCAGGGATCGGTCTAGCAAATCGGTATACCAATCGCATTATATAGAAAAACGTATAAGTTGTGAAATGTACGCTAGGGCTCCTGGAATGTTGATGTCGATAAACGAGAAGTTGACAATTGGAAAGTTTAAGTCATAACGTTTGTAGGTTTTTAAGTCTATTTCTAGAAATAAGAGACTGACATTAGTGTATTGTTGGTGTTTTTAATTTCAAGCTCGCTAGGGAACATTGAATGTAAATAGTTACCAAATTTAGCATTGTTGAGAGACAAAACATCATCAATATAGCGGAATGTGAAATTAAAGGTCTGGGCCAGTGTTACAATAGTCTTAACGTAAATATATAAAAACTTATTATAACAATCACTTAAACCAGGAAGTTTTGTTTTAAATTAGATATTTATATAAAACACGTTCTAGTGTACCTTGTTAAGAATTGCTTTAAAATTATAGCATATTTTGTCTTGAAGTTTCACGGTGTATTCAACTCGATTTTAAAAATTGACTTTTCTAATGCTCCGGGAACTAAATGTAAATATTGTAGAACTACTGGTGCTAGACTAACGGACTGGACGTGTAAACATATATTTAGTGCTTTGTTGTCTAAAATATTGATTTTGTAAATAACTTGGGTTGCTTTTGTAGTCTTTGATAAACATTTATCTATTCTTTTATGGGAAACTGTAGATGGTATGCTAAGTATTTGGCAGCTAGATAAAAAGTAAAGTTTCAAAGGGTCAAAACATTGTAAACAAACTTTAGCTTGATAAATATGCTCTTGATCCAGCTTATAAATCCCCCATTAATATTTTTATTTTCTGTTTGAAAGAGCTACGTTTTGACAAGCAAAAGAAAATACTACTTTTTGGCACTAGACAAAAAATTAGCATCAAGTAGCATCAAGCATCAAGTAAGTAGTTTTCAATATCATAACTATCAAAACTAATAATGAGGACCTTGGAACAATCTCTATACTGAATACCGGCGCTATACAATTATTTTTATAAAGGCAAATATTTTGCAGGATCTTGTAAGGGTTCTAAAAAACCTTTATGGAAACGTAATACTCACATCATGTATATATTAGAGGAGTGGTGTAAATAAGATGTACATTATACAAAAACACATCAGACTTAAGTTACAAACTCAAAGCGCCATAAAAAAACTAAAAACATCTATTTTTTAAGAAAGGAAGTAAAAGCCGTTACAAGTATTATGAAAATAACTTATTTTGTTAAAAGCCATAAAATCTGAACACAAATTAGTTACAGACGAAATTGTCAAAATACTGGATTGTTTAAACAATAATTAATATGTCTAGAATTTGGTGTGTGTCGACTTCAGATATCCTTTAACTACATCTTAAGGTTATGGTGTTTTTTCTAATGTAACAACATTAGAAACGTCTATCTTTCTACGCCATATATTATCATTTCTTATTTGCCGCTTTCAGTCATACTAAAATATTGTGAAAGCCTGCATTTTAGGAATAATGGAAAAAGACGATACACGTACCCGGTGATTAATTACTGTCTTTGTAATGTTATGAGGATGTATTTTAGCGAAAATATAGGTATTTTAATGGCACAAGCTTTTCTCCCATCGACTTGCTTTTGTACTCGTATAGAGCTTAGCTTCTGGGAGATTTATTGAAAAAGTGAAGATAATAACAAAATACCGACTACAGAGGAAACTGTCAAAAATGACAATAAACAAACCAAAGTTCGAGGAACCGGAAAACTCCAGAACCAACAAGTCCCTGAATAATATCCGACAGCAACGAAAATTCTTCATGCACATCTACATACTTCATCATGTAAAGTTTCATCAAAATATGTCAAAAGGTTTTAGGAGGAGTTGCGCTTACAAGGTCTCGTACTGAATACTCTATTTAAAAAGTCAAAGTCCAATTATCTCCCCTGAATAATATGCGACAGCGACGAAGAAATTCTTTATGAACACCTACATATGATGTACTTCCTTCACGTAAAGTTTCATCAAAATCTGTCAAACGGTTTAGGAGGAGACGCGCTTACAAGGGATGTGGACAGACGGACAGACACATAGACAGACAGGGTGATTCCTATATACCCCCAAACAAGTTTGCGAGGGGTATAACAACCAAAACGTAGTAACAACACCACCGATTCTGACTTGTTACAGGCATTTAAAAAGAAATGGTGTGTTAAACTAGATTTTATGGCATGCCAAACCTCCCGCTTCCATAACTATAGTATGTGAGTTGGTAAGTTGATTAAAATGGATGGGTATCATATACCACTAGTCAGTAATAGGTGTATCCAACATTCATCGAAGCAGATTAACTATAGACTGAATTCGAAAATAAGGAAAACTATCTACAATCATAATTCCAAAAATATTTTTCGACAAGGAATAGGTATCTATAGTTAAACTTATTAAAGGCGCGGACCAGTCGTTTTTTCTCGTAACTTTGGTTAATAGGTTTTTCCGAAAAAATACGTGACGTTTGCAAAAATCAGTATGCTTGCTGCAAGCTCTTGCATACCTGATCAATTAAGAAATATAGACACTGCATGCAGGAGAAGCTGGAATATTGGCGTATCATTGAGGAAAATTTATAAGTTTGAAATTAAAATCGTCTCGTTTTTCATTCTTGTGCTAAGATGATCCTCGGTGTTATATTCGAGGTTTAAGTCTAAAAATGATGTAGATGAAGCTGTTTCTGTGATTTTTTTCTAATTGACATGTCTAAAGGATATATCAGTGGAAGCAACTCAGCAATTTAGAGTTGTTTATTTAAAGTACATCATCAATATATCTATATGTAACATTAGAGAACCTAGCTTCTGCTATCTTTCAGTCTTTAATAAGACGTCGAAGAAATTTAGTTTCATAAGAATAATGGAACAAATCGGCAAAGAGTGGGGCAGAGTTTGTACCCATTGAAATTCCGATTGTCTGTTGAAAAACACATCCTCCAAAGGTTACAAATATGTTGTTAATAAAAAAAAATCTAGCATACTATAAACCTTTAACATAATTTGCCTTTTAGTTCTTTAATAGAAAATAGCAAAAGTTGTTTTGAATTTGTAAGAATCCACATATGATTAATATTATTTCGCGAATAAACAGTTTCACAGTATTTTTGCTGTCCTTTTTACGCTGCAGACAATATCTTAGTCATCTGGTTTGACAACTCTTTGGTAGCCGGCTATGTATCTTTAATCTGTGTCAAATTTTGTACGCTTGTGGAATAACCAGAGATATCCTTGATGCCGAGTTCTTCAATGAGGAATTCATGGTAATGTGATTTACATACAAACACAATATTGTAAAAAGTATTGTCTGCAGGGACGACAACATATCTGTCATGGAGGGAAGAGAGACACCTCATAGCATCCTCGTCTTTGAATACGGTTTTAGGTTACTCATTATTGCAATGTATAAGATTCTTAATTCGGCGTTGTAACACATACCTTATTGTTCCCACAACAAGAAAAGATGTAGGCGAAAACCTTTAACTTCACTTTCTGTTGTAGGTTATATAAATGATTCATTGTTTCTGGATAGTAAGAGACAATTACTGCTTATAAGTGCAGTACTCCTGGGTGCACCCATGGTTTAATTAAATTAATGTCACTCAAGTTTTGCTTTTGTTGTTTCTTGGTTCCTTCTTTATATCGTTAGTCTTTGTCTCAATGATAATTTTCTCACAGTTTTCGATCGGTTTATTAAGTAATTTCTTTCAGAAGAGAATTGTCATTCAAATGTTTCATTCGTGTGGCGCACTTTTTCAAGTAGATTTGTTATTTTGTTATTGTACTCATCTGAAGATGTTTTGGGGTTAATGTACAAAAAGGAGAAACAATTACCCCAGTCTTGAGTTTTATATTTCGATGTCTAGATGACGTCCCATTACTTAATTACATTTGATTAAGTGACGTTTTGACATCTTATACAGTTTACAGAGTTGCAATTTTAAATATACTTAATAATAAAAGTTCATTTCCTAGATTTTTTTCAAGAAATGGACAACTATGAAATACTTTAAAAACGTAAATCTGTAACAAATGGAAGGGCCTTGGTGTCCGACTGGATAAGGTAAATCATCTGTTGTAAATCAGATTCTCACTGCAGGCAGAGTGTACTCGACTCCAATCTTAATTGACAAGGATTGACAGTTTTTCTACCGCAGGTCGGGGATTATTCCGTCTTTCTCCCCCAATAATAACTGAACCCCATAATATAGCTGAAAAGTTGCTGAAATTGGCGTTAAAAACCATCAAACAAACAACAATACTGTAACAAAAGGAAGTAATTTCACTTTTTTTGTATCTGCAAGAAATTTACTGAGTGTTTAATAAATCAATTAGACATAGAGAGTTTGCTCGACAACCCTACTTAAAAATCTCATACGATTTCAAAAGAGGAGATTGTCGAAAATCGGTGTTGGCATCCTTTGTTCTCCTTATTCAAGTCGAAGATTGTGATCTCCCCTTTCTGCATTTGACACCAAAATTTCACATTTAGGTCGGCCTTTTACTTAGACCTACTTCTAGAAATAGACTCGAGAAAACTACAAAATAGACTAACAACAAACGTGATGCCATCAACAATCAAATAGTCAACATTCCGTTCATTGATAGCAACATTCAGCAGCCCTACCGCGGTGTTCACATTTCACAACTTATACGTTTTGCTAGATCTCGCAATATGTATTTCGAGTTTTTAGATTGGTCTAAGCTACTCAAACAAGGGTTTGTTGTCCTCTGGTAGTCACCATGACTTCATTCATCGTTATGGTAAATAAAATACGATCGGATCTTTTCGCTGAGTCAACGAAAGTCTTTCCTATTCCTGGATTTGACTTTTCGTGACAATGAGTAACTCGACAGGTGTCTAATTGGAATCAAGCAGGCACTGCTTACTCGTCCGGAGCACCTAACTTCACCAATGGCCTTTATTGTGTGCGGTTACTCACTTTCTGTTATTGTGTTTTTGGTTTTGTTGTGTGTTGTATAGGTTTGTCTAAATCAAGATTTGTAATTGTCCCTTGGATTTCGAGCTTTTGTTGTTTGGTCTTTGTCCTTGCTATTTTTCTTCTAGATAGATAAAAAGTCGCACAGTCATCTTTACCATATTTCAACTTCAATAATTATATCTGTACCGAGATTGATATGCCCTTATGTCTGATTTAAAAAGAAACTACATACTACATGTTGTCGATAATGATGCATTCACTCTTCCGGAGTATATAGCTGCACTTCTGGCTTTAAGACGTGTTTTTGTCTTACATGTATACAGGAATTGCTCGATTCGAGAATTCACCCATCGTGTTAAGAAATATCTGTTACAACCCTTTGAACGTTAGATTTTTCTAGTAAAAAATATTTATAAACTATCCACAAGATCAACTATGTAGATGAATTCTAGAATGTCAAAGTCATCCGTTTATTTCTGTTAAAGCATAGGTTAATATATAATAATATTAATAATAGATTACAAGCAAGGATATTATTAGTTATATTCATTCATATCCTTAGATATTTAGATTTTAACATCAGAAGTGCCTCAAGTACGCCCTGAGGCGAAGCCAAGTGTGTACAGGAGTGCTGAAGGTGTTAAAATCTCTATATCTACGGATATAAAAGTGTAGAACGAATTTATCCCCGGTTTAAGTTTGAAATGATGGATTTTTCGGTACATTGTCAGCGCAATTGGGGGGAGGGGGGTCAACGTCACGATTTTTTACTTATCGAAGAGAGTTCGATTGAAATTTGGTAATAATAAGGATTTTTTACAGGTGCAGGGTACTACTTTTGGTAGAATCCTACAGTTCTAAAAATTACCTGCATATCTTTTGTTTCTTTTTCTTCTTAAAATAAAACACATTTGTACCTTTGTCAAACATTTCAATTGTATATGACGCAAACCAATTGCCATTTCTAATATAAACGCATTTACTTACTATTGTAGAAATAACGGTTAGCAACACCCGGTTATATGACTTAGCAACGCCCGCTTATATTGGTTTTGTAAAGGCATGTAAATGACCAATTAAATTCCAAGAATGATACTCATAAGGGAATAATGATGAATATGTCATCGAATATTTGGGAAAAACCCTAAGTGAATGTACATAAACAACAGCCTGATACAAATACACCAGGAACAAGAAAAATATCCTGTAACGCTACACAGTCTTCACGCAGAAAAATGAGTGCACTAATTTAACATTTTTCCTATTGAAAAATGAAACCTATTTAATTATATAAATTTATGTTATTCACATAGACAAGTAACGAATTATTAAGGTTGTACATTTAATGATGAAAAGCAATAAAACAGGTAGAAAGTTTCAAATAAAATAGATCCGCATCAATCGAGAATAGGTATATATTTGTACGCGATGGTGTCTTAGTTTGAAGACTGGTATTATACATGATACCACCTTCATTCTTGCTCAGGTTTGCTTAAGATATTTGTGTACACATATACAAGCACAACTTCACAAAATAATAACACTGTCTTTGTAATAAACAAAAACAATCGTGAATCTGAAACGTTATCAATGGACAGAATTATTTTTGATAAATTAGCTTTTTAAAAAGGTTTACGATAAACACCAATCAATCAATTAAGTAATGACAGACACAAACGGTAAACTTGATACGTAGTTATTAGTTACATCTGTGTTAACATGTGTGAGTGCATCCTAACAAAACGTAAAGAAATACAGGACGAATACTATTACAAGGCCTATTTTACAAACAAAGCAAATAATTCGTTAATAAAATCACCCTAAACTAACAAGGCCATAGCTTAATGGAAATACGGATCAATTGTTTTTATAATGCGTTATGTTATTCATGAAAACTCATTGAAATAGCTCCTGATTTTCAGATTAAGAAAAGACTGACTAGTAGAATATTATCATATCACAAAAGGATATTGATTTTTTATCATTTTATTATCTGCATACTGGGTAGATTTTAGCTGAATGTAACCGATTTTATCCTTTCAAATAGTTTTAAAGACAATTTTACGAGACGAAATCAATTTCTTAGACGTTTTTGTACGATACTTTAATCATGCTATGTTATATCACCAGTGAGATAATTGATTAAAATTGAATACAAGGAGACCACAACGACTATTCATATGTGACTGTTTGGGTACAAAAAGTGTGTTTTGCATTTGCAAATAAAATTTCACATATACTTATTATTAAATGATTTTAATAAAGAAACCAATTGAAAGACGGTGTAACAGACAACCAACTATATAAAGATACAAATGTTTCACGATTTTTCTAGAATCGTTATTTTCATATGCTATTCCAAGAACAACGTTTAATTTTGTCATTTCATGTATCAAAAATGTTCAAAATACCAGTCATCTTTATTTTACTGTTAATTTCTATTAGAAAGTGATAATATTAGTCTTTTAAAAAAATTCTATGTTACCCAATGTCTCTCATCGAAGGTTATAAATATTGCAATATATATTAATATTTTCTGCGATGTGATTACTGATAAGTCTGACTACACTACTTTCTGTTTTTTCTGTAAGTTTATCTTTCTTATCTTTGCAGCGAGTGTGAATTTTTCAAGTTTCCAGGTCAAAGTTCAGATGTTTCCGTGACATAAAATAAAAGGAATAAAATGAGAAGAAATATTTGTATCGGAATCCAATTAATATAGGAATAGAAATCCAATTATGATACAAAAAAAGCTCACTAGTATTGTTAGTAATTAAGGGAAAGAAGGACACTATTTGCCATTTTTGTGACAATCTCAAAATAGATTTCATTAAATGCTCTTAATTTACATAAAATAAAAAATAGTAATAAAAGTCTAATATCTATGGTCTTTAACAAATATATTAATGGTTATAATACATGATTTAGTATCGGCAAAAAAATATTTAAAATGAAATTTTTAACAGGCAAGTTATTTTGACTTAAAAATATCAATTTTTTTAAATCATTTTGAAAAATTACTTCCCAATAGACAAAATTTTGATTCCGAAACCCATATTTTTCTTTTCATTACTGAAATGTCCTCCAATTACTGGACATTATATAAACATTTTCAAAAATTTCAATGGACAGTTTTTTTCAGTTTACTATTTAAGTGATTTTTCATACTGTTCTCTTTAAAATCTATTAGAAAATTTGAGAAATTTCAGATTTCAGCCCCTCGAAAATAAGCTCTGAAAACCCTAATTTTTTTAAAATCAAGAATACTTGTATGGCAAAGTTAAAGAAAATTAAATCAGAAATTATTTTCAGTGTAAGTGTCCTAAAAATCCCATAAACCCAACGTTTGATAAAACAATACGTAGATATATTAATACTGAGCCGTTTGATAAATGGCTGTTTCCTTGCTGTTATGCAAGCAGGATTTCAGCCAAATTTGTTTGTTTTATTAAAATAAAACTGTATTTGTTTATTAAAAAAGTTCATAAAAGAAATGCAATATTAAATCTGAGCTTTTTATTAAGCAAGAATTGTATTGGTCTAATTTATAAGCCGGGTAAGTAGATGTTTAGTTTGAACAGAAGCTGAACATTGACCTATATATAGCTCGTTGAACCTTTAAGCCGACAACACTATAATATCACCCCTTGAGCTATTAAGGAATAGAATTATTGATCGACCTTTATTGAATGCCGTCTGCAGAGCATGAAACTTGTAACCTAGTATTGTGTGAAAATCTTCGTAGTATATTAAATATAAAATTAATTAAACAATAGTTCAAGGTCACTAGTTCTTAAAAGGTCTCCTACAGAACAGGAAATGCGAACATTTCAGAGATTCAAATTTTCAATAGAACAAAACTTTGGTCCACAAATCTAATACTGTATAAAGCATTATTTCGACAAGCATCCTCAAATCTATAAAGGTTTAATAGTACTTATAAATTAAATAACAGAAAAATCTGTTTAAAATGTGTTTTATTTGTAAATTTAGAAAGTCATTATTATAAAATATACAAAGTGATGTTACCGTTTACCCAGAAATAGTTTAACTTACAACCCACGATTCGCGTGGATCACACACTTACGGGTTGTTGTAAAAGACAGGCTTTGTACTGAGTTAATGACACTGATTCAATTATCGATGGTTTTTAAGGGACATGAAGCAATGAGTTGGCTTGCTCAAAGGTTTTTGTGAATTACACCCCGATTTTAAGTAATGTAAATATTTAATATTTCTGAGCATTTCATTCCTAATAATACATTATATTTATATGTTTTACTATGGGAGTAGGCGTAAGATTGGTATCCATTTCATATTATAGGTGTGGAGTTAGAGACTTATCACGAGCCATATCTCGAGTCAAGGACGGTTCAAAGACTAATACAAGATCGTAAAATTTTGTATACTCGATATAAAGTTGAATTTCTAAAATACATAAACACAATTTATCAAGGCATACCATGTTTGCGCTAGTTAAATAACAATACTGAAACACGAGAACACACATCGAGTATATAGAAACGCAGAATTTAGCCACAGTGAGCATACTATTTCTAAATCTTGCAAGGAGCGTGGGACTTTCCAAATAAGGTACCCACTATGGTCCTCTGTAAGGCTTTCCGTATCGTAACATGAGCCTATTCTTTATAAATTGCTATAAGGCTACTGAAATATGCGTCTTTTGGTAAAACAAAAGAAATTCATCTCTCGTGAGTCTTTATTGATGTTTATTTACCACTGCAAGATACCCCCTATAAAAACATTAATCTCTCTTAGAGAAAATAATTTTTTTTATCGTGCTCATTTGTAAACTGTCATTTTTTACCAGTTTTGACAAGTTGAGTTTCCTATAGGTAACAATTGTTAACAAAGATATTCTGCAGAAATATGCACCAACTATCCTTCCAAGTGCCAAACACCAGCAGCGACTACCGAAAGTTCTCCTTCCCAAGAACAATCCGGGACTGGAACACTCTACTCCCAGACGTTGAATTCGCACCATCGATCACCAATTTCAAGTCGACAGTGACAACGCTGGAGGTAGCAGCATAGATGCAAACAAGTGTAAATAGTTAAATGTTATATACAACTGTCAATACAGTTTTTTTTAATTGAAATTTACGCGCTCGCATTCGACATGACAGTACAATCAATTTGTTGATTGTGGTCACTATGAGGCAGAAGAAGAAGCATATTTTGCCTAAACCTTTTGAACAACCTTGGTTGGCTAGAGATACTTTGTTCGTACTTTGCTATCAAAAGTAAAACTACACGATACAAAATGCTGAAATATCTGAAGGTGGTCTACTAGGGACATTAATCTGCAAGCTTTCTTTTCTGTTATTCAATAATTCAATATATTGTGGATAAAAATTTACGTACATGAGAGCTTTTTAGCCAAATCAATGGTTTTTGTGAAATATTATCAAAACTCTCATCGATTCTAATAGAAATCAATCTTAGTTCATTTCTATTTGTTTACTTTCACTTAAGGTTTTACAGAAAACATCAACTAATTCAGGTAAAAGATACTTTAACATATTATGTTCAGTGTAGAATGTGAATGAGAAAAGATACAATATGTTATTTTAGCATTATTTCCGCTTAACTTTATTTTCGTACAATGAAACAGACTAACAAACAAGTCAGTGTTTTATCACAATGAAGGGAATATCAAAGAAGCAATTACTGTCATGACGCAAGAAATCTAAAAATAAAATGCAAAAACTATTCTTTAAAATAGCAACACGCAAGGCAAACGACTATAAAAATGTCAAATGAAGACAAAAGAATTTGGGCAGAATTTTACTGCCGTTCAAATCCGAAGTTAGTTTTGTGATTGTCGGATTAATGAAAAAACGAGGGTAAGATTATTCGTTCTAATAAGGGTCAAAAGTCATGTTAACTTCGAAAAGTTTAAATATCAAATCAACAGAACAAAAAGAAACAAATGTTTCCTTAACTAGTTGACAGTAGATTATTTTCTGCACTAGATAAAAGTTCTCTGCATTAATGGAACATGTTATACTAACTAATGAAAACAACATCTGACATTATTATTTAAAAGGTTGTGTCAATTATAGAAGTTGATAGAAATATATAATGATTTTATCTTTCAATGTGTATTAATATAGTGTTAATTAAAATGAGTTATTTTCAAAAGCGTCTTTAATAAGGCCCGCTTAAGATAACTGGTGCGCAGTGCAATTACAGTTATATGTTGTAATAAACCGAAGACATATAAATTTTTCTTTCACTTTTGTATTTTTTGTTGCCTTAATGAATGTAAGAAAAATTAATTAAAATTAAAAACACCAAAACTTTAGGACTATTGTAAAGTTGGAAATTTGAAGTAGAAAACTATTAAACATCTTCATTTTTTAATTCAGAATGAATTGACAAAAATCAATAATGCACCTGGAATAGCCATAATAGACTGGACCGGGAAAAGCCATAACGGACTGTCAAATCCATTATGAACCAGCAATAGTATAAGAAAATCAATATCTAGTGGTTAATGATGAAGTCAACATTTTTTAATTAAGTCCAGACTGTAAAAAATTGCTTTTTGTGCAATCTTTTTAAGCACTTAAAATTTAGTCCTTTATAACCATTTTCTATTCCATTATTTCTATCGCGTGTACATGTAATTTTATTTTCGCACAAACTCGCAGTAAAATAATGCTAAATATCTATTTCGATCAAAAATACTATTAGAGAAGCGATACATAAAATGTACTTGAAGGTCAAAAATGTCCTCATTTTAAATTAATGTACTAGTGGCCTAATTTTTACACAAACAACACTATACAGATATTACAAACACATATTTCGTCAGAGGTATAAACGTCTAATAAAACGCAGATTCTGCCACACCATTCATGTATACATGCTACCCTAATCTTTGTTGAATGGTTTTATCAATGCCATTTTTATCAAATGTGGTTGGTCTCAGTATCTCATACATCAAGTTTGCTAGCATGCTTGTGTTCAATATTTTAATCATTATTTTAATTTTGCCACTTATTTAATTGAAGGTAGACCCAATATTTCGACATGAAATACTGTCGTCATCGATTGGTTTTAAAAAGTGTCAACTTTACACTTTTTTTGCGTTTGTGTTGTCCGATTCTTCTTTTTGTAAACCTTATTTAAAATTCTTCGATTTTTTTAAACAAAATTATGTTTCAATGCTATCAATTATTGCAATCTGACCTAAATTCCTAAATGAGTTTTAAATTACATTTTCCAAATGTACTCAAAATGCATCATTTATTTATATCGAAGTTTTATTGTTTTTTAAAGAAAAATCGAATAATTTTTTATATACATTCTTCCTCAACGATAATGTAATATCTTTTTTTTTTCGAAAAGAGTAATACTTATTCTTAATTTATTTCGTGTTCTTGTATAAAGTAAAAAAAAATGAATATAGATCTGTTAATAAATAACAGAGCAGGACAGTTTGTTTTAACACTATTTACCATCATCTAAGCTGGTTAAATGGGTAAGAAACTAGTAATTTCTTTAGAGTTTTTTTTACATATCTGTTAATAACAAGATCCACGCACTGGATAATTTATTTGTGCCTCTATGCTTGAGTCAAAAACGCAACGAATGCCCTTCAATTCAAATTAGTTTAATTGTCTGCAAACAGGATTTTGAAAATTGTATCAACAGTTGTTAACAATTTGTAATCTGCATTCACAAAGAAGGCGAATGCACAAAAGAGATATACCGTGCAAAATTATCTTGAAACACCTTTTAAAAAGCCTCTGAAATAAATCGGCCCAAAGTTTTTAGTCAGTTGACTTAATTTGTTTGATCTCGTTATTCTCAAGTTCAGTTTGATGGTTATTAGTAATTTATTTGAGTTTACTGCTGTGACTTACAGGCATGAAGTAATTTGCCGGAATCATTAAACACTAACAAGCTAAAGCCATCAAGCTTAATACTCAATTAAAGCGATCGACACGTAGACATTATTTATTTTTTAATTTAACAAGAACATTATTTTTCAATTACGTAATAATTATACATCTATTAAGATTTTCAAAGAAACACTGCGGTGCACAAACATTTGTATCACACAGAAAACTAAAAATATATATACATTTCAATTGCTTTGTATATATATTTCTACATTGTCAACATAAATCTATGGTCTACATTGACTTATAGCACTTCAATCAAAACATGAAGAAGGGAAGCAAGGCAATATCCAGTTTTGTCAGAGAGATAAATAATCATTTGATGTTAAATACAACTTGCCCCTTTTTCAATCGTTCAAAACCATTTTAAGGACATAATTTCCATTGATATTAAATACGTCTTTTCATATTCTGTTGTTTTTCAAAGTATTGTAGGAATTACGTTCTTACGGAGAAGTTGTCAATATAAATAGTCTATTACATAATGGAGATTTGTGTGCCGTGTTGTTATTGTAGGCGTTGCAGTAAATTAATTTAAGATAATGCGAAATGCGAAGCATATAATTCCGGTCTATTTTCAATTTTACTGGATACGAAATGCTGATTGATGCTTAATATACGTATAATACGAAATATATATGACTTAACATATACTACTAAATAACTGTAAATGTTGCCTTACCTTATAACCTTCTTCTTTTTGGACATGTCACGTTTGCTCAAATCTATCTTCCTACGAGTAGCCGTTAAAATCACAGACATTTTTGTATTTTGATAAATACACTAAATGAATTTCAATTAAATTCAGAGGGGAAAATACGTTCACTCTCGAAGTAAATTCAGTAAGCAACACGAATGTGTTGCACGTCCAATTCTAAAATTTTAATGATAAAAATTGAACAAATTGATTACTTTGAGTATACTCAGGTAATATGATAGAAACACGTCGGTGATTGGTTCATATATTCTGGTTTTGAATAAAATAAGAATCAACTAAACAAGAAATTGTGCCCTGGTCGATAATATCAGGTTAGCTGCTCTGTCAATATTCCCGTTCTCAGGTAGAACACTAAAATACATCAATTCTTGTGAAATATACATGTTAATCACATAACAAGCTATTCGATCCTGGTTATCGGTCATTGCATGAACTTGATAACTTTGGGGCAATAATTTAATAACTAATAGCTGTTGATTATGCCAGATTAAAGTTAGTCTTATTTTAAAAAGGATTCAATAATTGATGAAAGTAGATGAGGGAATTAGAATCATTTGAGCTTACCTGAAGATTGTTGCTTCGAAGCTAAAAGCCTTTTCTACATTTTTTCCAATCATTATTTAAACAAATTACTTTCGAGAAATATACAAATAAAGTCTTAGGATAATCTATTATATATTTTTTTTAAATTTACACTTAATGCCACATAAAAAGTATCGATGACACCTTTAGAATCGATTATTTTATCTTCCTATTACAATTTTGCCTATGTAACTTTGATGCGGCATAAATTCGTGTCCTTGCACAAATGAGCTTTGTAGTGTAAACATTAAGATCTTTTGCAATAAACTTTATTTTAAAATGGCAGATTTAATTAACCATATATTTTATTCCATTCATTCTTTTGAGAATTACCGTATTCCCTCGTTCATATCTAATTTGAGTCATATTTATATAGAACGTTAAAAATTGATTAACCAGTAAATAAATATGGCGTTACAGTGTTAAGCAACCAATTTGCCAAGGCTGACTTCCTTTAATAATCATCCTTGAAAGAATACTACTAACGTTGGTAACAGGTCTTTCATATTTTTATCTAGCATCTAATTAAGTTTATTTGTAATGGTACTTCGTTGTCTCAAAAGAACATTTTAATTTACTCAAGAAGTGTTGACAGTATGGAGATTAGTTTTGGTTGGAATCAAAATAAAAAAATTCGCTTGCCAAGGTCTATGTCGGAAAAGAGATTGGACCGAATCGTAACCCTTGGCTAGCGAAGATGCAAATCGAACCGATCTGAGGGACCATGATCTAGATATATTACAAAGGCATGTTTTTGTTTTTTGGAAGATCATAACCATTTACGTCGACATTATACTGTTGACCTTTGTGTAAACTGAGACTATCCTTCTATTGAATATTTAAATATTTCTTCAGTACTGTTTATGATACATTAATCTGTTCATAGAAGATTTAAAAGATGTCTTGTTTACATGGCCAAAATTAAGTTGAATTTAAACCTGTAAATAACAAAGCAAATTAATTGCTCTCAAAATAGAGCTCGTTTCACAGTGATGAGTCTATACATGTATTTAAAAAAACTACTAATAGGGAAACTTCACAAAACGCAGACAATCGTGTAATGTTCAATTACAGAGAAAGCTGCGGAAAAGCATAAATAAAAGTCTTATTTACAACTTTACTTGATTATTATCGTATATAATTCCATTTATCTGTTCACAATTTTTAATATTCTTTACTTATAATGAATTAAATATAAAAATATGTGTAGCATTGTTTATAATGTTGTTGAGTAGTTTGTCATATCTGGTAACTGGTTAATATATTATTGGTATATATGTGTTTATCTCTGCTGAGTGAAACATTATTAATTAATTCATTATTAATTAAGTATACAATAAACAATGATTAATCTTTATTTTATGTCATTTAAGCGTATCTACTTCTTATAGATTTTTGTGTTTGTTTAAAAACTGTTCATTACTTTAAATGACGTGCCAACTGGGTATTGAATTGTTTAATTATTCTAAACATGGTTTTAGTTTAAGAAAAAAGTAAGAAAAATTGCAAGGAAACCAACAGAACAACAAGAGTTGAAAGTCAAGGGACAAAACATACATTGTGTATACAACGCACAAAAAAACCCAAAAAAACAAAACACAAAACAGTCACCCAAACCCGATACAAACCATGGGTGCTCCGGTCGAGTAAGCAGTGCCTGCCTCTAATTAGACACCCGTCATTTCTAGGAAGAAGTCAAATCCAGGAATAGGAAAGACTAACAATGACTCAGCAAAAATGTCAATGTACTTGAAAGATTGATTGACTTCCCATAACGATCATTTAAGTCATGGTGACAACCAGAGAACTTCTGGAGGGATAACATCAACCTAGGTACAACAAAACTTTGTTTGTTTTAGTAGTTTAGTAGTATATATATAGAAGTAGGTCTACGTAAGAAACCGACATAATTGCATTGATAGTATCTTTAATTTCAAGCTCGCTAGAATACATTGAATACAATGAGTCATTAACTTTAGTATTGTTATGGGTCATAACATCATCAATATAGTAAAATGTGACATTAAAAGCCTGGACTTTTCTTTTTCTTCAGTGGGCCTTCTAAGAACTCAGCCTCATAAGAGTACTAAAACAGGTCGGCGAGGAGAGGAGCACAATAAGTACCCATTTGAATACCAACAGTCTGTAGAAAAACATGTCTTCCAAACATGACAAATATGTTGTCAATCTGAAAATGCAACATTTTACAGATTTGGTCTTCAGTATATTTATTATTTGATTTAGAGTCATTGATGACAGTTTGTTTGTTTGTTTCTTTGAATGGTTTTTAACGCCACTTACAGCAATTTTGCAGCTATATCATGTTGTCCAGTTTTTATTGGGGAGGAAGCCGGAGACCTGATGACGAAGTAAGTTCTGTTGCGGCTTATTACAGGGTATTTATATCGTCTCATTTTGTTTTTCTAAAAAATAATGTGTAAAGATTTGTGAAAAATAATAATGCAATAAATTTACGATTGACAAGAAACATTAATTCAAAGACTTTTATTTAATTTTATCTAATTTGTTTGTATGTTTGAATGATGTTTAATGCGACTTTCAGCAATTGTCCAGATATATATAGGGTTAAATATCACAATTACAAAGGAGATTAAATCACAACACTACATTTGTTTAAAACAAAGAAAACGCCATGATTAAAAACAATTAGTGTTTTTTATTTATTTTATAACGGTACAAAAGAAATTGTTCAACTGACTTAAATATTGATCGCCTATTGCCCTGTTTGTTTCTTATAAATAAAAGTATGCTGACAAATATTTAATTTGTAGACATACTACTAAATAGTACTCTCATGTAAATACTAGACAGCGTCCGTCTAGATATTGAAGAAAGCTTGTGTTATTATTTAAATATTAACCATTATCTATATCGATAAAGTTCTGTTAAACAGCCAAATGATTCTACTTGAACCATCTTGAAACATTTTAATGATAGATTAATGGTCATTCTTAACAATATATTTAAAGGTTTTCAATAAAACTAATCGTTTAGTCGTAAAGAACATAAACCAGTAACGCTCAATGTTAACCAATCTAGGTGTATATGACCTTTAGAAGAATATGGTATAACATGTTAGAATATTGACGATAGAAGCTCTACAACATCTTAATTATTTTCATTTTAAATAATTTATAGATCTGCGCGCCACTGATAGGTCTTGATTAGACGAAACGCGCGTCTTGCATACTAAATTTTATAATCAGTGTATATTTGATGACAATGTAATTGATAAATTACAAAACCAAAACAAAACCTTGAAAGGGGTGGACAAACAACTGTAATCATAGATCGAAAGGGTACACAGATATGGACTCAAAAGAACCAAGGTTGTAGCTTGGAAAGAACCTAAAAAGACCCGAAAGCTTTAGGTATACTTGAAGGTCTTTGAGAAATAAGAGATCAAGTATATTGGCTCTTATTGCTGAAATTGGACAATAATCTGTCTAGCGAACTGAATGCGATGTAAAAATCTGTTTATCAGATTTTCAAAAACCACATTCCTAATCTTTGATTTTGCTCGTTGTCGAATTAAACTTTTAAATTTTAATACAACTTAACTTTTTGTTTTATTTACGTATTTAGTGTGTATCCTACACAGAAAAAGAACATATAGGAGATAAATTATATGCCATGAGTAAAATTAGAGATAGAGATTTTGAAACTGCTAGAATATGGAGTACATTGGAAGAATATTTCTTTTTTTCTAGAATTGTTTATATATGCTATGCCTGTTTTTTTTCATTATATTTCTAATGGAGAGTTGTTACCTAGTAACAATTGTTTATGAATTTAAGCTGGCATGTCTTTTGTACAATTGTGCAGAGCAAGCATTGGCTATACAAAAACACTAAAATGTTCAATATAATTTACAGAAAAATTTCTTTCGAGTTTCTTTAATGTCAAATAATTAGGGCATCAACATAGTCGAGTGTATATGAAGAAACTTAATTGTAAAACCAAAATGTATGTCGGAAATGGTAATTACCTGTTTTTTTCGTACAGGAAATACTTAACTACCGCTTTTGTTTTCATTTTTCTGTCACGCAGCTTTTAAACAAATGACAGAACTAAACCCAAAGTAACCAAAACAAATAATGGACCGAATCAAACTTCTGTATGTTTTGCTTCGTGTGAGAAAATCAACTTCACACTACAGAAAATATGCAAGTAAAAATGACTAAATAAGCAAACACGTAGCTTTAACAAATTAATTTGGCACTTTACTATTTTAAATTTTAATAATCATTCTTGGAATTTACTAACTTTAATGGCATTTAACATGTTCAAACAAGTAAGTCGTGAATATAAAAAATACTGGAACTAAATTTTGGCTACAAGAATAAACCCAAACATGAGCATGATTGGTAAGCAATAAGGTTTCTTTAAAAATCGCATAAAATTGCGCAGTGTTAAATGCAGTAGCTTACTTTTGGTTCTACGTTGGTGAAAATTGTCTTTAGTATGAAAAAAAAGCAAAAGGTATTAAAAGAAAAATAATACAAAGTCGGTCTCTTAACAATGGAGAGAAACAGACAACGACAAAAGAAGCATCAAGAACAAACACAAAAGCTAAAGATAACCAACAAAAACCCCGCCAACAACTATGGCTAAAATCCAATGCTATAGAAAGGTGAGCAATACCTGCTTAAAATGTGGTTTTCTGCGTATTACTCAAATCAGTCTTCCGATAAATGTCGTGTGACGGTCTATAATGGTACCCTCATGACAATCTTTCAAATGCAGATTTCTTGTTTAAAGAATTGTGTCACGACAAATGGACTAGTTGCATGAATATACTAATATCAACCAAACTTTTAATGTTTTTAATGTTTACATATTTTGTATGTTATTTTAGGGTACATGTATAAATATTTCAGAACCACATCTTAAATCTTTCTACTCAAAAATAATTAAAAGATAATATTCATATTTTTCCGATCACCATGCGGATAGGGTAACGATCATATAGTTTATAAATGGTGCTATTTTGTCCACCATTTAATAGAGATGAAATATAGAGTTCATTAACATGATAAAATGACATAATGAAGTAACGTATCTTTATTCGAACAAAAATAATAATAATCATTTTCTTATTGTTAAGAACTGTTGTCAACCGTTTGTACCTCAGACATTTCAGAGCACAATTACATGCAGTTACGATTATCTATACATGTGTACCTCTTTAATTATTATCTCCTTCCGTTATCAACATAAAAAATATATAAAATATAAAACAACGTCATACAGGGTCATTTAACTTGTGTGCATTACACGTTTTTGACGTGTAATTTTTGATAATTATCCCAGCGAGGGTAGTTGATAAACAGTAAAGTTTGCTTAATCAAAGTCTTTTAAGCTTCTTCATTCGAGACTAACGCAGTTCTCTTTTTTACACAGTCACGCCAACTACATAATTAACAGAAATCGAATAATAAACCTTTGTTATTTAATTAATTTACAACTAAATCTTAGTTTGTACATCTTTTCTATTAATGATTCATAATTATCATAGCTTACAGCTGTATGACGTCGATTCGAAGGTCATTAGTTAATCAAAAAATTGTTTGTTTTATATACTTGTGGTAGAACCGTAAAACATCTTTAATCGTTTTGTTGCTAGGCTTGTATATTATTATTTGTTCATGTATGTCAAACCGATACTTAGTGCGGGCTCTGGTTGGTTGAGATGTCTTTAGGTTATATATAGTTTAAATATTGATGAACTGTTATTTAAGGATAGCACTGTGTGAAATTATAAGGCATTATACTATTTGACAATTGTAAAATATATGACAATTTAATTACAATTTTTTAAAAACCACATTGTTGCTGTCAGCATTTGTGACTCAAATAGCTTTTGCCCCTAATAGACCATGCTTCTAGTTATGTAACGGCACAAACAAGTATTAAAGGTATGCATAATTGTACTATTCCAACACGTTGTGGTTGGATTTGATGATACTAGCTCACCAGATAAACTTTCAGCAAACAGAAATGTTAGAAAATGATAAATAATGTTGCCATAGCCAGGCCAAACAACTGAGGTGTTACTTTTATCGCTAACATTCCATACATCTAAACATTGGGTGAGAACACATTTGCCTTGTGAATACAAAACTAGAGTTTTTTTCAATTTCAGTTCAATGAATATCACAAATGCCACAAACTCAGAAGTATGGGCTTTTAAAATATCGATAGTATTGAGGAAGTTCAATTACATTTCTGTAAACGAATACTTAAGTTGAGAAGTAGTACATGATTTATGGCGAACTATATAGATTACCAATGGAAATAAAATAAGTGGAGACTTATTCTGTACTGGAACAGTCTTCTGTAAGATGAGACTAAATTGTCGTCTATTGGTTATAAAACTATGTTTACATATTCTTGACATCAATAAAAGGTGTAAGTGGATATCATTTGCTAAAACTATCCATGATGATGTATGTCTGAGCTTATCTGGAATGATCAAATCCCAATGGATAAACAGTGCTTAAAATTCATGTTTTTAACAACTTAAGGATCATTTAATCCAATCATGAAATGCTAACAATTCATGAGAATTAAATTTTACATTGAATTACAAAAAAAAAAGAATTTGAGTTAGAACCATATTTGATAAGGCTTTCCCAGTGCGATATTTATCAAATTGCAAAAAATTCGATGTTCCAATTTAAAATAACCAGTAGAAACAGATAGATAGAACGTGATCTCAAGAGATCAAAAAGTATATTATCTTTGAAGGCAACTAGGACTAGTTCCATTATATTTGTATATGTCAAAATGCAGTAATATTAGATATACGCCGCAAATTTTTCCCTATTATATTAACAACCCTTGAGAATAGGGCTTCTGGTTAATTATCACATTAAACTTTTCAGAAACTTGGCGTCATTCCTATGAAATCTCCTGGCATCATACTGAGAGGGTTCCTTGTACTCGACCCACAGAGCAGCCCAGAGCGTCCCCAGATGGCGGATGAGAGTGTTGTTTTTTTTCTTGTTAGCTATCTCGGCTGATCCGTAGTTAAACGGATCAATCAAGCTCACGTTTCTTTGCTTTACGTTCTCTTGCTTTTATTATGCTTGCTAGTATATGCTTTTCATCTTTGTTGTTACACCTTTCAACAAAGTACTAAAAGGAAATTCAGTATATTGAAACGTATATTAGTAGACAAACAATAAGCAGCTGTTTATATGTATTTTACACAATTATTTTAGAAAAAAATCGAATTCCGTACATATAGTTACGCAGCTATATGTCAATACGTAGTCAAATGTAAACGCCGCATTCTTTATTGTATGACAGTAACTAAGTAGTCTTCTAATGTTTTAAGTCAACATATATGAGAACTGAAAGAGAAATCATTATGTTGATATTAAATTGCAAAATGTTCTAAATGGATAAATATTAGTTCTAAAAATGTATCGGGTGTTGGCAATTACGTTACGCAATATTTACTGACACTTAGCAATAACAGCTGTCTTTACCACAATATCAATATAAAGGTGTCAAATACCCCATTCAGACCAGAAATATTAGGCATGTTGCATAGAATAAAGTAATTCTTATCGACAAAGGGTTAACAACATTTACAACACATTCTTTTTATTAACATTAACAATCTCTTTGATGAAAAATACGTCACTATTGTTTTGCATTTATAGAAGTACATTAAACTTGGAAATGTAATTAGTTTTTGTTGAAACGTTTCTATCTACCGTGTGTTAACATGGTATCGGTGAGTTGGGATCCTTGCCTCATGTCAAAAAGGAGTGTACGTAAATTGTGCTTAGGCTCCGTAGTGTGCGATATTTCAACACATATCGATGATATTACGATATGTCTTGTAATGGCATCAGCTTAATATGTTTGAGTAGAATGTTGTTAGGTCCGATTAGTAAAGGTAGTTCGCCTACTATTGACCACGTGGTCTGTCAACACCCAGGTTGCGATTTCGAGTCTCACTGCGGGCACGGTGTACTCGACTCCAATCTTAATTGACAATGATTGCCAGTTTTCCTATCGAAGGTCCAGGGTTCTCTCCAGGTACTCCGGCTTCCTTAAAAACTGGACGCCATTATAAAGCTGAAAAATTGCAGCAAGTGGCGTTAAACAACATTCAAACAAACAAACAATAGAATGTTGTTACAGTAAATATATTTGTTGTATAAGATTAAAATTATTCCGTAATGACATTTTGACATTATATGACATAAAAAGTTATTGATTAAATTTCGAAAAGAGCACAAGAAGATATGTTTTCCACAAGTTGAAGATATTCCAACAAAGAAAGAACGCTTGAATAACAAAGAAAACAAAAAGGAATCTAAATACTTTTAATGAATTTATTGAGATGCTATTATAATGTATTATAGGTATAACATAAGATACTGTCTGACTATTCGAGATCATCCGAAGTTCGAGTAAACATTCAAATAGTGAAAAAATCGGGAAAAAAATGTTGCGTTGGTTTACGTAATTACTTTTGAGTGTAAACACGAGAGGAGCTTGGTAACGAGATAAAAGAAGTCATCAGAAATTTAATTGAGGAAGGGCATAGTATCAGGTGGAAAGCAGACTTGTTGCAGATTCCAAAATCTACAATCGAGGACATTAAAAAGAGAATTCAAGTGCGTGGATCGACAAAAATCTTAAAACGAAGTGGATGAAGTGGATTTGTCAGTGCGCGTGATTACCGGAAGTTTGAAAGCCTGGTGAAAATAAACAGTGGGGACAGTTTGTCGGACATTACGAGTTAATTTAATGAAGGTAGACATACCTGTTTCTACGCGTACTGTTCAATTCCATTTGCACAAACACGAGTACACGCGTAGAGTGGCACAGAAGAAGTAACTGTCCGGGAGGTCAACAGGAAAAACTTCTTGCTTGTTTCCGAGAAAAACGTCGTCTGACTTTGGATCGATATTGAAACAAAGTTATTACGAATAAAAAATAATGATTAAATACGATCAAATGGTGCATATTTTTTAGAAAGAGAGGAGAAGGTTGGAGGCCGGACTTTGTAACACCTCGTAAAAGTCATCCTAAGTATGAAGTCATGGTCTGGGGTTGTCTAACCTAGCACGTTGTAGGGACGCTTAGCAAGGTGTGCGGCAACATAAATGCAGCTAAGTATAAAGTATTTCATTAATAAAGACTCTCATTTCATGGTTTTTATGAACATTTTGTCGGATATTGATATTTTATGTTTTAGTGAAATGCGAGGTTTCATCTTTAAACTCATTTTCCAGTGCGCAAATTCTGCAAGAAAATCGTGCGGAATATTTAAGTTAAGTTTGATATGAAAAAAGTTTGTACACCCATGCAAACTACTCTAAACTTAAGAAAAATGTCTAATTTTTTAAAAAATTGTCTTACCTTAGTATATCGAGGATGTTTAAAATCCTGTTTGACGCTTTATTTGAGATAACCCTTCACTCCCATTACAAGGGGTCTCGGTGGCCGAGTGGTCAAGGTAGTTCGTCTACTATTGATCACGTGGTCTGTCAACACTGAGATTTCGGTTCGATTTTCACTGCAGGCAGGGTGTACTCGACTCCAATCTTAATTGACAAGGATTGCCAGTTTTCCTACAGCAGGTCGGGGGTTCTCTCCGGGTACTCCGGCTTCCTCCCCCAATGAAAACTGGACGCCATGAAATAGCTGAAAAATTGCTGAAAGTGGCGTTAAAACACCATTCAAACAAAAAAACTCACTCCCTTTACACTGAATTTCCGACACTATTTAAATCTATCTTATGGATTTGTTTTTAACGAAACGAATTTTTTATTTGTTACAATTACGACAATTTGTATTCGTTCCGCCATTAATTAGATATAGCTTGATTTAATAATTTTGATTTACCGTTAAATTCAAAATGTCAACTCCTAGCAAAATTTCGCCTCGATATTTCAAACATGGATTACTTAAGTTAACATAGTTTTATTGATTGAAAATAGGACTGGTATAGTCTTTGTGTTTATGTTGGTTTCATTATATTTCACATGTTAAAATATACAGAACCTCTGACAAAATTTTGCTCTGAGAAAATTCAACTGACATATAAAAACCTCACATTTCAAATAATAATAAAAAATATAAAAGACAGATGAAAATGATAAATATAAACGTGAAATGGGAGGTTTTCATGTTATAGAACTAAGTTTCAAGAGACATTGACAATAGCCTGTGGCGAGTTTTTGTCAGACATTTTCCAGATGATAGCTATTTTTTTCAAGATGACAATGCCCCAGGGCATCGCACTCAGTCTACACGGATTTCATTCATAGGAATAGAATTAGGACTATGAGTTGGTCCGCCCAAAGTACCGATTTGAATGTGATTTGATGACATTGGCTCCACGTTAAAAGAAAGTATAGGCTTGGGTTAGTAGAATAAAATCTCAAGCTGATTTGTATAGGGAAATCCAAAATCTATGTACTGAAATACCTCCGAACTATGTAAAATGTCTCTACCGATCGATTCCTCGCACCGGGTACCGTAAAATAAAATCCGCATCATGCATTTACCTTTACATGGAATTTGATACTGAGGAATGAGTTAGGTTTTCATATATATTACGACAAACACGATGACGTCAACTTTCCGATTGTGAACTTCACATTCATCTGTAGCATCACATGATTCTTATAATTCCGTGTGTTACCCGACAGGTACCACACGTGGCGTAAGATCTTATTACCATTTTAGTGCTAATTGGCTTTTATTGATAAATAACAGATCTATAAAGAAACCGAGAATTTGTACTAATTTGTGTGTTGAATATAAAAGATTTGATAATTTTTTTTGTAACAACTGGTACAAAATGTTTCCCTTGAAAACTGCAAAGTTTCCTATTTAAAGAAACGTAAGTAATTGTTACAAAATTGTGTGAAGCATGTTTATCATATAAATCTTTTACTTAACGAATAAATGAACATCAGTTATATATACAGTATAGCGTAAATCTGGATGAATTTGAAAGCTGTGGTACTCGACATTTCTCCAATTCATTTAGACATTCTTAAAAGCTCTATATGGTTTCCTTTTAGACACTGTCTACTTTTACTTCTCCTTCTACATCCGAATACAGTAGCACAACGTCTTGTAGAATTCCATAGCAGATGACGTTTGACAATTAGCTACAATAATGTAGCTTCTTTTTTTTTTACGTCCGTCCATAAAAAAGGAGCTACATTATTGTAGCTAGTTTGACAATATACCTGTGTGTTACAACCATGTGGTAGGTATATCATATGACCTTTAAAAATATTTTGTTTGTTACAACACTATGGTATGTAGGCATCTAGCTACATTCTTATTTTTTTATGGATTCCGTCCAGGAGCTACATTATTGTAGCTAATAGGCAACTGAGATTTTAGTTCGCTACGGTATACAAAGGGAGATTACTCAAGGAAACCTTTTCGAATTTTTCGAACATCAAAGTAAACAACTGCGAATAATCTACTATTGGCTGGTTATTAACGAAATAAATGTAAACTTCAGGAACGATTTTCAAAAAGAAATGACCGACCACACTAGAATTGCACTAATAGAACAGGATTACCTTGTTAAATTATACCCTAAAGGACAAAAGAAAGGAAAAATGTCACAAGGGTTTAATTTAATCTTTTCTTATTTAGATCTTGGAATAGACAACGAAGGTCGTTTATACTCAATTAACAAGAAATAACGCATTCATAATGTCACAGTGAAGTAGAACACGTGATATTTCCCCAATTTGTTTGGTGCATACTTAGAGTGTTTGTTGCTTTTTTTGTTAGCTACTGACAGTTAAGTGTTCAAAGGTAGCCAGCAGGTGGATGTCTTTATATTAAATATTTAAGCATCACAACATCACGTACATGTCCAAAAATTGTAATTTTTTTTATCTATAAGACTGTTTATTATTATTTCAATGAAACGCAGGTTTTCATTCATTGTGATTTAACAGTGAATCGCTACAGATTGAAGATCCATTTGGACTACATACAATATTCATTTGAGTAATCATAATTTAGATTTACTTCGTACGCAGTAATAACAAGAAAAGATATGGGTTAAACCCATATCCAGAGATGTTCGATTTATATGTTATAGGTGTATTCCATTTGGTTTAATAGTTTTTTTTTCAATTTGTTTTATTTAAAATTTCATCATATGCTGTAAAGGGATGGAAATATAGACGATTGTGAAAGGCAAGAAATAATCATCTTGATTATAATATCTCAACTTTGAGAAAAGTACTGAAATAAAAAAAACACAGTTTTGAAAGGACAAATATATGTTTACCAATAAAAATACATTGACCATAGTCAAGTGGTTCTGTGGGGGAAAATGTGAATGTAAGATCGGCAGTTATCGCGTCCTCGCGGAAAATCAAAGAAAACATACCGATAAGTTACAATTTTGATTGATTTAATTTTACTGTAATTAAAATTGTTTCAAAAGATTTGCAATTAAATGTATTTAAGAACTTAATACAATTTTCAGAATTTAAAATAAAAAAAAAAACCAATTAGAAAAAGAGTCTTATTTTGCAAAACAATTGATGAGATTATTAACTTCTACAATTATTTTCAACAATATAAACTGTTGATGACCTTTATTCGAACGCAACTGAATTTTTTTCTGTTGTATTATTATATATATAACTTGCTTCGTTAAAATATCGTAACATCAAAAATTTTAAATCTTGAATTAAATAAAAATCTATATCTTTTGTGCTTTTTTTATTATTGAGAAATTTCTTTTCCCTACTAATTTCTACCACATTTTTCACTGATTCGGACATCAATTTTTTTAAATAACATGCCTGTTTGAAAATCTAAT
Source organism: Limnoperna fortunei (assembly GCA_944474755.1). Classification (NCBI taxonomy): domain Eukaryota; kingdom Metazoa; phylum Mollusca; class Bivalvia; order Mytilida; family Modiolidae; genus Limnoperna; species Limnoperna fortunei. Next base: position 84,874,162 of record OX104113.1, on the reverse strand, counting down.
TTTGTATATATAGTTTCTTCTCACACAGCCAATAATACAATTTTCACAGAGAAAGTAACAAATAAACAAACAAAACAACAGGCTATATACAGTATATATCAAAATCATAATCTAATTTAGCAATTTTAGCGCCTTATTATGCGAGTCTGCTTGGTCTTTCATTTCTACCTTTCATCAAAGTTCAGTGTCAGGTAATAAATAATACATTAACAAATAAACAAGGAACATCTAATATACAATTACATCACAGAAATGTCTCTGTCCCCTCCCTAAAACCACCACTACCACACACGAATCGTTCACGAGAGTTTGGGATTTCGAAGCCGTCAATAAACAAAACCCAGGGAAATTAAATTTAATGTTCAAGATGAATAATTTTCTGCGTAAAAGTTCCATTTTCTACCTTATAAATTATGAAATAATCCAGAAATAATTTTTCTGGATTAGTGGTCACAAGCGCGTTCAACAAAATCTAAAAATGCACTTTTATTGTCAAGTTATCTAAGTAACTAATAAAAGAAACCGAAAAATTTACACTTTATCATGTTGAAATAAGAATGCATAAAAAAATTACGAAGCTTGACATATAAATCACGAAATAATCCAAGAAATACAATGGAAGCGATGAAATACATTACGTAATATAACATAACACAATTTTTAAATGCCTTTTTCTTATCAAATTAAATAACGAATTAATAAAAGAAACTCAAGTATATACATTTTATTATGTCAAGAATAGAATGCATTAATAAAAATACTAGGCTTACCCTATAGATAGTAAAATAATCCAAAAATAAAAATTGAAGCGGATCTATTCATACGGGTAAACGCGCATTAATATGCAATTATGTACATCTTTACTTCTTCTTATTAGACCAGAACAGAAAAACGTATTTTAAAGCTTGCAGGATTTAACAAATACGAAAAACTGTAATTGAAATATTTTCTTTAATATTAAATTTGCCATTTTATCACTTACAACATGAACTATATTGTAGAGTATGTTTTTACCTTTTTGCTCAATTTACACGAAAACAATTATATATCACTAAGAGATAATAAGAAGAGATCGAACATATGAAAACTATTGGAAATAAGGTAAAAAAGTAGTAAATTCATTTTTGTGTAATCTCCAATGGAATGGATTACACCATTAAATAAATGAGACATTAAATCAGTACAAGTGAACATTTATTCCAATTGAAAATACTGTGTTTGATTTCATAATGTTGTATTTCGCTGTAACCGGTAAGGAAATTTAATGTAATAAGATATAATCAATTTAGTAATTCGATAAAAAATAGTAATACAGTTTTTTTCAAAAACCATAACTACTCGATTAATAGGTTAATAAACATAAATAAATAAATATCTTTGTTTTATCGTATTAAGATCCAGAATGAATACATAATATTTCCTAATGCCACTAAGTACAAGTTAACAAACAATGAATTAACGGTAAGAAGGATAGACCAACTGGAACAAAATTTTGATTGCCACTTAAAAAAGAATGGGGATTTGGTGGGGACGGAGAATTCAGCCTTTTGCAGCGGCACTAATTTGTTTACTCTTTGTCAAAATATTTAAAATGTGTCTTTTTGTCTTTAAATACGCCACTGTGGTTTGCGGCCATGCTTTCTGTATTATGACCTGGCAACCTTTACCTGTCCGCCATTTGGGGACGCACAGTCCAGCTCATTGGGTTGAGCACTGGGAACCCTATCGCAATCACTAATAAATGTCGTTAAATACATTTCACACAAATGTTCCCAATTATATTTTTAGTCGTTAAAAACACTATGTCCACAACTGGTTCCTTTTTTGCTGTTTTAATAATAAAATGACCAATTTCCCTCATTTGGCTGTCCTTTTGGAAATTTTTTTTTCAACAGACTACACAAAAGTGAGGAATTCATCTAAATGACACTACAAGATATAAAGATAACCAAATGCACTGGCGAAAATGGAACTGTGTTGAATTTTACGAATTTATTATATACAGATCTAATAACGCACAAAGAGCTTTTTAACAAACAAAATAACGTTCATATATTATACCCAAAGGGACATTAAATGTTTCCCTGCCACGTTGCATTGTTTTTAATATCCATGAACACATTTTACTGAATTACAAATCGGCCTATAGGAACAGCTGAGCATAACAATCTATCTCAAAAGACAATATATTTTTTTTAATTGACCTACCTCAAAAACTACAAATGGATTATACTGAAAATTGAACTTGAACTTCATTTTATAGTAGTTTTAACAAAATCTATTTTTCTTTTATCTAATCTTTTGAAAACTCCCAGTTTTTGACATTTTTTTAATGACCTTACTCAAAAGCTACACATGGGATTGTTCTGAAAATTGAACCTTTTCTTTATTTTAAAGTGCTTGACAGCTGACCAATGTTTTGTCAAAATCTGTTGACGTATTTTTAAGTTAAAATTTGGAAACCGCCAACTCGGTTTACCAAAAAATATATTTTAAATTGCCCAAGTCTAAAACTACACATTAGATACGGCTACAAATTTAACTTAATATTTATTTTAACAGATGTAAAAAAAAATATTGACGCGTTTTCAAATTATCATCTGGAAACGACCGGGCCAAGGACAGACGAACACTCATATCCAAGGGAGGGTATCACATAAAAACGAACTACTGGGAAACTATAGTTACTTGATAAGCTTTAAAGTCTTTGTAAAGGTTAGTATCCTTTTATATTTGTTCAAACATTAAGTATATTTTATTGTTTTTTGTCATTTTCTGAACACAATAATTTTCTGAAACTAAAATCAAAGTTTTGATACATTTTTACTACATTTTCACAGACTAAACATACTACCTCAACACGTTAACTGAATAGTATATACGAGAAAAGCAAAACGTACAGTAAGACGAATAAAAAAAATTACGAATTAATACGCGATGCGGCCAAATACCGAACAACCAAAAATGAGCACAGAGAGACACAGAAAGAGATAACGATCCAGCAGCAATTCCGCTGCCCACAGATACAGAGGCATATGTGATACAGACTGTAGCGACCAATCAATTTTTTATGGCAGTAGAACCAAGTGAAGACTTGAATTTGCCTTTATGAATTCCTGTTGAAAATGAAGTAGGTCACAAAACCAATCGGTCAACAAAGATAAAAACAATAGGATGGCGACGAAATCCGGATTATGACAAAGACGAGTGACACAGAGAAAAAAACCACAACAACAAAAAATCGTATAATCATGGACAATCATAAAAAAATCCAGATTCTTCAATTCTCGTTGTCTGCTTTGTTGGTATATTTAGAATTATTCAGTGGTCTGTATTGTTTGGTACAAATAAATCTGGGCCTTGTTAGGTAGATTGACAACATAATATAAGTAAAGATGTTTGGTAAGTCGTTTTTTAAGTAGTATATGTGCTTATTGACCCATATAATTTGATTTCTAATTATCTATGTGTACTTTTCAAGAGTGAAAGTTCTGTGTGTTGACGGGTAAGTATAGTGCATGAGCCGCAGACAAGATCACTATTTCCCTCCAGACAACACTATAGAAAAACTGTTCCCGAAGTCCAATATGTTAAGTAAGCAACACAATATTGAAGGTATTAAGGGAGATAATACTTGCTGAATCGATTACAAAAAGCGGAGTAAACATTTACGCATCATTAGTATAGAGGCCATTATCCTTTTGGATGGCCTGTGCAAAAGTAACCGAACGGGCGAGACATCAAAATTTTTTATTAAAAAAGTCTTTCTTTCACTTAAAATTTCATATATTGGGCATTACACATATAATGCTAAATTACATAAAAATGGAGTAAAAGTATACCTGTCCACGGATTATTTACCTCAAAGTTTAATAATGGTTTTTCTACTTTCATTTCAATGTTGTGGTCAAATTGTACAACATTACACACTTTAGGAAGTGCTTCCACTGTAAAGACATTGACTGGAAAAAAATATATTCTTGTTCTACAGTAATGCAAAACCTTTCAAAATATCCAACTCTTAAGCAATAGCAGTTATAAGCAAAAAAGCAGAAACAAAAGAGAAAATTGGGACTATTTTTTCATCCTGCCATCTTTGCACCGGAAATTCATTCCATGAATAGGATAATGACTCCTATAGTGCCGTTGTAAGGTATAGTCTACCGTTGCTAAGATAAAACCAGTACTGTTTTAAAAGCATTTTATACCACGAAAAACGTTGATTTAGATGTGGTTTTTTTACTATTTCCTATAAATACGTCCGACTGTTTTTTTATTCGGATATTGTATCATAAGTTTTTTTTCTCTTAATAGAGATGTTGTAGAGCTTTTTCAATCAAAATTACACAGCGTTATACCAAATCCAGATTGGGCCATCCACACATTGCAAATCCTAAAAAAATTGGCTCGAGCTAGTATTGTCTCTTAGCTAGGAAGTTTCAAAAATAAAGCCTTCTCAATAATATCTAGGTCTCTGTAATGACACAACAGACCAGATCCTCTAGTAAATTTGATAGTTATATTCGAGTAGTTCTTCTTGAAATGTGCAATACTAAAATTATACAATAACCGTGTGAAAAAGACATGTTCTGATGCAATAGGCTATGAATATTAAAAGTAAGGTAGAATCTAAGGAATAACTGATATTAAGATGGCTGGCAGCAAATTTTTTGTCACTAAAACGATTATTATAGTTTCAAGCAAATGTTATGAATGTAAAATCGGAGCTTTTCATTTTGTCCTGAAATGCTATAAGGTTGTGTATAACGAAAATTACAAATATTAATGATTTACTTCTTTGGCCACTACTGGTTTGTGTGTTAATATTGATGTTCATCTTTGTTTAAGGCCAAGGTACAACGGCTTATTCATGCCAAAGAACAAATAGAAAAAAAAAATCTTAATTTTGTTTGAACGATTTATAAATTCGTTTGAACGGATTATTTAATCGTTTCAACGATTTATTAATTCGTTTGAACGCTTTATTAAATCGTTTGAACGATTTATTTAATCGTTTCAACGATTTATTCATTCGTTTGAACGGTTAATTTAATCGTTTGAAAGGTTTATTTAATCGTTTCAACGATTTATTAATTCGTTTCAACGATTTATTCATTCGTTTGAACGGTTAATTTAATCGTTTGAAAGGTTTATTTAATCGTTTCAACGATTTATTAATTCGTTTAAACGATTTATTAATTCGTTTAAACGATTTATTAATTCGTTTGAACGGTTTATTAAATCGTTTGTACGATTATTTTCAGGGACCATAGGGACATCATCGTCTAAGTATTTGGCCATCTACTATTGATTATCGGGAACCAAAGGGACCACATGGTCTAGGTAGTTGACAATCTACTTTTGATTATCAGGGACTATGGGGACCATGTGGTCTAGGTAGCTGGCCATCTACTATTGACTATTGAAAAAACCATTCAAACGGATTAATTAATCGTTGAAACGATATAATAAACCGTTCAAACAATTTAATAACCGTTCAAACGATTTTATAAACTGTTCAATCGATTTAATAATTCGTTGAAACGATTTAATAAAACTTATCGATAAATCGTTTTAACGATTTAATAAACCGTTCAAACGATTTAATGAACTGTTCAAACGAATTAATAAACCGCTCAAACGAATTAATAAACCGTTTAAACAATTTAATAAGCCGTTCAAAAATAGTGACGAATTAATAAATCGATTTAAAAAACAGTTCAAACGATTCAATAACCGTTCAAAGGATTTAATAAACCAATCAAACGAAATCAGAATTTTTTTTCTAATTGTTCTTTGGAACGAATAAGCCGTCGTATCTAGGGACATATAATTAGTGTTACGTATTGTATTACTATAGTTTATGATAACTTTAAATGTATTTGCATATACAGTGTTCGACCAGTGTCGCATATCCCTTTTGAATTTTTCAAAATGCAAATTATGTATGTTGCGAGTTGTAACGAAAAGGTCAATTTCATCATTGATTTTTTTAATGTAAGTTTTCAACTTTAAAGGTCTGTTTTGATTTGGCTCTCTGCCAATGACCACGATGCACATAAATTCTATCGCCTTGAAATCTTGCTAACGTTTTTTATGTTAACTTTGTTGAAAATTCCACTGCTACATTAAAGTCTAAAATTTGAAACTTAAATTCATTATAACTTCAAAATACTGCCTTGCCAATGTTTGGCCCTGCTACCCGAATCATTGTCTTCGGCCGACTCTAAGCCTGAGTATCCCAAAGTGAAATTGCACTCCTAGGCAAGATCGCTACATCTGGGTCTTTTCATCTACGGAAACGAACAATTGCTATAACAGCCACTGCAGTCAGAATATCCGGATTGAGAAAATCAGCTCCCAAACAGTGCGCAAATGACTTTGACAATATGGTATTAGACCCAGATTGCCTTATTTTAGAGCAGTTTTGACACCGTTAAGCAGACTAGAAAGAGTCTGATAGTGAAACAGGTTAAGTTGTTTATAATTTGTTGAATTGCTGCTTAACTATTTGATAAGCTTTATCTTGATTCACGATCTGTGGCTTTATTATGCCTTCCTTTAATCTCGCTGAGGAAAACTAAACTTGATGAAGGTTAATGTCAATGCAAGCAAGCATTATTTCAGCTATATTCATGACGTGACAAACAGTCAATCTCGGTGGAGTGCGTTTTCTTTCTTTTTTGTCCATATTTAATACTATGCCACTGTTGTTTACATGTTTACAACTAGTCCTTGTCTTTGCTACCAGAATGTTTTATTGTAAGTTAGTCATTTGCTTTTCCAAATGGACCTTACGTTGTTTGCTTTTGTGACGCTCAATGGCAAACCGCGAGACTTTCCCGTCTCAACTGCAAACGACATTGCCCGAAAGATATCGAACAGACAACAATCGCATGCTCCTACTTTACAATTTCCGTTTTAATTCAGGTCAAAATTTACTCCTATTAAAAATTTTTAAAAGGCGCCACATTTCATAACGCTGATTACATGTGCAAAAAAGGAATCATAGTCAAATCGTACCTCGACCAACTCGTACCTTTGCATTATATGCAGGTAGAATGAAAAAGGACATTAAATGAAAATGGCTGAAATTATGTTAACCTAAAACTATAAATTTGTATATTTATTTTTATTTATTATCATGTATATAGTACAGCACTAATTAAAGTCAATAAAACAAAACAAGCAACAAAACCATTAAACACAAGACAGGACATATATATTTTAAAAACAAAAGTCTTTTATAGTCTATAAACAATATAACCATTTATGATATATATTTTAATATCAACGGTTTGTATATATAATTTAGGTGTCTTGTGATGGTCCACTAAACTGACCACACAGCCGCAGAAGTTGGCTGGCGGCGATCTGGCCGCTAGAATATAAATCCCACAAATTCCGCCTGCATGTATTTGGTAGATGATCTCTGCTGCCGACTAAGTTTGGACTCTGTGATCATTTTCAGTTGGGTGGGTAGAAGATCACCTTCTTCTTGTAGTTTTGGAAGTATAGCATGTAAAACGGCTTCTTCTTATCGCCGGATCTCTTATTAATTCGAAGAAAATAGAGAGTACTTGGGCAAAAAATTTAAAATGTTGAATTGACTAAATATTATCAAAAAAACATTATTGGGTAAAATTTAAATTTCACATCTATTTTTTAAAGATCTATTCCTTTGTTCGATGATGCAAGTTAATACATGTTGACAGGATTAGTGGCACGCGCGTGTAATAATTTATTGTAAAAATAAAAATATTGTCTATTCTTTTTACGCAGTACACCTCCGCATATTCTATATAAAATTTAGTGTTTTTGTTATAATGCAATATTAAAAAAATATCAAAACAAAAAAAAAATTTTTTAATTGAATCGAACACTGTGGATAAACAGCGAAAGTGTATATCGTTGATTTTAAAAGAACTTGAAATAAATCTCAAGCTTGCTTTTATAGACATTCAACATTTTATCTGCATGCTAATTCAGATACAAAAATAAACTTACCAGTGAATGTTGCGAACATATTACACACGAAGAGTCCATGGCAAATTAAAATTTTTCATAAATTCTTTTTGATTTGTAATGTTATTGCATTCAATTTCACTGTGTCTTTACTAATCTCTGGATATCTTGATATCCAGACCAGTTTTTACAGTCGTGTGGCTTAGGATTTTTTAAAATAAAATCTTGAAATTATCAATTACATGCACAAGAAAATTAAGCGTTCGTTATTAAAGGACAATTATAAATAATAATTAGATCCCGCGTCCTTTGTAATTATTTGTTGAAAAAGCGTAATCTGTTTCCAAACTGTAAAATATTTGTAAAAATTTCGAATATTTTAAAATATTTTTTATCTAATATACAATATATATTTTTTATTAAGAACATTCTAAATTTACTACATGCAAAGGTACGAGTTGGTAGAGGTACTAGTTGGTAGGGTACGAGTTGGTCGAGGTACCAGTTGACCTGCACCCTGAGAAAGAATTGTTCATTTCAATTTGCACATTTCTGGATCTACAAAGAAGCATAGCCTCGACCATACGCGGTTACGGACGTTTTAATTTGTCACTCAAAAATCTCGGGCAATGTACGCTGACTTTTACTAGAGTGTAACACTACTTAAAAATATGGCTCACTTCCGCCGGAATTCAAAACGTTTTGCAGCTGAACTATATATGACAGTACTAATTATATCAATCGAAGTTATACATTATCAATAACAAGGAGACTGTTAAACTTGTGTATGTTAAGGGACATATTCAAGTTAGTAAATTACATATTCTTACATAGGGTCACAGTTTTAGATGCGTCTAATTAAAATGTATAGTCACTGAAAGGTAAAAATTGAAGCATTTAAGTGTAATAACATTTGGTGGTTATTTTTTTTTTTTTATAAATAGTTGTTTTTCTTTATCACACTGTTATAAGACCTACGTTTGTAACCCGCAAAGACATAACCAAATAGATGGAAACTTGGGTAATAAAAACCATCGACACACAAACTAAATAGCTGACGTATATCAATATTTCTTTTGAGGTAGTACTTGAAAATTGTCCAACAACGTTACAATGCATTGTATTGCAACGAAATATACAAAATAGAAGCCGTAAACTTCTTTGATATTCTGTTACTCAAAATTAACCTCAGTCTGTGTATTTCGTTGGGTCTAATATCTGTTTCTGTAATTTCAAATGGTACTATAGAAATTCCAAGTTTTTTATCATTCTTTGGCGTCTGTCACTCGTCGAGAGCCTTTTTTGCAACGTCGTCATGTAAAGCATGTACGCTACTACATGACTCTAGTAATGATATCAACAGTGAATATGTATGATTTTATAATGAAATAACAAAAAGCTTCTAACTGTTTGTTAAAAAACAATTTTCTTTTGATGACACTTTATTTGTAACCACTTGGTTGTGGCATCTGCTGGTGGACTTTTAGTCTCGGGGTACCACCAGCCCAGTAGTCGCACTGCGTTGCTGACCAATCTTATAAGATTTAAATCTTTCACTTGCTCCCCAATACTCTTGCTGACAAGAGTATCGTTGGTTCTTTCAGTGATAGAGTCATTTTGTCTAAATTTACTGCCATGAAATTTCAGTAATGATTTGGGTACTAATTTTTTTTCTATTAGCATGAAGACGGCCGAAGAAGGATTTGGTATAACGTTTTTTGGATTTTAAATACATTTTTTTATCGCAAATAATGAGTCTTGATTAGACGAAACGCGCGTCGGGTGTAGTAAATTGTATAACCTTGGAATCTTTATATTTATTACTGTTCTACATTTTCTTATTGTTATGTAACACAATTCAGTAATTTAATATTGAAAGTCTCGATGATTTCTCAATTCTATTGGGACTTTGTTTTTATTGACTATTTAAATTGTAATACATTAACAGGGGCGATAAAATTGTATTTGAATATTTATTTTCTGTAAAATCGGTAGAAACTCGTTCATTAATTAAACTTTATTGTGACAGTGTTAAAAACACACAAGTAAATCTTCACGATCTGGAAATAGCGTGCTTCACTTTGTTCTTGTCATCCAGTACGCAAATCGATAACCAATACCTAAGTCAGTGTGAGGTTACACAAGTCACAAGGACGTAGAATATGGATTGGAACATTTTAAAGGAAATAAATATCCATGTAAAGAATCTTGTGAAATGGTCTGTTTACAGCAGTGCACATAAAGTTTACATTTTGTGTCGTGAAGAGAAGAAAATTATAGTCTATACAATAAACTATAGTATGCCGTTTCTAGCTTAAAAATAGTTCATATTGTGCACCAATAAAAACTATTATACTACATACAGATTTTCTAATATCGCATACAATTGCACATACAGGACCATTTATCGTTTTCTTATCATTTGTTTTGTTAGGAAAAAAATGTGACCTATGCAAGTATACTAATTTGTTATGTGTACTTGCATCGTTTAAACACATCTTAACATTAAAAACTTTGAAGTTGTGCATCATCATATAAAAACAGAACATGCATTTTAATTTGCCTTAACCATAAAGCGTGTCACACGTGTTTTAAGACTTATAAGCGTTGACAAATCGTACTTAGATTAAAATTTATGTTGACAGCGATACTTAAATCGTACAACGGTCTGTTAATGCAGTTCTTCGCTATAGTTTTATGGTTGTAACAACACAGGAAAAGAATGAGTAAATATAAGATTGTAGAAAAGAACCAGAAACATTAAAACATATCCTTCATTTCAATTTATTGGTTTTTACATAACAACATATAATATCCAGTGATCTTACTTTTTAAAAATTGACTAAATTTCATTTTGCAACATTATTAAGTCAAATAAATTTGTGAACGATTTATGAGTGTCTTAATAAAGAGTAAATTTAATTGTAAACAAATGTTTCTCTATGGCATCATCATTTACAATAATACTCTCATATACAAATTATTGTCGAGTTAAGATGACGGCAGAACTCATATGATAGCTAAATTTCTTTAAGCGTTTTGCGCGCCATTAAAAAAATTATTGTAGCTAGGATTATGACATCCTTACAAGTCAGGGTTTCTGTATCCACATGTGTCCACAAAATAAAATTCCACACAGAAACCCTGACTTGTGAGGATGGGATTATGACAGCATATAGTTTCTACTGTTATAATTTCACCGTCATCTTTGCGATTTGCATATTTTTGTTATACAGTGGCGGATCCAGGGGGGGGGGGGGGGAGGCGTACGCCCCCTTTGAAAACAGGGAGAGTAACAACAAGCGCCAAAGGCAAAAATGTAATCCCCGCTCGTCCTCGCCATAAATTAATGCATTAACGGTACTACCCCTGGCGTAAATGCGCCTCTAAGAGACGCGGGTGGACCATTTCGTGGCCCTCCTTTTCCGATATCCCTTTTTACGCCCCCTTTCGAAAATCCTGTATCCGCCCCTGTTATATGTACCTAACCCTGATTGGGACTTATTCGTGTCGTAATGTGCTGATTTAGTTGTGTAGCGTTCCCAAAATTCAATTATTACGTGCTCTTACATAGTTCAGTCTGTGATTGTCATACTTTTACTGAAATCGTCCGTTGGTAACGTTAGAACTATGTTATTCATAAGTAAACACACTCTAGCGGATATCCGCTGTTTGCAATAAATTACTTACCATGCAATTGGTTTAAAATTGATTCAGTCATTCCCTCTAGATTGAAACAAAGCGATTTCTGTATATAATTTAATTGTCTTCTACTGATCACTGATATCTCGTTGAGCGGTCTGTTCAGTGGCAATACATTCTGTACTTAGAATTGTCCTGATATTGGATCACTAGATAATGGGTATTTTTCGGGCCATATATTTATATATGTATATATATATGTCGTTTTCTAAACTTAAGATTACATTTTTTTTCATTTAGTTTGTTCATTTGGTTGTTACAAGTGTTTATTTCCACGACGTGATAAAATGCCCTCATGTCAAATTAATTACCAGCTGACAATTGAAACAAACATAAGTAAACATATTCATAAACAAACATAACATAAAAATGAGGTATTGTGCAATAAAACATATTAACGACTTGGTAAAAATACATAACTTGTATGCAGCAGAAAAGCAAAATAAAAATGTTATCAAGGGGGGGGGGGGGGGACTTTCCAGCAATATTTCATGTTATTTGAAAGTTGTATCAATTTAAACCAATATAATCATGTTAGACAACATATTATTTAATAACTTTAATTTAATTTATCAAATTTTATCTCTGTATCTTATTTTGTCAAAAAACATGTCTTGCCACAATTACGTGAATATGTGGAATAATAAATGATACTCTTAAAACCAGAACGGAAAGTATTCTTAGTATTTTAGTATGCTAGCGTTTTAAAATACTCTTCACAAATATAACTGATTGCAAATGTAACATGAGACCGTCATATAAAACTTTCAGCATGCAATTGAAGTCCAAATAAAACGCTCAACACTTATACTACGCAGTACATTTAAGTCACATGTTTAATTGATTTACATAAGTCAACTAAGAAAACAGTGTCTTTAGGGACTAATGTAAGTCCGCTTTAATTTGAAAGCTGATCAATCTTCTTACAATAGTCAATTGAATAAAATCAGAAGAAACGTTTGATGGTTACGACTCTGTATAATGTTTTAATGTTTAATGTAGAATATTGTGTTGAATTAAGATATTAATTGCTTCTGAAAAAGTGGTGAACAAAAATGTAATATTGTGTAGCAGCTTCGATAATCCTTTATTTAATTAGGCTTTTAACCTGGTAAAGGTGTGTTCCTATTCAACATGTCACCCTCTATGGTTGTCTCGGCCAGGTTTTATGTAACCAAAACGAATCTTCTGTTCATCTCTAAGAGACACCCTTAGCACTTCTGTTGAAAGTATAATCCCAATCGGCATGTTATTCACTGGAAGGATAAGTGTCATAAGTGGGGAATGAACATAATTTCCGCAAGGAATTGTACTCAGTTATTCAGTTAATTCCAGTATTGGTACTAATCAACTATTCTGTATTTGCAGATTAGTTCTAAAATTATGTCAGTGATAGAACATACCATAAATACCAAGCTAATTTAATCAGTTAGAATTTCATTGACATGTTTCTTCCGCTGAAAATCTTTGGGAAAACAGATATACACGTTATTTTAAATCTTCATTGTGCGCCTTAAGTCCACAAAGACAAGTAACAAGTTAACGGGAGGATTTAATAATGCCTTACAATTTGAAGAACAGAAAAAATATATATAAAGAAAATACGAAGTGCTGTTAAAAACAATAGTGATACCACGTGGTCAGATTTGGTTGTTTCTTGTGTCAATAACTATATATGTGTGGTTATATTTTAGCTATATAAGTAAATATAGGAGAAGGAACGACAATGCTATAAAGAGATCAACTATGTGAAACGATCCTGAAACTCACGATGACGACCATAATATTTGTAACAGTGGTACAAGTTGCTAATGAGCGTAGCCTTGTAATGTCCATAGATAGCCCAACAGGAAAGTTAGCTCTTTAGTAACGTATTAATTAGGATATGTAAAGTTTATAAAGGTTAAAGTTTAAAGTTTACCTTCATATTTTATTTAACTGCCACATTTATTTGAAGAAACTTGCTTGTTTGTTTGAATGTTTTTAACGCCACTTCCACTAATTTTTCAGCTTCTTCCAGGTGTCCATTTTTTATTGGGGGAGGAAGCCGGAGTACCCGGAGAGAACCCTAAAGCTTCGGTAGGGAAAAATTGCTTGTAAATGTTGGTCTATTGCAGACAGTTAGCAAATTGAGATTACCGCGCATTTTCCAATCCTGAACACATGACTTAAGTGTTCCATGCAAAAAAAAAAAAACGTAGAAACGGAAAACAACACGCGCATCGTAGGTACAACTGAAGGTAAGCGTGACATAGAGTTGGGAAATAAGGAATTACAACTCGGTCCAAAGGGAAAGAGCTCATGGTTTTCGATAATCGTTACATGGTCAAATTTGGTCAACTTTTTATATAAGAGAACAAAATAAGGAATGAAAAAAGACACAGCCGGATTTTGCACATTGGTTGACTTAGTAATAAATCAATCTGTGTAATAAAATATAATTATTTTAAAGCAGTAAATGACTAGATGTTTGCTCTAAATGTATGCATACTATGCAATAGAGATAAAAAATGGTTTTCATGTCTGATTTTCTCCCATACATAGTCAAATGACGATCAGTCTTCGGAGTAAATGACTCTCTGTAACTTGATTGGGTGGCTAACTAAATCTATAAATTGTTTTCTCATTTCATTGGTTTACGTCAGGATCGCACTAGTATGTGTACTGAAATTTCTATATATTCTTAGGTCGAATCGGGGTTGTAATCAGTATTTTAGTGTAGTAATGTAACGTTCCACATATTGACTTCTATTTCATTCAATGCATTGGTCAGTGAACAATTATAAGGTAAACATTGTACCAAAATCTCCCTACTTTATAAAGCTATTTTGGAAAAAATTATATGTTCTATATTTTTATTTTCGTTAATCAGTATATTAGTGTAGTAATGTTACGTTCCACATATTGACTTCTATTTCATTCAATGCATTGGTCAGTGAAAAATTAAAAGGTAAACATTGTACCAAAATCTCAAAATCTCCCTACTTTTGAAAGCTGTTTGGGTTAGTAAAAAAATATATGTTCTGTATCTTTATTTTAGTTCTGATATTGATGCAGAAACAAACATGATATATTTTTACCGCTAATTTTGAACACTTGTTGTTTAGGGAGTCTACTTTTGTTTATTTTTTTTTTTAAAGCAAGTGTGAAGTGACGACAGGCATTTAAATCTCTCAAGCACCATTGGGTAATAGGTTAGCGTAAACAATGTCCTTACAAGGTACATGTACATTGCAAAAAACCAGACACTTTAATAAATCCATAAAATTTGTAATGCAGCTAAGAGACGGTTAGCTTTTAAGAAAAGCTAAACTTGTATGATTTGTAATTCAATTACATTAATAACTTCCGGTCTCGGAACAACAAAATGAAGCACCTGATAATGAAAAACAATTATTAAGCATTACAAGACAGAAGTATGTCCACAAACTATTTATCATAGCTTGTCCGAAGCAGACGGTAAGAATTTCCGTCGACAGGGTTGGAAAGTAGATTCCTGATTGAATTAATCGTGAAAATATTTGGTTAATGACAAGCAAACAAAACCTCATTAGATAGAACACGTCTCCACAGTGTTTCCTCCACTAATGAGAGCTGCACGTGATCACTGTAAATTGTTATTCTAAAATTCAAACAATAACTACAGCACAAATGAAGAATGGTATCATGATAATTACATTACTTACATGGCATTCACAAAGGCGACTCTAGTAATATTCAATTATCAACTAGAATCGCCATGCAATATCTCTAGAAGATGCAGAAAATAGATTTCAGTTGAGATTTCTTACAAATTCAAACAGAATTACAAAAATGCAAGGTTTCTTTGTAAGCAGTTGGCAAATAATTGAATAAAAGACAGATCTAGTTATGTACAGAAAGATAAAATGCAGTCTATTCATGTGCCTGTTTAAAACATATTTTAAGTACGTTTTTCTTGTTTTTCAATCTTTAAAGGTGGAATAATATTGTGCTTTCTTTTTAATATAAAATAAGAATGGCCTTCTAAAACGAAGTATCATGCCGTACATGACGAAGAATCATCTAATGACCATATTTGGAAAACACTATTTTTCTTATGTGTTCTAATTCTTTAACTATCTCCGAGGCAAATATATTCGATGTGTCGATTCGGGCTACTAAGTTTCCCAATCGTTCACCTACGATACTAGGAAATAATGTAGGATGCAGTAAGCGACTTAGAAATAGCCTATTCATTACTTTTAAGTTATTTTTCGCATTAAATCCGATACATAATCCCATGTAACACGGAAGATCATATTCGCATGTAGCAGATTTCGCTTTAGTTTCATTGCTATAGACAGTGTCTTGAGAATCGTAATAAATGTCACATGAAGGTTCTAAATTATCAACATCATCTAGATCAATCATCTTGATTGAATTGTTTACTAGAAGAAAATGGCTTTCTTTGAAGTCTCTAACCCTTAAAGATCCCAGTGGGGAATTCTCCAAATAAGATAAAAAGTCTGCTAGATCGATCGCGTGCTTAAGTCTATTGCCAAAAGTGTTAAACTGTAAACTTTCCACATTTAATCGCTTTCCATATTCATACACGGCAGTAACTCCGTGTTCTGAGAGATCAGTACTGTCGGATTCTTCACTCCGAACGCAATAACCTAAAAGTTTTATGAATCCCGGATGGTCCATTTGTTCCAACAAGAGAATTTCTTTCATTAGTTTCATGTTTGGAAACACAAAACAATCATGTCTTCCTATTATATCATCTTCTTTCAATTTTTGAAGACAATTTCTGACATCTTTCTGGTGCCTTGTAACCATTTTAACTGCTACGGATTGACCATCGTAATATCCCAAAAATGCTTGTTTTGAAACCCCATGTCCAATTTTCTGTTTCAATGTTATCTTGTTAATATTCGTACAATTAAAAACATACCTCGGTTTAACTAAATTCATTCTTGAAGATGCCCAGTCAGTTTCCTGTTTGTGGTCATCTGCCTTTTGTGCACGAATGTTCCTTTGCAGCTCATCAAAAAATTTATTTTTGTCGTTAGAAATGACATTACGGTCAAGTATATTTTTGATGACTGTCAATAAATAATTTTTATGTTGTTCAAGTTCATCATATTTTCTCGCTAACGTTTGTAAATACTTTGACATATTTGTGTCATACCTGATTTTGTGTTGAAGCGCTGAGGCGTCGCTCACGTCGACCGTTCGGACTGTTTCTTCTTCACAGACATTGTCAATCACACGAAACATGACGGAGAGATATACCAGCATTGGTACACAAATGAACGAAAACTTTATGAACCGTCGATCCATTACGTTTCAAAATGGTAAGAGTTTCAAGTCGTAACTTTCAGATTGATCTGTACATTTAGATTCGTTGTTTATTTCCTTTCAGTCAGTGTCAAGAGACAAGAAATAAATTTGTTGATATAATTTTCACTTTCGTTTGATCATTTCTTTTTCAGACGTATTTACTGTGGTGTCAGGAAAGTACGAGCACGTCAAATAAAGAACAATCAAGTATTCTGTTGTTGGTATTCAAGGAAAATATGCAGTGTCGTCAAAATAAAACCCACGAATGTTACCCGTTTTTCGCCTTCTGATTGCATCCAATTACATAGTATTTAAGGCTTTGTCCTTTTTCAACTTCTACTCTGTGCAGTAAACCAAATACAACATATAATGCAAATATTCTAAACACAGAGCACATAATGTTCAATTAGCGATAAGTAAACGTCAATTTCTTGTAATTATTTATTCTTCCTATTACTCCGTCATTAATGATTAAAAACTGTTCTCTAAACAAATTTGCTTTTTATTTTCTGTTGTCACTGAGATAGAAGATTTGTTGTTGTACGTATTGATGACAGTAACAATTCAATAATATCATGATGGATATTCCATAAAGTCAAGAAAATCGACTGAAAACCACGATAAATGTTATTTCCCCATCACCTTTTGTTTATAATAATGAAGTTATAGTAATCCCAAACAGAAGAATGTACGCTGTTCTTATTTCATAATAAAATCCTTGTTGGTTATCAATCGATCTAGAACTCCTCTTATTACGGTTCGACTTTGTCAATCAATTTGCAGTATGTCCGGAGAGCAAGCATTTTTCCAGAAGGGAAAAGATATTAATACTTATTGAAAAAGTACGGTTATTTCCGTATTCTAAACTTTATAAAATAACATTACCGATACGCTGAACTTACACTCATCGGAGACCATTATCCACTATGCACCTATTATTCTACCACTCAACGTCATAAATTTCAATTTATATCCAATTTTGTCGTATTATCTTTATGTCTGTTGATGAAAATCTTCGATTTTCTTCCTTCAAAATAAAAGGTGTTGATTATAGCTGACAGAGACTAGGCATTGACACTTTTTGTCTTGTTTCCATGCTATTAAGCACAATTTAGCTCTATAGCTATCTGTATTTGCAGAGTTGTGACTGCTTACAGACTTTATAATTCAACGTGATGTATGCATTTGTCTCATTTGTTTGTAAATGTGTCGTGGTAATTGAGATAGCACATAAATTTCTTTGTTGTGAACCGCTGTAAATTTAATGGTAAGATGTGTTACTTTATTCGCATAAAAATATTAATTAGTAATTGAAAATTGAGAATCTTTAGAAATAAAAATGTGTTTGAAAATACTCTTGATAATCGTTTTCAAATTAAAATCGTAGCCGATAACTCCCAAAGGATGCTGTCTTAAATGACACTTTATAAAGATATATTGTTTGCACTACATTCAGATTCCCAAAACTTTTCATGAAATTGTTCACATGCTACTTGAACTGGGTACTGGACTTGTATTCACCCAAATTTAAAACATGTTTGTGAAATGCATATATATTTTTGAGCATTTGACATTGAAACTAAACTAGATATTATTGAGATGTATCAATCTCTGTAGGTCCTGTTGACCTTGAGGTCAAAGATCAAGGCCGAAGGTCATCAACAATGGTATGCGACACATCGCTGTGATATTATCTACTACATACCAGATATCAAAAGCCTACCTCAAAAGAAAAGAAAGTTATAAGCCGGACACGATTTTGGACGGAAGGACACACCGTCGATAGACGAACAGACTGATCAATATAGAGCGTCTGGCACAAAGTGGCGATGCCCTAATTACTTTCAAGTTTATATAAACTCGTTTTACCCAATACAATTAATAAATGGCATAATAGTGTGTCATGTTTAATTTATACAATTGAATATTAAATATTATGCATTATGGAATACTGTTTTTTATAAAATGAAAACGCTTTCAGGGTTGAATGTAGTATTGTTTTGATTGTTGTTACAGTATTCACATGAGTCCGATTCTTTGTCGACTAATTCTTGCTTTACCTCATTCTATGTGGAGAATAAGGGAGTTTTGTTTATCGAACCGACGTATTTCGCACTGTGCGAGCATCCTGCCATTAGCACTACGGTGGCGTGTTTTGTCGTTTGATGAAATCTTCATCCCATTCATCAGATGAATTTACGATTTTACTATATTTACTAGGTTTTTCTATATCCACTGTACTACCATATACGTGTACTATTTTCCCTATTTCCAGTGCCTAGACAATTTGTATTAAATTTATTTTGCATGACAACAATAATTTTAATTTTAATGCACAAGCAGGACGGTAGATTGTATTAAACATCTGCATAAATAGGTCTGTCGTCTTGTGTGAAATAGACATTGTACGTAACATGCCGACCTTAAACTTTCTTTGTATAATAATAATAATTAAGTCGTTGAAATCTGGCAATTGCCATCCTCACAAGTCAGGGTTTCTGTGTCCACATCGTGGACACAGAAACCCTGACTTGTGAGGATGGGCAATTGCACGACCATTTAATACCTCGAGTAAATCTGCTATATAAAGGCTATGTATCCACAACTTTGAGACAAAGAAGATGCTCTTTGTTGCATATGCTACTGCTAAATGCGTACGTACGTGTAAACATTTACAGTTGATGTCAGAAGGTGCATACTTAGATATGGATGTTAATTTCTCGATTGTCATTCTTCCGACAATGGATGGTGGATGAACGGACTGACGGACGGACAGACGAACTGATGCACTGACTGACATTGAATGATTGAATGATTGATTGATTGATTGATTGATTGATTGATTGATTGATTGATTGATTGATTGATTGATTGATTGATTGATTGATTGATTGATTGATTGATTGATTGATTGATTGATTGATTGATTGATTGATTGATTGATTGATTGATTGATTGATTGATTGATTGATTGCCTGATTAACTGACTGACGGACACTGATTGATTGATTGATTGATTGCACACTTTTCAATAAAAGTGATAAAAGTATTAAACGTGAATATGCAATAGAAAAGAGAACACATTAGTATCAATGGATTTTGTATTATATATAAATTTTGTTTTTACGTATGTATTTAGGTTTTTATTTTAATAAAACATTTTACTCTTACTTTTCTTGGTTTAATTTAGTGAATGAGTGTTGATAATATATATACATTACGTAAGCGTATCGATGACCTCAATGATCAATCAGATTTTATGGCAATTACTGGGCGTTTGCTGAAAATTAATGAAAACCAATTTCAACAAAAATTAACCACGAGGGCGTAAAAATACTAATTGATGAAATTTGGGGTTATATCATTAATGGTAGACCAAAAACACACATGGAGAAGAAAAAAGAAATCATAGAACATCGGCTAACTTAGGGAGAAGTAGAGAAGCTGCTCAGGACAGAGAGAAGTGGAAAACTCTAGTCCTTGCCCTATGTGCCCCCCGGAATAACAAGAACTAGGTAAGTGAGTATGTATCATTTAAGATCAAGTTTGGTGTTTACCATGTATGTCTTCCCACCAAACACCCAAGCCGTCATTAATTCTAGTTCAAGTTATTCGTGATTTTTTACAATAGATGTTTACAATTAGGACTTCAAACTTAGTTCGAGTATTCGATAAATCGGGTGTTTGGGCAATTGCAGCAAAAAAGAGCGTTTCACTTTCGCCTGTGGAAAATGGACAACAATAACATTTTTATGTTTAAACAATATTGAATTTAACAAAAATGTAATGGAGAATGATTTACAAATATTTTCTTAAAGTTTGGAGCCATTTCTTTACCCAATAGTTGTTTTTCCGCCCTCCCCCATTCCTTTCTCTTGTTTATCGAAAAGGGTTTCAAACCGGAAGTAGGACGTTATTGCGACGCATGTCTATGCAAGATAGCAATTATTCCTTAACAACGTCTCAAGAGGCAGAAGTAGACGTTGGAATGGCTGGCAGACTTTTTAGCTGTTGTTTTAGAAGACGCAGAAGTAAAAATGATCTAGCAAATGAACCGCTCTTAGCATGTCAGAAGACATTCGCTGATGGCACAGAAGAGATGAACGTAGCTTACCCGAATGTGCGAACCACATATGTATGACGCATTAAGATCGGACTTCTTGGAAAAAATTAGCGACGAATTGTTTTGTCAGAAGTATTGCGGCAAAATCGATATCGAGATGGATGACAAATATGTGAAAGAAAGGAAGAAAGCAGTTTCCGAAATATCAGGAAATATTCGCCAGTCTCGACTTTCTTTAGATCACATGAAAGATCAATCAGGTTTTAATGAGTGTTTTATACGAAAAAAAAGAAATGACACAAACCATTGCAGCAGAAAAAAGAGCAATAAAAAAGAGCTTAATGTGCTTACTGGTAAAAATGACGGGTTGTCCGATACTCACGATGAAATTAGTACTGACATAGAGAAGTTTCGAGTATTTCGGAAAAACTATACGATTTGAAATCTAAACTATAGACATGGCACTTGAAAAGGAAAAGTTGTTTGCATTAGAGGCATAGAACGAATTATCGTACCCGCGCTTTTTTCGCGAGGGTACGAATTTATACTAAATGCCAAACCACCTTGGGAAAAATTTTTTGCTTGCATATTTTTATTATTCCATATTCGGACAAACCGCGAGACTTTTCTCGGCTTAACTGCAGACGACATCACCCGAACGATTTAGAGTAAAGACAACAATCGATTGTTCCTAAAGTACCCTTCCGTTCTAATTAAGGTCAAATTTCAGTATGGAAAATCGCCTTATCAAAATTGTAAAACCACCATATTTCAAAACGCTGAATATCTGGATGGAATATTTGTTTATTTCAAAAAGTACACTTCTGATCTACAAAAGGAGCATAAGCTGAACCATACGGTCCATACGCGGTAAGCAGTTTTCATAAGTCACGCAAAAAACCCTCGCCACAATACGTCAACTCTTAGTATACTCGTAATGTAGCTGAGCGGGAGTGATTCATTCTCTGCAGTTAGATGTCCAAAAGAAGTTGCATATACAATCAGACGTGGTCGATCTTGATACCTTTCGACAGTGTCACCATTTTTTTTATCGGTTCCGTGTTTAAAATTGATCATTATTGATACAGGATGATAGTTATTGCCGTTTTTAAAAACCCGCTGTGCGTTGTTTATTAAATGACATTCGTGTCTCTTTTTGATTACGTTTACTACTTGAAAACCATTGAAAAACCCGAAATTGAATGGCGTGTTGCATCTTGGGTAATACATATAGATTTTATTGGAATAAAATCCAAAAAAATGGATTGTCACCAAAACTTATATACAAGTACATATATAAAATATCGCAAGACCATGGCAATGTTACATTGATAAGATATACAATTATATCACGTGATGATAGTATTATCTTCTAATAAACTGACCATTTTACCATTTACTCGTTGCTTGCCTTCTACCAAGAAAGTTGAAACGAAAAAAGACATTGCGAACGTAGCACCCCCTTATAGTTGAATAAATTTGAAATTGGTATCTAAGATTGCTTTGCTAGTTCACATCTCTTATTGTACATTATACTAATTCCATTTATAATAACTTGGCAAATGTCGTATTCATTACAGGTAAATATGTAATTAAATTTACATTGGGGGTTCATGTTCTTAAAAGAGGGGACTATGGAACTTATTTCATTAAACAAAGACATTCTATATATAGATAAATGAGAACATATTATGACAAAGTGGAATTCATCTTCAATTTCCATTTGGTATATGGGTCATGTAAATTACTGAATTCTTACTACGGAATGGTTGTTACAGTATGCAAATTAGCGCGTTTATAATAAATTTATGTCACATTA